>JACAVU010000005.1:1053815-1246368 GCA_014183005.1 Castanea mollissima
CCCACCCCCGCTTAAGCTTCTGTTGATAATAAGCCATTTGGACCATAGCTGCCTCGCATCGTTCCTCAATTAAATCCAGGCCTTTCTCCAGGAGGTCATTGTGTTTTCTGGGCTAAGAACTCGTCCTTAGGGTGGGGAAACCAGATTCAAAGGTATCACTGCCTCGGCTCCATCAATCATAGAGAATGGAGTTTCTCCAGTGGACCTGCGCGGTGTAGTTCGATACGTCCATAAAACATGTGGTAGTTCTTCTACCCATCTGCCTTTCGCATCGTCCAACCTTTTCTTGAGCTCACTAACTATGACCTTGTTAACGCCTCGCTTGCCCATTTCCCTGAGGATAACCGGAGTGGAGTACTTATTTATGATGCCCATATCACCACAATATTTCCTAAAAGCCTTGCTGTCGAATTGAACGCCATTATCGAAATAAGTGTGTGTGGCACACCAAATTTAGTAACGACATTCTTTCAGATAAACCTCTTGGAATCGAAATCCCTAATATTTGCTAAGGGCTCAGCTTCGACCCATTAGTGAAATAGTCGGTCCCCATGAGCAGCCACCTTTTGTTTCCTGCAGCCTTCGAAATGGTCCCACTATGTCCAGTCCCTATTGCGCGAAAGGCCAAGGACTGGAGAGAGGATTGAGAACCCCTCCAGTTGATGAATGTTGGGGGCGAACCTCTAGCACTAGTCGCATTTCCTTGCATAGTTTTTGAGCCTCCTTCTGCATATTGGGCCACCAATATCCCTGAGTCAGGGCTCTATGGGCTAAGGACCTTCCCCTAGTGTGGCTCCCACAAATCCCTTCATGCAGTTCTTCTAGAAACGTTTCCGTTGATTCAGGGTGCACACATAACAAGTATGGTCTTGAGAAGGATCGTTATACAGTTTCTGATCCTCGGACAACCAGAAACGTGGCGCCTTTCGACGAATCTTATCTGCTTCAGACTTGTCCTTAGGAAAGATGTCGTTTTTTCAGAAAAGATATTACCAGATCAATCCAACTAGGTCCAAGCCTTATCAGATGGATATGAGCTGCGTTGACAGCGGTAAGAGTTGGCTCTAGCAAGTCCTTTACAGAATAATCCTGGCAAACCCTGAGCCGAAGACGTTGCTACGTGGCCAAAGAATCTGCATGGGTGTTTCCACTTCTAGAACGTGAGATAAGATGAAAGAATCAAGTTTAGCTTGCTGACGTTTGACCTAGGCCAAGTATTCTTGCATTCTTGGATCCTTAGCTCCATAGTCCCCGTGACCTGGCTGACCACTAACTGAGAATTCGAGAACACATGAACTTCCTTTCCACCCCCTACGTACCATGCTCATGCCCACCAAGACTGTTCGTACTCGGCCTCATTATTAGTAGCCGAGAACTCCAGTCTCAGAGATTTTTTGAAGACAATTCCCTCAGGGGATATCAGGACAAGTCCAACACCAGACCCTCTCTGATTAGCTGCCCCATCCACATACACTTTCCAAGTCGGAGGTGCTGCGCCTGTGATCACACCAACTGATTTTTCATCCATGTGTGATTCTTCAGAGTTTCTTCTAGTAATGGTTCGGCAAACTTTGACACGAAATCAGCAAGGACCTGGCCTTTGACCGAGGTGCGAGGCATGTATTTAATGTCAAAGGCTCCCAAAATGGTTCCCCACTTAGCCACCCTGCCAGAGTAATCGGCACTACGTAACACTGACTTGAGGGGCAGTTAGGTCAGAACCACCACAGTGTGGGACTGGAAAGTGAGGAAGCTTCCCGTGGCATAAACTACGGCCAACAGTGCTTTCTCCAAAGTAGATAACGCACCTCAGCCTCATTCAAGGACTTACTGACGTAGTATACCCACCTCTGTAACCCACCTTCGTCCCTAATGAGGACCAGGCTGACTGCGCAGACGACCACTGCCAAATATGCAAACAGACCTCGTCCACTTTCGGCCGAGACAAATGGTGGCTAAGAAAGATATTGCTTAAGTTGTTGGAAAGCCACAACGCATCCTCGATCCAATGAAACCCTTTCCATTCATTCAACAATTGGAAGAAGGGATGGCATCGGTCAGCTAACCGAGAGATAAATCTGCTGAGAGCAGCGATCATTCCGGTCAACTTCTGGACTTCATTTGGATTTTGAGGTGGCTGTAAGTCCTGAATAGCTCTGACCTGTGCCGGGTTTACCTCTATCCCTCTATGAGAAATTCATAACCCAGGAACCTTCTAGAACCCACACCAAAAGAACACTTTGAGGCGTTAAGGTACAGCTTGTACTTCCTAAGCATTTGAAAGGTGTCGTCTAGATCTTTAACGTGTGAAGGTATTGTCTTACTCTTCACCACCATATCATCCACGTATACCTCAATGTTTTCCCAAGTTGTTGTTCGAACATTCTGGTCATCATTTTTTGATAGGTAGCTCCAGCATTCTTCAACCCAAACGGCATGACCTTATAGTGGTAGTTCCCTGTTGGAGTAATAAAAGCAGTCTTCTCTTGATCCTTCAATGCCAGTGGAATCTAGTGGTAACCCTGGAAGGCATCCAAAAAACTCATACAAGATGTCCGACAGTGGCGTCCACAAGCTGATCAATACGCGGCATTGGGAACGAATCCTTTGGGCAGGCCTTGTTTAAATCCGTGAAGTCCACACATACTCTCCACGTTCTATTCTTCTTTTTTACCACAACCGTGTGCGCCACCATTCGGGGTAGAAAATTCTTTAATAGCCCTACCTTCTTGAGCTTGAGCACTTCCTCTTTGACAACCTCGGAATGTTCCTTGGAAGAACGCCGAGGTGGCTGCCTTCTCGGAACAGTGGTGGGGTTGACATTCAAATGATGACAAATGAAGCTTGGGTCTACGCCCGGAGCCTCATAAGATCCCACGCAAAAACATCAATGTTGTCTTTCAGAAATTCCAACAAATCCATCTTCTCCTGTGTGGCAAACGTATGCCAACTTGAAAGAATCTTTCAGGGTCATCCGCTATCAAAACTTCTCCAAACCCTCACAGAGGGCCTCCTCTCCTGTCACCGCACCAGGTGCATCCGGAGCTGTTATTGCTATAGGTCTTTGATGATCAAAGCCGAGGACTCGGCTTCTGTCTGATGTAGCATTGCAGCTGATATGCATTGCCTGGCCACTGTTTGGCTACCGAGGATCTCTTCAACATATTCCCCGAGGGGAATTTAACCTTAACATGTAAGGTAAAAAGGACAGCCCCCAAAGCGTGCAGCCATAGCCTGGCCAGGATGGCTGTATATGGGGAATACACGTCAACAATAATGAAATCCACGTTGACTGTTTCCGAGCCAGATTGAACGGCAAACAAATCTGTCCCTTCGGTACAACGGCTTTACCTTCAAAGCTTATAAGAGGCGAGTCATAAGGAGTAAGATCCTCCAGCTTCAACCTTAGCCCTTTGAATAAATCGGGTGCATGATATCTGCACCGCTGCCCTGATCAATCATCACCCTCTTTACGTCATAATTCCCTATCCTAAGTGTGACCACAAGAGCATCGTCGTGGGGTTAGATGGTCCCAACCTTATCCTCCTTTGAAAATCCCAAGACGGGCAAATTCGTCTTCAACCTCTTCGTTTTGCAGCCTACCTCTTCGACTTGAGGATGCGAAACTGCCATCACCCTGGTGGGACACGAGCCGGTCCTGCCAGGTGCAGCGAAGATAACGCTAATTGTTCCTAATGCCGGCCGAGACGGATTATTCTTCTGATTATTTGAGCTGGATTGACTGCCCTACTCGTTAGTTGATAAAGTGCTGCTACTTCAGTTTTCCTTCACTGACAAGCTGCTCCAAGTGGTTCCAGAGGGTCCGACAGTTCTCGGTAATATGACCCACATCCTGATGGTACTGACAAAAGAGATTCTGATTCCTCTTCGCAGGGTCCCCCGCCATCTTACTAGGCCCCTGAAGTAGGGCTCCTTACGGACTTCTCTCCAGTAGCTGGTGTACTGGTTCTCGGAACACAGTGTTTACGGTCTGAGGTGCTGCCAAGCCAGACTGCCCATGTAATCTCTTCTCGGCTTGTTATTGTGATATCTGTCCTACCTGAAATCCTTTCTCTCCTGCGGGATAACCTTCGCCTTACCCTTTCCTTGCTGTTGGTCTTCCTCCATCCTTTTGTATTCATCGATGCGATCCATGAGGCAACGTACACTGCAGATGGGCTTTTTGGTCAGAGACTTCCTCAAATCGTGATCAGTAGGAAGGCCTACCTTAAAGTATTAATTGCTACCTCATCAAAGTCCCATCTATCTCGTTAAATATCTCCCAATACCGGTCGGAGTATGCCTTCAATGTTTCACCCTCCTCATGGCCATAGATAACAGTGAGTCCAATGGTCAAGGAACTCTACTGCATGTGATAAACCGCGATGCAAATGTTCTAGTAAACTCCCCAAACGAACCCACAGACCCCGATTTAAGGCCGTTGAACCCTCATAGCGACGGGTCCCAAGCTAGAAGGGAAGACTTTACACATTAGGGTCTCATAGAGAATGCACCGCCATCCTCTAGATAAAGTGACTCACATGCTCCACCGGATCAGTCCGGCCATTGTAGATGGTGAAGGTGGGCTGGGTAAACCTCCTAGGGAGCCTCCCCTTCTCAATCCTCCATGAGAATGGTGATTTAGAGAGCTGGTGCAACGCCCGGCTCATAGCATCGTTCCCCAAGCCCCTGAAAGGAAACTTCTTGTGCCTACGAGCTGGTGGGCTATCCTCCTCACAAGAGGACGTTACGCTAGGGGGCGACCATGACCTCGAGCTGTAGCTGCTTCCCCGGGCCTCCCCTGAAGAAGGATTAGATGAGGATGGTGAACGATTCTGTCTTACGCGGCGCAGTTTCCTTTTAAGATGACAAATCTCCTTTTGCATGGCCTTAGCACCATCCTCATGGGTGGTGCTGCCCCCGCCATGAGTATGACTCGCTTTGGGGTATTCAGTATGAACACTTCCCTCTCGATCCCTCCAACGCTCAAGGCGCTCGAAAAGATCTTCAGGTTGTGATCCTTGCGACTCTGCGTGGTATGAGCCTAAGCCTGCCATAGAATCCCAACTCCTTCAAGACTAGATTCCCACAGACGGCGCCAATTGTAAGTGCACAATTGCACCTGGACCCAAAGACAACCGTGGGCTCAGGCCCAATGAACCTTAAACAATGAAATTTGTAGAGTGTGGATATGAAATCTAGTTTAGAGATACTGGAAACTTAATAACCCAGCTAAGATGTAAAAATACTAGCGAATAGTAAATGATTATTGCAAAGGAGCCTCCTCGGACATAAGCCGAGGACAATTTCTGTATTATTTCTCTTTCTTTCTTGAAGGTTACAATTCTTATTTTCTTTCTTCGTAACTGATCGATCCCCCTCTTCTTTGGCCTCTACCCCCTTTAAATACTTATTCTCTTGGTGCTTTATACAGGTGTTGCCCAAATCTTCCTTTTTTTCTCCTTGACACCACCTTCTTCAAGTGTTTTAAATAGTAACCAGAAGGTTCAATTCTACTGTTCAAGGGCCACTTCCCCACTAATGCGGCCTAGGAGGTGGGTCCAGGGACTTTAATGTGGAGGTAGCAGCCTTTTCCTAAGATATTTCTCTAACACCGATGCCTCTAGAGGGTACAGGGATCCCCCCTTTAACCAACAGTCTTTCTGGAACTCTGTCTTGATCATTCTAGCGAGTCTCCGAGTCAAAGGGTCTATCCGAGGAGAAACTCTCCCTCGGACGTGTCCTCGGACCCTCGGCGTATGGGCCAATTTGCAGTATTAGCAGACTTTTAATCAAGAACAGATTGACACTTTTTGTTAGAGCCCAAAGGCCCAAATGCCTACTTGGGTCCTTTTACTCCCCACAGTAGCAAAAATAAGCTAATTAGTAAAAAAAACCCGACTTTTTAAACCAATGCCAAATGCAACCTTAGTGTCTGTTTAGGTCCAATTTTTTGGCTAATTTTTAGCGTTTATATAATTTTTAAAACTTCACTTATGGGAGGGAATGATCCGAACACAACACAAAGCCCATGGGCCCAATCTGAGGATGGGCAAATGACCATTCATGCACCAATCCAGACCTGACACATGGACTAAGTCTGAGGAGGGAAGACATAGAGACCATGCTAATCCAAACTTGACATGTGGACTAAAGTCCGAGGATAGAAAATAGACATACCCATTGTTCGAGGAGCCCAAGAAACGACTACACTTTGGGAATGCCTCAACTGGCTACTTGCACCAAAAGGTAGGGAACCCCGAAAGACGTCAGAGATGTGCAAGTAAAGAAGAAAGGAAATATCTAGGGAAAGTAGCCATCACCTCCACATTCAATACACTACACCAACTGAGCTGACAACATTTATAAGGAAAAGAAACCCGAACAGTAGTTCCACAGCTCACCACTCTCTACCACCTCTAGAGTGGTCCTGATGGGACAAGCATCCCAATTACTACCTAGTGACGTGCAGGTGGAGGGTTCAGTTACATTAGGAGGACTGTATAAAAGAAAGAAACCCTTCTAGGAAAAGGGGTTGGAACAAGAGAACTTGAACAAAAGGGAAGAGATCATTAACTTGTATCGAGATTTTTGCAATTAATATATGAACATTGCATTCTCGGTCAAGTCTAAGGAAGAGTTTATACCTTTTTTGTGTTTCTTTTCATCGTATTAAGAGTCATGACTTCATGATTTCATACTTGAATTATACTAAGCATTATAGTTGACTTAGCAAGTCCACTCTCTTACAAATTATTTGTGTTGGGCCAGAAATACCCAGTACCACTATTCTAAGTGGGCCTTAGAGCCATTTTTGAGCTCTTACATCACTTTTTCTTCAATTTATGTATAAAAAAAAATTCAAAATAGAAGCACACTTTGGCACACATTTAGTAAAAACAAAAAACAAAAAGCTAAATAAATTGATCCCAAATACACGCTTAATCCTTAAATTTTTATCGCATATTTTAAGATGGTATTCATCTTTTGAAATGTATCTTTTTGTTGTTGATTCTTGCTTTAATATGAGTAATACTATAGATATAACAAGAAGTTTCAACAATTTCACAATATTCTCAAATTAACATGTCAACTCACACATGGACTCTCCACAATTTCTTATTTAAATTATGTGGCATGCTAGTTTGGGAACATTGTAAAATTGTTGTAATTTTTTGTGTTTTATCCATCGCATTCTACATGCATAGATCCTTTCACTCAAATAACACCAACAACACTTTTAGGCTTCATTATAGATATTCTTTTCTTGGCCACTTTTAGACTTCATTATAGATATTCTTTTCTTTGGCCACCAAAGCTAGACTAGCGCCATCCCATGCCCCATTTCTTACGCATACACTGTGTGTGTGTGTGTGATTATTGTTTTATGAATGGTCATTGTCCTCACTTGACAGGGATGGCTTTCAGAGTTTAAAATCAAAAAAGAGATGAGGATGGGTTCAAAATCATTTCCCATTAAAGTGGGGCAATATTATGGTGGGGTTTGGGAGATTCCATTTCCAAGCATCTACCTCCAACTTATGTCATTACTTTTCCACTTGTTAAAATCAAAGCTTCCAAACAATTTTGACGATGTTTACATCATAGTTATTAGACGGGTGGTTAACCTAGTAAATGGTTTGGGTCAACAAATCATAGATCTAAGATTAACATTTATGAACAACTCTAGATCTACATATTTGAATATATGAATCAACAAAACATCATATTCTCACATTAAAAAAATCATATTCTAATAGTGGGAATTAAAATCTTTTAAAAAAAAATCATGCAAAAGACTAGTATCTACGTATTAACATGGAATTTCAAAATCAAACATGCATGTAAGTAAAAATAAAATCTATAGTTGTATGAATTAGAGAAAACAAAAGGAACTCTTTAGAAATTGGAGAGAAAGGATTTCTATTCTCTAAAAATGGAGTGATTACAATAGAAAAAAGTTTGAAGGAAACTTTCTACATAAATTATGGTCTACGAAGATCATAATAACGATAAAGCTTCAAAAGTCTCGCTAACGTTAGAGGGTTAAGGGTATTGAATGAGGGGTGTTTCCCTCTATTTATAGAGGTGTGAATGGCTTAAAAAATAGGCTAAAATTTTAACAGCTGAAGTAAACTTCAATTCTCTACAATTTTGCCAAAAATAGCCTAGTCCGAATTTTGATGTTTATTATTTCAAAATCATTTTATAATGTGAGTCTGAAAACTGCTACTTGATTAGCACGTTTTTTTTAAGTGTTTTTCAAGTCTGAAACTGTATTTGGATGAATTTTAATTTATTTTCATGACAAAGCATATTCCTAAGTGGTAATTAGGATTTTATAATAATTACTTTAAAATCCTATTACCTAACAATCTTTAAATCTTATCATCTAACTTGTTTTAATCTTATTCAACAATTTATTTTTTAAGAGAAAAATACTTAATCAATCACAAAAATTCATTTAATTCATTTTAATTAACAACCAATCAAAATTGATTTCAATTAATCTCACATGATAGGTTTCACTCAAATGAATAAATGCATACCATTAAAATTTGATCTTGCAATATATTTCGATCCAATTGTCCGATTTGGAAATCGAATGTATCGTTGTGATCGTTGAAACCTCAAGATCATTTACATGATAAGTAATAAATAAGTTAGTGAATAAAAGGCAACCGTGATTTTTGGATACATAAAATGACCATTTTGCCTCTCTTTCAAGATTAAATTATGGTTGCAAAATGAAGTGCTTATTGTACATAATTCTATACATTCAATTTACACAAATTTTCAAAAAATGTACACAATTATGTATATTTAAAGTACACAAAATTTCAAGAAATATATACGATTTTGTATATTTAATATAAAAAAGTTTTCAAAGAACGTACACAATTTTGTATATTTAATGTACACAAATTTTTAAACAATATACACAATTTTGTGTGTTCAACGTACAATTTTTTTGAAATAATGCACAAAATCCTGTATATTCACATACACAATTTCATATATTTAATATGCACACATTTTCATGTACATTTGATGTACACAATTTTTCAAATGGAGAGATGTTACATCCACAATTTTTTACAACAAATCATAGGTAGTTAGTTGTTATTAGTTCAAATTTGAACCTAACACTAAGATTACTTTTTTGCCCTAACAATAACAACCCCTGCCACTTAGGATTAGTTGTAAAAATATTGTGAAAATGTTGTGAACATATCATTTCTTTTTCAGATAATATACATAATAATGTATATTCAATATACTAAAAAAAAATAATGTATAACATTATTTATACTCAATGTACAAAATTTTGTATATTTAATATACACACTTTTTCAATTTTGTACATTTGATGTACACAAATTTTCAATCAACATATATAATTCGGTACATTCAACTTACACAATTTTTATATAATATAAAAAATTGTGTATATTCAATGTACACAATTCTATATATTCAATACACACAATTTTTTTTTTTTTTTTTTTTACATTGAAGTACACAATTTTTTCAAATATATACATTTAGTGTACACAATTTTTTGAAGAATGTACATAACTTCGTACACCATTTTTGAAGGATGTACACAATTCTTAGCATTCAAAGTACACAAAATTTTGAAGAATGTAAACAATTATGTCTGTTTAATGTACATAATTTTTCAATTTTGTAAATTCTTTTAATACAATTTTTCAGAGGTTGTACACAATTTTTAAAAGATTATATACAATTCTATACTTTCAAAAAGCACTTGACCACATTTTTTCTTTATCTTATTTATTTATTTTATTTATTTATGTTTGAGGCATTTGGCTAGAAATTGAGTGAAACAACTAAATAAATCAAGGGGGAAATTACAGTAAACTCACCTATGAATTGGCCCATTTTCATATTGCCTACCTGTGGTTTAAAACTTAACACTTTGACCACTTGTGTTTAGTTCCGTTTGGTTTCCGATACCCACCTTTGGCTTTTCCATTAAAAAAAAAAATTACCACCAAAACATAACATAACATGAATCAAAAGGTTAGGGTTTCAAGTTTTTTCAAAAAAAAAAAAATGAACATTACTTATAAAATTTCAAACAATTACAAATCAAATTATTTGAAAGAGTTTGGGGTGCGAAGTTGAATTTACTGTGTAGAAGATCTCCATGCCATAGTAGAAATGGCATACTTGGAGGTGTTGCAAAAGAAAAAAAAGTAGGAAAGAATGCTTAAAAAAAGAAAGAAACAAAGACATTATAAACACTGTAGATTTGAAACTTTTAACATTTTTTGCCCATTGTTCTTTCCCAGACATTATAAACACGAATAATGCTTTGATTATTAGGTTGTAGAGCCATTAAAAGCAATGGTAATGGGAGCTCCTTTGGAAGATGCTCGACATCTTGCTCAGCGTTATGATAGAATGTGTAAAGTTGTGATTTACAACTATATTTTATGTTGGCTTTATTTCAAGACAAAAAGTGTTGTAATTGCTTTTAATTTTGTTCCTTGTATTTTGTGGGATTTTATTGTATTGAGTTTAGTATTAAGTTGGTAAAAAATCGAGCATAAAGTGAAGAATCAGTGGATTTTGCAAATGTCTCGCTAGAAGCTAACCTGCGAAAGAGTCACGTGAGAAGCACATGCTGGAAGTTAAAGAGTCGTGCCAGCCTAAAGGATTTGACGAGTGTCTCGCGGGTAAGGCCTTCCCGTGAGATACCCACAAAACTCTCTGTCTGGAGTATTTTTAAGTGTAACTTTCTTATCCTTCACCCATACTATATATACTCTCATTACCCACAAAAGTAAAGAAGGTCATTCAAAGAGAAAAACCCTAGATAGGTTTTCTACAACACACACACTCATCTTTTAGCGAGAGAGTTACTCATCCTTAGTGAGAAATCATTCTAGCCTCTTCTCCTTCCCTCCCCATTAGCTTCTTCTCATTCCCTCTTTCATTGTTATACCTTGAAAGGAGATTTGTACTCAAACACAAGCCACACATTTTTAGAGTGTAGAGAGTGTTTTAGAGCTTGGGAAGTTTTGGAGAAGATATATTATTCCCTTTTTATTTGTTATGCAAAAATTATTTCATCATGTAAAGGTGTTGTTTACCACAATACTCTTACAAATATTGACATTATGATAAATGAGCAAATTGATTAGGTTCTGGGTTTGATTGGTCCAAATAAAAGTATCATTCTTCTATGATGCATTGTAAGATAGCTCATGGGGCTTCGTTCAAGATTTTGTGTGTTTAAGAAGGGGCAATGGTTCTAGCAAAAGGGGGAAGAGGGAAGAGGGAAGAGGGAAGAGGGAGGGGAGGTGGTTAAGCCTACTGAAAGGTGCGTTGGGTTATCTAACCTCCTTTCAGTACTAAAACTATAATATAGACGTTCAATGTTACACATTTAATGGTTTCTTTGCATTTGAACAAGAAAGCGTATCAATATTAGCATATGCAATAGAGTTCATCATGCTAGGTATCTCTAATAGTTCCTAATTTGTAAAGGAATTAATGTATTTGAAATCAACATGAAACTTAGGGAAGATAAAACAGATAATTTAAGGATTGCCAGATTGAAATAATGGAGTTTGTTTGCAAAAGATGGTCTAGGAACTCCAGGTGAAATTGAAATCTTTAATTTAATTAGATTCTCAATTTTGTACCACGTGTGCTATTTAATTTTTAATTTTGTGCTAAATATATTATTAAGTGTAAAAATCAAAGAATCCAAATTTAATTAGATTCCAAATTAGTTTTCAATTGGAGTTTACTTTTCCACCATGTGTCTATCTAATAGAAATGTATGGTTTAAAAAAAAGTGTAAGCTAATACTATATATAATTTGAATATCTTCTAAAAGAAATGTATATTTTGAACTATATAATGACACTATTGAAATCATAGTTTTATAATGGGTTTCAAATGATTGTAATTTTTGCTAAAATCGTAATTTGAAATCACAATTTCAACTGCTGCCTTGTTTACTCATTATCACTGATCCGACGGATTTCATTCTAACCTCGTGATTTCAAATAGCGATTTCATCCTTTCCTTTTAATTAAGGATTTTAAAATTTGAAGTTGCTCCCCTCCCCTTTTCATTTCCTCTTCTACACTACACACTCTCTTTCTCTCTCTCTCTCTCTCACAAACACCCACTCACCGGCCGGCTGAATCTCCGGCGGAAGCTCCTTCACCGGAGACCAACGCACATTATCACGGCAAGTTTATTTTACAGTCAAATGACTCAAATTTTGCTGCAAAATCATTTCTTTTCTGCTTGCGATCACACACTGATGAGGCTACCAACAGTGTTTTGTATTTAGGTTTTGTTTTGGTTGGAAATGGAGCCAACCACGACGACAACGACGTCGTCTTTCCCCTCCACTCCTCGTTGGAACATCGATCGCCCCTTCCTCACCGGCCGATTCCACCAGGTTCGCCTCACCAACGCCACCGCTCTCTTTCAAATTGAATTCAATGCTTTGTTATATGTTTGTGGAGAGGGAAAGTTGTATTCTTTGTAGTTAACGATTGGCGGATAACTTTTTCATGGATTTGCAACTCTAGTTGTACAATGCAGGTTTACTGAGTGAAATGCCATGGAATTTTTTTTTTTTTTTGATATTATTGTTTGTGAAGAGTTAGGGTTTGTGAATGTATGAATTTTGATGTTGAATTAAACAACCTTAGTGGCGTGGTCTGCAATTTGCGTTTTTAGTTGTGCAAGCAAGCACAAATTTTAGGCTGTCTTGATATTTGCGGAGAGTGCCAACTAGTAATGTTGCCAAACTGCCAAGAGCTTTATAGTTCAATTGGTTTCCAACGGAGAATGATCGATTGAATTATCAAAAAATAGGTAATGTGGTCGAACTTGTATGCTAGATTTTGTACATACTCATAGTGTGTTAATTTTCTGAAGGAACTGAATTCTTAGGCTTTTTGTAGCATTTTACCTTCATGAATGAATGTTCTCTTACGTCACCAAGAAATAAAGACAAGTTTTTTTTTTTTTTTAATTGTGTTTTTGTTGGTAAGTGGACCTATTTGATGTTGGAGTTAATGTATAATGGGTTGTCTTTCATAGCTGTTTTTAGAGATGCAATCCTGGCTACATTTGATCCATGTAATAAAGAGTAGATAATTTCCTTTCCCCTGTTTTAATTGGTTACCAAATGGTGAATTTCGAGCACTGAAGATCTGATTTTGGGTTTTGTAGGAAGCAAAGGCAACGTCTCGGTTTGCAGAAGCAAAGGGTTTTTCAGTGGATTCCTTTAGGTATGGATGTTGTGCTTTTTGTTTGTTTGTTTTAAATTTTATATAAGGGTTGGTAAGTTTCAAGTACCTGGTGGGTTTGAGGTGCCATTTGAACTAGAGTTCATTGGCTTAATTAGGCTTTAGTTGGTTATATTACCATTATTATTCTATTCATACCAGTTAAATTTTTACCATAATTTTTTATTGAATAAGTTAGGTAAGGAAACTATAATCATTTCAGAAACATAAAAAAATATTTTGATTATATGTTTGTGATTTTGCATGTACATAAGCAGTGCTGGACCGGACAAGGCCATTGGCTGCTTTGATGCTGCAGCAGGTATGTTTTACACATCCTAAGATAATGTGAATGGTGTTGGACGCCTTTTTTTGTGCTTATTTTCTAAATTTCTTCTTAAAAAAAATATTGTGTGTCACAAGTATGAAATGAATACTAAAATCAATGTCAAAAAATGGCAAAGAGCTTAAAGAGATGTTTTCTGGAAATTGATCCATATTACCCTATGTTGCATAAAAGCATTTGCATAAATTTTCTTCTTAAACAATATAATAGATAATCTGACGTAAGTGTTTTTGAAAAGTGGTCATGTAAAATAGAAAAATAAGATTCTTATGTTAAAATAGACATAAACTTTTGCAGAAGCTGATGCAATAGAAATATTGGAGCCTGACAAGGGTAGAAGGAGTTGGTGGTTGAATTTCTTGGAAATAGTATTAGCTTAATATAGATTCATGCACACACAAGCACACCACTCCACTTTGAATACTTTCTCTTTTAAACAGCCACTGATAGTATAGAGATATTCTAAGTTTCATAAGTTGTTAATATTGTTCGAAATTATATATGGATTTCAATTATTAGTTTGTTCCGACGTGTAGGAGCTTATTGTTATTGTTATTGATGATCTCCTCTCTGCTATGGTCGGAATTGAAGGACGATACATCTTAATCAAAAGAGTTCGTGGAAAGGAGGATAATGTTACCTTCCAGGTTGATCCATCTATGGATTTAGCATTACAGGTATGAATCAGTGAGGTCTCTAATTTGTTTCGACAACCTTTTTTTGTTAGACTTCTCTGTTATAGTGTTCAGGTCGATTTTTTTTTTTCATCACTTGGGAATGCTATGCTGTAGCTTTTACTGTGAAATGAAATGTGGCTTTGTTAATACTGATTGTCGTATTGGGGTGGTGGTTGAAAAAAACTGGAGGGCTTGAATCGAACTGAGTTTCTGTGTGAAATCATTTGAACAAAAGGGGTTTGTTCTATGACTTGGATTTAGACAAACATCTCACCCAACTCCAAAACCTACCCTCTCTTCCACAAACATCTCACGCAACAGATGATACCAATTTAAGGATCGGTGCAATAAGGGATACAAATCGGTCAAAACCGGCCTAAGTGCACTATCCCTAGAAGCAAAAAGACTAACTTGGAGGCAATGACCACTAGAAAATTCAAGAAAAGCTCCTATATGAGCGAAAAAGAAAGAAACGAAAGGAAAAAGGTCCCTAACCTCAGAAAAATCTACCATTAACACATTAAAAAGAATAGGAAATGTGGATAGAAGAAAACCGTACTTGAGAAAGAGGCCTAAGAAGCTCTAGCTCGAAGAGGGAGAAGTTGCAAAAGAAGAAGAGAAGGAGAAAAAAAGCTTAAAAACACTCTCAAAAAACCAAAACGCAGGAAAACCAAGGGTCTTGTCGAGAGGTGCGCCTACATCTAGCCAATCAACACTTGACACGTGGCCACAACCTGTGCAGCGCTGTCATATCGCATTAAATGTGAAAGAAACGGGATCTCAAAAGCCACGACTAGCATGAAGTGATCTTTCATACTCCTAAGGTCGTCAGTACAAGTAATAATGACCACGGAATAGGGGGCAAATAATGAACCAAGGTAGATAGACTCAAACCATGATATGTCATTCCTCTAAACGTCAATAAACAAGAACTTCACATTTCATGTTTGAATGGGGGCAACAATGTGGACTAGTTTTTACGACTTCAAAAGATTGAAGTAAAAGATATCTAGAACTTAGACATTAAATATCATGTTAAGCTTAAAAATATTAAAAAATAAAAGCTCATGAATAAGATCCCAGCAATGAAAAATCGAGTTCTTGCACCTACAAAAGAATGAAATAAAAAATATCATGTTAAGCCTAAAAAAAGAGATCTTAAAAGAGGGCAAGCCCACCAAGAAGACTACAAGAACGAAAAAATCAAGGTATGTACAAAACGGTATTGAGATTTAAGGTCCTCTCTCGAGGTAACTCATTTATTTCTTTCTTTTTAATTAGTTGTGCGAAAGATTATCTTATTGGAGCTAAATACATATCAAGCTTGCATGATTATTTACAAATATGTATATATAGAACACGCTGAAAATATTGCTATAAAAATGTTAAAAATTATCATAGCTAATACTTTTTCTATTTTTACATACTTACTTTTTAAAACAACTTACGTTAAATTATCTATTTTATCCTACAATTTATTATAATATCAATAAAAAAAGAAAGGAAATAAAATATCAAATTATCTCTTTCTTCACACACAACTACTATCCATGCTCTTTTTCTTCATCTTTGAGGTACATAAAGAAAGAAGGAAAAAAAAAAAAAAAAAGTAAATACAAAATGAATGATACCGATGTCAATTTTCATTGTTACTATAGCATCTATATAGTTTTCCACAATTTTCCATGATTTGATGTAAGTGAATTTTAAACTTCATTAACTAAAATGTAGTCACTTTCCTATTATACAAGAACTCGAGTGCTCTAAAACTAGGATGTTACCTTTTGCTCACCACTAAATAAATTAAACTTGCGACTGAATAAATTGTGCTTGTAATTGAATGGTTCCTAGTCAGAAATATCATTCTCACTTCGTTACCGCTCAAATATTTTCCGAGCCCACAATTAATCGTGAACCTATCCTTTACGTAGAATTACGTCCAGGCTCTAAAATTTCATCTATGTAAAGTAATATGACAGGGCCCCCTGGTCCTTTTTGAATATTGTTTAAATGAAAAATAATTGAAGGACGAGGACAAATTGCTTTACCCCAAGGTCTAATCATGCAATGCAATTGGCATGAACGCTTGGTCCACAACAGAGTGACAGACAAGAAACAATGCCTTTCAAGTCCGGTACCAATGCATGTGATTAGATTGTGGCGGCAGATCACTGATCACTCACGTTTGTGAGCTTATCCTCCTATTCCTTCCTTTTTTGTTATTCCTACCTTTTTATTAACTATAAATGAATGTAATCACTCAAGGTCAAGGAGGACAGTGTATGCGGAGGGAGATCACAGCTTGCGAGAGTTGAAGGAAAACACAAGTGAAAAATGGAAGCTTATAATATTAAGGGAGGGATTATTACATATTATCATCTGGCATTGTTTGTGATACTGATTCTGAACGCATATTGTTGTTGTGGTTCTACTGTCCTTGTTGAGAGCAACACCACTAATTTCTTGATCAATGACGTCCTCGGCGAATTCGTGACTGACGATGACACGTTTGCTGCTGTACCAAGAGTACATTAGGAACGATAATATTTAAGCCAAATTATAAACTGAACTCCTAAAGTTTGAGGGTTTTAGATTTTTAGATTTTAAAATAATTAGTATTTTTCCTCCTAAAATTATATGTTGTTAGTTATTATGCTAAGTTGTCACGTGTGTTTTGTTGATCCAATTAAATTGTGACATGTGAATTTTTTGTATTAAATCTTAAAAATGCTTGAAATAAATTTTCTAAAATGAAAAAATCAAATAAATTAGAAACTCAACATTTTCTTTCCTTTTTCTTGATTATCTCAGCAACCAAACAAAAACACAAGCATCAAAAGTATATTTACAGACATTCAACACATTTTTTCTTTTCATTTTCCTTATTTCTTTAAGCAGCAAATACATAAAAAGATCCAATAAAATTTATGAGTTTATCAGCAAAAAAAAAAAAAAAAAAAAAAAAAAAAAGAAGAAGAAGAAGAAAACCTCCTTATCCACGGTAGAAAAGGTGTAGATAGGTCTTGCTTTATTTATTTATTTTTAGGGTAAAATACATTAACTTACCTATGGTTTGGAATAATGCCAAACACATCCAAAACTTCTTTAAAAATAACCAATTTGGTCATTGAAGACAAACGTTACAAGCTATTTTTGCACTCTTCTAACCCAAATATTTTTTAATATCTTTTCCCCATTCTTTCTTCTTATCCTCAACGGTCACACTACACCTCCACACACTTGGCCCTCTCTCTATCTCTTATTTCCACTTTGTTTGTTTTAGTGATGATATTATCGAGAAAATGAGCCATTTTCCAAGAAGTATTTTTTATAAAATTATCTCATTTTCTAATGTTTGGTAACAACTTAAAATTATTGAAAAATAATTTCTTAACTTTCCTTATTTAACCTACTGTGAGATAAAGTTGTTTTCTAAAAAAAATTTAGTGGAAAATAATTTCTTAAAATAAGTTATACATTTTATTTTGATCAAATAGAGTTTTTCTTTGACTCATTTCTTTTTATTTTACCAAACATTGGAAAACGCAGAAAATTATTTTTGCACGAGGTTTTTTATTGAAACAAACAGAGCGTTCTTTTCTTTTTTCTTCTATTTCTCTTTCTATTTTCTTTTCGTCTGCCTAGCCAAATCTTACCCTTATGTATCTTCTTTCTCCCATCTCTTCTTCTCTCATCTCTCTATTTTGTTGACGGAAATCTTTCGATGGTGGCTGGTCAGTCAACAGTTTTCGATAGGATGATTGGGTTTAACAGTAATATTGTGGTGGAATTTGGGAACTTGGCTAGTGTGATGGGATTAAGGTAGGTTTTCATGGGTTTCTTTGTGAAAGAGATGAAGTTTTTCCTTTTGGTTTCTTGGCAACCAAACACTGAGTAAATGAGTCTAAAGAGTAGATGAGACTTTATATGGCTTGTCCTTTGGATTTTTTGGCTAGTAAATTAGGAATGAAGAAAATTTATGGGTTTTACTTGGCTGCCAAACACAGAATAGGGAAGATCTATGTGACTTTTTATTTGGATTTTCTTGGCTACCAAACACAAAATTATTAATAATTTTATTTTGAGAAAAAATCTAAGAAAATCGTTGGTGTGATGTTGATGAAAAATGAAATGGTGTGGTGTTAGCGTGTGTTTGGATAACCTGCGTTTGCGTTTTGCTGAGAAATTTCTGCGTTTTTTTTTTTTTTTCAACGTGCATGAACAGTAATCGGTACTGTTCATGCACAGTATTTTACTGTGCGGGAGACCAATTTCACTGTTTACCCACTGTTCATGGGACTCACAAGCACTTTATTCAGGAAAAAATATTAAAAATGGGTCCCACAATACTATTCACACATTTAAAAATTATTTTGCTACAGTATTTTCAGTTTTCAGTTTTCAATTTTCAGCAATAAGTTCTATCCAAACGGACCCTTAATGTTCCACTTGCTTGTCGTCATTGAAGTCTTCTTTCAGAAATCTCAGGTGGCTTTGCACTAGGAGAGAATGCACAAATGGCCTTACATGTTGTTCATATTTAAAGGACCAAATTAGACATTATAAATAAATTTTAGATGTTTTTGGCATTATCTCAATTCTTAGGTTAAGTTATTCTATTTTACCTTTTATTTTTATTTTTTTGATTGGTCACCGTGAGGGAGAGAGGCAAATGGCAAATACTCTATATAAATAGAAGAAATTTTTGCCAACCGAGGATATTGAGAAAATGGATTCAAAATCAAGCATTCATTTTGTGTGTGTATATATATATTTTGTTGAGAAAACATCAATTTGATATTTAGACCTACCATTTGAACTGTTAACTTTGAAATTAGGTTTGCGACAACTTCTTGGTGTTGTAGAGGGTTCAAAATATCACAAATACTATGAATTTATTATTTGCTATTGTGAAAAAACACAATTGAGACTCAATGATTAAAATTTTACCAAATATACAAGGAATTCCTATCAAATATATATATATATATATATATATATATATATATATATACACAGAATGAATGCTCAATTTTGAATCCATTCTCTCAATATCCAAGGTTGGCAAAAATTTCTTCTATTTATAGAGTATTTGTCATTTGCCTCTCTCCCACACAGTGACCAATCAAAAAAATAAAGGGTAAAATAGAAAAACTTACCTTGAGAATTGAGATAATAATGCCAAAAACATCTAAAATTTAATTATTTAAAATGTCTTATTTGGTCCTTTAAATATTAACCACATACACTACAACAAATTAGACTTTTTTCAAGGGTCAAAACCCCTAAAAAAAGTATTAAAAAACCTTGAAAGAAGTTATTTTAAGAGTCCAACCGACCCTTGATAACCTTTGAAACATATACCGTCGAAAAAGAAATTTTGAGAGCCTTCGTGCCCCTCAAAACAAGTGTTCTAATCTTATTTTGAGGGTCAAGAGACCCTTAAATAACCTTTTACCAAGGTTTAAAAGATTTATACTTACAACCCTTGATAAATAAGGTTATTTAAGGGGTCTCTTGACCCTCAAAATAAGATTTATTTTATTTAAAAAAAAAAAAAAACCACAATCATGCTCTCTCTCTCTCTCTATATATATATATATATATATATATATATATATATACATTCATGGAGTTAGACATGGTAGCAAGTGGTGGCAAATTGATGCCAACCATAAACCTGGCAATTGATTAAGAAAGCTTAAAACAAGAAATTAAAGGACTGCACAAGAACCTAAATACACAAAGTGAAAAGTATCAACAATCCTTATACAAAATTATTACAAAGCTTGTTTAATAACAAAATTATCTCTTATACAGGATAGAGTGAAATTTGGACCATTGCTACAACTAAGAGATGTACATTACTTGAAAACACAGTTGCTCCAGCACTCCAGCATGTCACCAAGATTCACAATAAATGCTCTGTCAAAGATAAACAGTAAAAAATAAAATCACCATCCCAAATTAAACAGAATGCTTTCTATTACATTTTAACATTTTATCATGCAAGCATGTAATTCTTCACACAAAGCATATTGAAAGATCTTTACTGCATGCTGATAGACATTGCAGCAAAACAATAAACAGCTAAATGGTGGCATACTGGCATGTTATCAATAACAGTAATGTAACCTGGAAGGCTGGAACAAAAATATCATGATGCTGGAGTGGGAGTATAATGTTTCAAATCAATAACATACCAGACATAGTAAGTTCGTTGATTGAATTGCATGCTTTACATTAAGATCTATTAATAAAGGGACTTCCTCTTATCAAAAAAATAAAAAATAATTGATGGGACTCCTATTAAATGTTATAGTATCTAATTAAGTTGTAAAGAGCTCAAAACCAAGTTTGATCCGGAAGTATGAATTCAAATAAGATTCGGACTACCCTATTTTTTCTCAATTGCAATTTCCCAAAAATGTCTGAATATAACAGAAATAGAAACCCTTAATCAAATCAAACACCTCTAATCCAAATTCAGTTTCTCAAACTTTCCCAAATTAAACAGCATAAACAGAACATTCCATATTTTACTTTTCGCCCACAATAAATATACTCCAAAATCGAAACCCCTAAATTTGAACAACATTATTTTACATTTTTTTATAAAAATCCAAAATTAATAAATCTAAGTAACTTTTTTTCCTTTACCCACATTTTCTCATCAACCAAACAAAAAGTCACAACCACCCCCACCATCCAAACCACACAAAAAAAAAATTAAAAATAAATAAATATAACCCATTGCCAAAAAATAAAAAATCTAGATCTAACCCCATCACACAATGTTGCTTACTCACAAACCCAAAATTAAATCAAACCCAAAAATCAAAATATATATAAAATTTTAAATTAAAAAAAGAAAAAGAAAAAGAAACCCCACCTTTGTAGGCATCAAGATCCAGATCCTGCTGATCTGCAAACTTGAGAAACGGCAGTAACCAAAAGAGAGCAGAAAGAAAAACAGCGGCAGAGAGCAACAAAACTAATTAAGCATATCTGCAAGCAATTAACAAAATTGCAACAACTATTCAGATTACAGTCATTTGAGTTTTACTTCACCCAAAAAAATGTTCATTTTTACAATGCATGGACAAGCTCAGCCGCCTCACACCAGATTCAAGCTCATCAAAACATCCCATCATGTTCCAATTCCACTCTAGTCCAGCAGCCAAGCTCAGTGATCTAGTTGACCCAACTATGAACTCGGCTAGAGCTCTTTGTTTAGTTAAGCTTTACCTACACAACTTTCTAATTTCTATCCATCTATAAGTAAGTCCCATAACAAGACCATTTTTTTTTTTTGGTTTTAAAAATGGGTTCTAAGCTACAAATGATGAAATATATAAGAACATTTCATACATAAGAAACACAAAACATTTCTAATACAAATGAAGATAAACACTTAAAATTTCAAGCAACCCACAAATGCATGTATCTTATCCCTAAGCAAATTGGAATTAATGTTATCAAATCTCATATCCACAATTTTCATTCTTTTTTGCATCAAAATCCCAATATAGCAATATTTCAAAGGACCCATTTTCCCAATGACCTCCGAATCGCAAAAGAAGCACAAAATGGATTGAAATGTTGGCATTTTCCACTTAGCTGACCTTACTATGATTGTTTATCTTACTTGAATGAGCTCCTAAACACTTTTTTCCCATAAAAAAAAAATTACAAAACAGAAAGTGCAGAATTGCATATTTCATATTCTCTGCTTTCTCTAAGCAGCCAAACATAGGACAATAAAAAGAAAGAGAGAGAGAGAGAGAGTACCTGCACTCATTTTGTAAAAGCTTTTTGAATTCTCTTAACAGGTTCGGAACACAAAGGAATTCAATAGAAGAAGAAATATGTAATATTCAGTTGAAATCTGCATCACAAGGAAAAAGAAAGGGGTCATATTATACACTCAAAAAAAAAATATTGGTCATTATCAATATCTAATACACTCTGTCTCGGTTCTGACCTTTCTGTCACAGCAATATTTCCTATTTTCCATACACCAGTAAGTCTTCCAGCAATCATATGTTGGTCCACGTAAAGTAAACATATCCAATGCATTGGCAGTAATACTTCAAACGTTATGTTAATGAAAAGATAAAAGTTATTCAAAATCACATCAACAATTACCCTTAACTGTCTAGCCTAGTATAATGTGATTACTTCAGCTAAGGAACTTGAAAGGTTAGCTTCTACAAAATGGGCTTTTAGGTTTTAATGACCTCAAAACCAACATCCAATCTATCTGTCATATGATCAAAGTTCCTACAATGCATGGACACCCTATTGCATTACAACATTATTAAAGAAGTGAATTCGGTCATTAGGAGTTCCAAAACATTTGAAAGATCAAAGTGACAATCAAAGCCTTCTTCACTTCAATACCAAAGATGAATTTCACCCCAAACAAACAGAATTCATATTTCATAACCAAGCATCAACAAACAACACTCTGAACATTTGCATCTGAAACACTCAAAACCAAAGAATCCCCATCTCCCAAAAGCACCCAATATAGCAAAAAAAAACCATGCCTTTAGACATGCAGGAGTGAAAGAAAAATATGATACATGTAGATTGAGCCAATAAGAAAACAAAGAAGGAAGATGCTGAAGAAGGGTTTGGATCCTACTCCTGTTACATACAGGACAGTTATTCACCGGTATTGTCAGATACCCATTTCATTTCACAACATTATCAACAAAATAATCCTACAATAACAAGCATACACGCATTAACAAAGTAATACACTACAAGTGAAAACTGACAAAAGAGTAACAAAAAATAATAGCATTTTTCTGCAAATAGCCCAGTCCACACAAATAGCTATTAATTCATGTTTGTCACACAGATATATATATATACACGGCCAGATGACTGCCATCTAGCTTCTAGTATGATGATTATGGAGTTTTAGTCAATCCTAACATTATTTGAAAGGAAAATCTATTTATTAATCAATCCTAACCTCTCATTGAGACAAATTATCAAAGTGGTAGTTAACAAGCAGACACTGTTAGATTGGGCATGCAACAATGCGTATAAGAAATTTGCCTTTCCATAGCATTTATACAGTGACTCAGCTCACTAACCATGACTTAAAACTTAGTAGCACGCTTATAAATCATTATTCCAACAAATAACATACATCTAAACACAATATCAACATGAGGACTCCCAGAATCAAGAGCACAGCCTAAATTAATTTGAAAAAAATACCTGACAGAAGCTCTTTAGATTTCTCCAAGCAGCTGAAGAAGTGTACTTAGGAAGACTGGTAGAGAACTGCCACCAAAAATAGAAGAAGTAATTTGATTAGTCTCAAAGAGTGACAGCAATTTAGTTGCCCCACATTTAAACTTCAAGTCACTTGCAAAATATGATGATACATGCCACTGGTTTTGTAAGCTTTCTTTATTTTTGGTCTTACTATAATACATGACACTGGTTTCATGAATTTCTTTGACTTTTTGGCCTTAGCTATGGCATTAAAAATGCCATTACCAACTATTTCTCTCCGAAACCAACCCCAACTTTCCATTCTTCCATATCAGATTTACATGAGAAGCATAAACAAACTATAGCAAATTATTGCACTAATTAAATATAACAAAGCAGAGCTTCCAAGAACTGAACCCATCAAATGTTCAAGGAGCAGCTCATAAAAAAAAATCAGTATGACACTTGATACAAAATTGGAGTGCAATTATAATCTAATTTGAATTCTTGATTAAATTTTCTCAAGGTTTTTTCTTTAATATATTATATAAGATTTTAAATTACTTGACACGTACTCTCTAAACTATTTGATCTGGAAAACATAATCTCATTCATGTCTATTTGAAATGGCTTCAAATGGTGCCTCTTGGAATAAATACTGGAGTAAGTTTTCTAGTGCTAATGATTGTTGTTTGCCACTAGGAAAATATGGCCACGCCTAACGGTGCAACTGATACTTCACAAGAAAAAGGTCCTCAATGCGAAGAGATTATCATTGACATTACAGTCAAGGAGCCTAAGTGGGGCTCCGAGTGTTGCATCTACAAGGTCCCCAAAAGACTTCGCAAGGTCAAGGAACAAGCCTACACTCCAAAGCTAGTTTCAATAGGCCCTGTTCATCACGACAACGATGAACTGAAGGACATGCAGAAGCTGAAAATGAGTTATTTCAAGCAATTCTTTTCTCGGACATGCAAAGACCTGAAGGAGTTTGCTAGCATAGTTAAAAAAAACATACAAAAGATCCGCGACTGTTACGCAGTAGAGATTTCTCTACCCGAAAAGGAAGAAGATTTGGTAAATATGATTTTGCTGGATTCTATCTTTACCAACTATTTCTCTCCGAAACCAACCCCAACTTTCCATTCTTCCATATCAGATTTACATGAGAAGCATAAACAAACTATAGCAAATTATTGCACTAATTAAATATAATAAAGCAGAGCTTCCAAGAACTGAACCCATCAAATGTTCAAGGAGTAGCTCATAAGTCATAATCTTAGGAGAACACAAGATACCTATCAAAACAGTTGATAAGTTCATTGATAAACTCAATTTTTTAGCTTACTAATTGATCTTATTTCTAAACTATTAATTACATAGCTGAATTCCAGGTCCAGTTCTTAATTTCAGGTTAAAAGATCATCTGAAATAAATACTCTGAGTTGTAGTAGCACCATTTGGCTTCCACCCTAGCTTGAACTACCCACTTGATATCGCACACAATGGTCTCCTCTGTTCTAACAGAGTACCACAATGAATAAGAGAACTCCTTTCAGTGCCAAATATGATAAACAGAGGCCCCAAAAGCTAATTTACAAACCACAGCTTTCATACTCCTTCCATTTAGGTTCTTCTCACCCCAATCAACAATGTCATCCCAATAAACCTTAGGACTCCTTCCAAAAAACAAGTGGGACCGACCATTCTAAATAGCTTTGACTGTGCAATATATGGTTCATTCTAAATAGTTTACCACTCAGATTACAACAGTAACACTAAATTAACATGTTAGTCAGGATTCTCAAGCACATGAAAAACAGAGTGCCATCTCAAGCAAAGAAAACCTTAGCATCAGACAATTATTGTTAAAACGTTTGGAAGGAAGATTGGCTTTCACTACCTTTATTCCAGAATTCGAGCAATGTGGAAACTAAATGGAAACATGGAGTGTATTGATCTAGGGTTTGACTTCTACCTAGTTAAATTCAGCCTAGCAGAAGATGTAGACAGAGTCCTCAAAGAAAGTCCCTGGTTCATTGGCCAACACTTCCTAGCAATTAGGCAATGGGAACCAGACTTC
The DNA here is from genome assembly GCA_014183005.1 of Castanea mollissima. Lineage (NCBI taxonomy): Eukaryota > Viridiplantae > Streptophyta > Magnoliopsida > Fagales > Fagaceae > Castanea > Castanea mollissima. The sequence continues at coordinate 1,079,448 of JACAVU010000005.1, forward strand.
AAGGCCTCAACAGCTACCCTTTCCTCAGCGGCAGTTTGGATTAGATTCCCTAAATTACCAATAGAATACTATGACCATGATATACTACTCAAGATAGGAAAGGTGGTAGGGCCTGTACTGCGTATGGATTCAAACACAGCCATGGCAGCAAGAGGTAGATTCGCAAGGCTATGCATGCAGGTCAATCTGGATAAGCCCTTGATCAAAACAGTGTATTTAGGAAAAATCGTCCAGTCCATCCAATATGAGGGTATTAATTCTTTATGTTTCTCATGTGGAAGGATAGGGCACAAGAAGGAAGCTTGCCCCTTTTTCATCAGAGGAAACCTCAAGGAAAAAATAGTAGAGCAAGATGCAGGGGAGGAAGCAAACAATGCTACCCAGGACAACCAGGAGCAAAGGAAGGATAAGTACCCAGGAAACAATGCAGGGTGTTTCCTAATTGTCACACAAAAATTAGGAAATATATGACAATTTGACAAGAAATTATTAGATTTATGGGAAAGACTTCTAAAATGGTTATCCCAACTAATCAAATTTGGATACTGTCAGTCCAAAATTGCTATACCGAGGATCTGTTTAAACTCTAAACTCAAATTTACCATTGAATTTTCCAATACATGATTGGATATCACCCCCCCCCCCCCCCACCCAAATCAGAAAAATGAAAAGAAAAGAGGCAAATGCCCCATAAATTCTTCTTTAACTACATCACAAGGTCAAGTAATTTCCCATAACCATCCAACTCCACATAATCAATTTTACTATCCATAGAAAACTCCTAACTCAAATTCTCCACAAATTTGATAGATTTTCAATGTGGCAATAGTTCAACCTGTTTCTGATATTCAAATCAATCAAAACCTGCATCTCTCTTTCAACCAAAAATATCAACAAAATCAAATCCACATGCAGCAATCATGAAGAATTGAATAATATGAAGAACTTTAATCGGCAGAGAGATGAAGAGTCACAAAATGAGATGATCGTCGAGTAAGGATCGGAGCTCCGAGTCGGAGGCCGAGTGAAGTAGTGGAGGTAGAGAGAGAGTGAGAAGAAGAAGAAGAAGTAGTAGCAGTATCTATGAGATCTCCATGATCGACGAGCTATGAGTTCTCCATGCTCTGCGATTTCTACTCTCAGATGATCGAAGAGCTCTGTGTTTTTTTTGTTAGTTAATTTGTTTTAAATTTTATATAATACGGCTATAGTTTTAAATTTAGTTGTGGGCTTTTTGCAAGGGATGAAAATTTGGTTGAGGGCTTTTTTCAAGGGTTGAAAAATTTGTAATATTTTATCAAGGGTTGTTAGCTGAAAAAATTGGTGAGTTTTTTTTTTCCCATTTATTTTATGGGTGTTTTAACTTATTTTGAGGGACCAAATAACATTTGAAATAAAGTTTAGTATTAAAGCCCTTTGCATTTTTATTTATAGGTTGTATCGACAGATTTTAGTAAACCCTCAATAAAAAAGGGTTGAAATAACTACACTTACAGCCAATAGGAATCTTTCCAGGAGGTAAAGAGGTCAAGGTCCAAGTGTTGTTAAGTTCTAAAGCATGGATTTCTTTGTCCACAGCATTTCTCCAATCTGGAGATTGGACTGCTTGATGGAAAGATGTAGGTTCAATAGGGGTAGCTTGGACAGTAAAAACAAAATATTTATAGGCTTTATTAAGATGAGAGTAAGTAAGGAAATCTGAAATGTCATATGGCAGACCTGAAGGAGTTTTGGATAGGACAGTGCGACAAGAATAATCTTGAAGGTAAGAATGGGATTTGTGAGGTCTAGATGATCTTCTAATGGAAGAAATAGGCCTTAATAGGATTAGGAACTAAATCAAGTTCAGTACTATCAGTAGTAGGTGTAAGTGTAGAAGAAGGAACAAAATCAGTACTATGAGTAACATCTGCAGAATCAGAAAGATCAGAATCTGTAGAAGTAACAAATGATGGGGAAGATGGTGAATCTGGAATGCAGTGTGGAAAAACAAAGTGTGAAGAAGATCAGAATTAGAATTGGAATTAGAAGGAGAGGAATGAACGGAGGCAGAGGGGAAAACAGATTTATAGAAATAGATATCTCTAGAAACAAAAATAGCGTTGGATTCCAAATCCAAGACTTTGTACCCTTTGATACCATGAGGGTAACCAAGGAAAACACATTTTCAAGCTTGAGGAGCAAATTTATTTCTGTTGTGAGAAAGAGTAGAAATAAAGCACAAGCATCCAAAGGTTCTCAAATGAATATAAGAAGGAGGTTGGTTGAATAGAAGCTCATAGGGACTTTTATATTTCAAAACTTTTGAAGGAAGTCTGTTTATGAGATAAACAATAGTAAGTATGCAATCACCCCACAAGTTTACAATCTGAAACTCTATCAATACAAAACTGAAATCTCAGCACTATTTACTCATTGTGAAATCTTTTGTGACTCTAGACTTATTGTCAAAAAAGGGTGAGATCGTGAGCTCAATAGAGATTGTATGTCAAATTTACTCTTAATAACTCAAGCTACTCGTGCTCAACCTGAGATAGCATGACAAATGGCTCACTTGAAATCACTTAAATGATAACTTGAGCAGCCTGATTGTTGTATCAATTATGGTCCTACACTTTTTGTAACTCTACAAGTGAGAGGCAATGGTCAGACACCAAATCAACCAATCAGACAGAGAAAGACCCTTATTCAAGTACTTTATCAAAGCCATGTATGAAGGTTAACTGATCACATTGTCTAGCTTTCTTACATAGAAATGTAGATTATGTACATATTGTTGAATCCTTTTGAAGTAGATATTACAGAAGTTGCGACAATGGAATGTTGTATAACCTATCATATCATTCACTTTTTAATATCTTGACTTCTCATGTGTAGGGATGATAAATGTGCAGTAACCTCCCACTAGTTGTTGCTCTCTCCATCTGTTTTGTTTTGTTTATCTTTTAAACGCAACCTTTTATGTATACATCATGCAATGCTTTCGTCTTCAAGACTTCAAATTAAATGTCAACATTTCCCAATCTAATAGACATCATCTAACCATGTTATTGTTTGGAAATCTGTACCTGAACGGAGCTTTTAAATTAGGATAACTATTTCCTTGAGAAATAGTTCAGTAATTATTAATCCCTACTTTGGTTTGGATGCCATTTTTGTAAATTTTGACGCTTTTCACCCAAAGGGAGAAGGAAGAGACTATGTGGCTCATTGGTAACTCTATGTCCAACTAGTAGGATATGATGTGTTTGAATCCACTAAATACTCTGCACACACTGGATTTATGACTACCTACCTTTATCCTTAATGTTACAAAACCAGCTATCAAGTCAATAAAAAAAAAAAAATCTAATACATTTAGCCACACAGAAAAGTGTCCTCCTCATGTTTCTAACACAACACTAACTTGATGGCACCAAGGTTGAATTACCAATCATAACAGATCCATTTCTCTTAAATTTACATGGTCGTGCTTACAAAAGTGCCTAATATAATATAATCCAATAATGCAAACCCATTCCACTGCAGTGTGCCCTATGCCATGACCACAAAAAAAAAAAAAAAAAACCCAAACATTTCACCTTAAAAAAGGATAATAAAAGCAATTTCAGGATGCTTACAATACAAAATCAAGCAGAAATCACAAACCAGAAAAAGGCAGACCCACAATTCCTAAACAAAAACCTGTGTCCATTCCAAATTACCATCAAAAGAAAAACTGATAGCATTTCAATAAACCCATCATCCCAAACACAATGTTTAAAATAGTAAATTACTAATTAAGGTTCTCTGAGTCACTCTGAAAATTTTAAAATACTACTGTTTCACTATAAACCCAAGTAAGCTTTAAGCACTCCTATTCACAAATTCCCAATAGCTAACAATGATACCCAGTAGATCCGTACAGTTCAAAGTCAACACTCACCCACCAAAGCCAACAAGTTGGACGATGCAGATTGAAATAAACACACACGGAGAGCAAGAAAACTAAATTTGAATACACAAACACACTTGACAGAGCAAAATGAAAATTAAATTCATAGTTATTGAATGTGCAAATTATATTAGGAAATAAATCAAGGCTTACAAAGTGTCTAAAAGCACATTTCCCACACAACCAATACTAGCAATCCCTTGGATTGAGCCTTGCAATCTCGTTGTGCCTGTACTTACACTCAAAAATTAAAAAAAAACTCAATCAATATTTGTATGAAAACTATAAAGGAAACAGAGATTATGATTTGAAATCGCATAGTGAGATCGCAAAAGTCAAACAATTAGAAATCGAAATAGGGAAATCGATGATGAGCTCAGTTTTCTGAGAAATGTGAAACAAAAATCATGAGGAAATCGATGAAAAAGCGTGGGTAAAAAAAAAATCAAAGACGAAATTAGGGTTTGTGATTACCTAATCGGAGCTAAGAAAACACAACACCAAGAGAGATGAAGAGTAACAAAACATAGATCAACTGGTGCGATTACGTATGCTTTCCAAAACATAGTCACTCTCTCTATGCGATCTCCATGATCGTCGAGCTCAGTTTTGAGGGAGAAAAATAAAACTTCAGTGAGAGCTAGAGTAATATAATCGAGCTCAGTTTCAGGCTTTCACTTTTCAGTGAGAGAGTGATATTTTCTCAGTTTGTTGGTAACATTCTGGGCTTTATTTTTAAATTTTGCTTTGGGCTTTTTTCAAGGGTTGAAATATTTGTTATATTTTATCAAGGGATATGGGCTGAAAAATGTAAAAGTTTTGGTACAAAACTGGCGCCTCTTTTTTTTTACAATTATTTCAAGGGTGTTTTAATTTATTTTGAGGAACTAAATAACCTTTGAAATAAAATTTAGTAATATACCCTACCGCATTTGTATTTATAGCTTGTATCAGCGGATTTTAGCAAACCCTCGATAAAAGAGGGTTGAAATAAGTAAAGTTTGTTGTAGTGATATAAGGCCGTTTGTGCATTCTCACCCAGTGGAAAGCCACCTGGAATTCTGAACGGACTCTACAAAGACAACAAGCAAGTAGGACATTAACACCTCACCATTTCATGTTCCATCAACATCACACCAGAGAATTTCTTAGATTTTTCTCAAAATAAAATTATTAATAATTTTGTGTTTGGTGAAATAATTTGAGGGTGAAATTTGTAAAATTCCTCACTTTGTTTCTAAAATATCCCAATTTCGCAGAAACCTTATTTTCTGGTTAGGGCAATAAGAAAACCTCAAAATGTATGACCGAGTCCAAAAGGCAAGGACGGGAAGCAATCACAACTATTTATTTTTAGTTTTCTAAATTCTGCATCACACAACACAAGGCACAAACTAATTCGCAGTCCTCACTCTTCACCCTACAAGTCTCTACAAACCTACAAAATATTGGGGGGAGATAACTTGATGCTGTTTATCTTTCTATTGTTGGAAGAAAGTAGATTTTCCTCCTCTAATTTTTCTCTCAATTTGTTAGAGTCAGTAACCTCTTTCTCCCATGAAGACCCACCAAATCTTCTGCTCATTTGTCATTCTTTGTCATATCTTAACCGTAACTTCCACACCTAATTACATTGCTGATGAAAATATTACCATCAGCTGTGGCTCCTCTGGCAACTCAAGGGCGGAAGATGGGCGTGAATGGATCGGAGACATAGGCTCCAAGTTCGCTCCCACAGAAGAACCCAATCACAAATCTAATAACTCTACAGCCGAAATCCAAGGCACCTCTGATTCTGTCCCCTACATGACTGCCCGTTTATCTAACTGGCAATTCACATACGTGTTTCCGCTCACCCCTGGCCCGAAATTTGTTCGGTTGTACTTTCGCTCGGCTTCTTACTCAGGTTTTGAAAGGTCTAAGGACTTTTTCACTGTCAAAGCGGGTTCGTTCACCTTACTTGCAAACTTCAGTGCTTCCATTCTTGCTAATTCACCGGGCAACAGTAATGTTAATAAAGAGTTTTGCATCAATGTCGATAAGAGTCAAAAACTGAATTTGACCTTCATCCCTTTCTCCAGTAATTACTATGCTTTCATTAATGGAATTGAGATAGTTTCCATGCCTAAAGACTTGTACTATAGGCCACACATTGTCGCCGCCAATCGTGAAGAACAAGTCACTGTTTATGTCGGCCTAGCTCCTCAGTTCTACATAAACGACAGCATGGCACTCGAGATGGTTTATCGATTAAATGTTGGTGGGGGCTCGATATCACCAGAGGATGACACTGGCATGTTTAGACAATGGTCCGACGGCTCTCAGTATCTGTTGAGTGAAGGTGTAAACCCTCGTCTTGTATCTATGACACTCCATTACTTATATATACCAAATTACACTGCACCTGATGCTGTCTATCTGTCTGCAATTTCAATGGGCCCAAACAGCACTAGGAACTTGATGTCTAATTTGACATGGGGATTACTTGTTGATACGGGATTCAATTATCTGGTGAGGCTCCATTTCTGCGAAATAGAGCCTAATATATCCATCGCCGGGGTAAGAAGATTCACCATCTATATAGACTATCAGCTAGCTGAAGGAGCGGCAGATGTTGTAGATTGGACTAACAGTAATTATAGGCCTTTCTTCAAGGACTACGTAGTAATGATCAGAAACAAGGGTGAGAGCAAGCATCTTCTTTCCATTGATCTACAACCTATATCTGACTCTGATTTGAAGGATGCCATTTTAAATGGTGTGGAAGTGTTCAAGTTGAGTGATCAATATGGAAATCTTGCCGGACCCAATATGGTGCCTCCACCACTGGATCAAGGACCTGCTCCAGCAGCCAACGAATCCAAGACAAAGAAAACAATATTCATTGCCATTGGAAGTGGTTTGGGCATCTTAGTTTTGCTCGCTCTAGTGTGTTGCATGGTTCTTTGTAAACTGAAGAAGACTAGGTGTTTTGGTTCTTGCCATCCTCTAGCAAAGTGGTGGTGTCAGTCTAGGCTAGATCCTTACAAAAGAGAGTTCTCAAGGAGAACAGCTTTGTCACTGCCTGGAGAACTGTGCCGCTACTTCAGACTAGATGAAATCAAAACAGCATGCAACAACTTCGATGAAGATCTAATTATCGGTGTAGGTGGATTTGGCAATGTTTATAAGGGTCTGATTGAGCAAGGTAATGTATAATGCCATGATTATCTTTTATTTTTAGTTTTTGTTTTCCTGAATTTGTCTTAGTTGCAGTCTAACTGCATTTAATTAAGATTAGTGATACTATATTTTATAGGGATGTTTAATAATTTGATCAAATCTGACTTGTGCTGTGTTCAGTTCCTATGTGTATTGGACATAGCCATATATGAATGGAAAATGTTCTCTTAAACTCATTTTACATCCACTATTTTACATAATATTCACGATTGATGTGCTGATATACACATTTTAAAAGATAAAGAAAAATGTCAACATTTAAATATGGAAGTGGATGTGAGAGTATCATTACCCGTATATATGAACAATAAAATGTAATTAGCACGTCCTATTTTAGGACATAACTTCACATCTTCTTGTTTCCAAATAGCATAGAAACTAGACATAAGTCATGCCCATTATTTACGCACAATAATACAAGATTGGTGCTAAAGACAATAAATTTTTTAATTTTATTACATAAAATTTATAAACTGATTTGCTCCCATAGGTCATTAAAATCTACCAATTGCATTCATGGCAACATTTATTAGGTTTAAAAAACATAATGATACAATATTCCATCCTTCAGGTAATATGATGGTGGCAATCAAGCGCATGAAACAGGAATCTCGACAAGGTGTTCGTGAGTTTCTGACAGAGATTGAGATGCTTTCTCAACTTCGTCATGTGCACCTTGTGTCTCTAATCGGATACTGCAATGATGAGGGTGAGATGATACTTGTTTACGAGTACATGGCAAATGGTACCCTCCGCCACCACCTCTATGACACCCTTAAGGATCCCCTCTCTTGGAAACAAAGGCTCCAGATATGCATAGGAGCAACACGTGGTTTGCACTACCTCCACACATGTACAAAGCACCCTATTATCCACCGTGACGTGAAGACAACAAATATTCTATTGGACGAGAAATGCGTATCCAAGGTTTCTGATTTCGGATTGTCCAAAATGGGTTTAGATAAAACTGCAGTTAGTACATTAGTAAAGGGGACATGGGGGTATTTGGATCCAGATTATGCTAGGCGACAACAGTTGACTGAGAAATCCGATGTGTACTCATTTGGTGTAGTGATGTTTGAAGTGTTATGTGCAAGAAAAGCATTGAATCCAAAACTCCAAGAAGAGCAGCGAAATTTAGTAAGCTGGGCTCGAAAATGCATTGATAGAGGGACCATTAGCCAAATCATTGATCCATATCTAACGAACAAGATAGCATCAGAGTGTTTAAAGGTATACATGGAACTTGCAGAAAGTTGTGTACGTGATCATGGAATCCAACGGCCCACAATGAATGATGTGATGGAAAAGCTAGAGTTTGCATTTGAACTCCAAGAGAATGCAGAAGTAGAAGCAACCAAGGATACTGATTCAGAAGAGGTATCATTATTCCGTGTTGCCACTACCAATGGAGCTCCTTGGTTGGAGTCGACTAGTGGAACTAAGTTAAGTACAATTAGTACTGGATTAAGTTACCCTAGTCTTGATTTTGTTACTACTATTAGTATCACAAGTCAAGATTTCTCCTCGCCCACTAAAAACAGTAGTTCTTAAGTTTTTTTTACTATTTTTAAGCTTTTTTTTAATATATTTTATTATTGTTGTGTCTTTCTACAGTCGGGAATAGTTATGATATGGTGTGAATGTTATTAACATAATGTTCTAGAAAAAAGTAACATTAGAAGAAAAAAATAGTACTATGAAGTCGAAAAAATTTCCCATTTTTCTCTAATGAGTTGAAATTAATATTGGGAGACAATTAATTGACTTGTTTATTACGGTACAGGACATTTTTTTTATAAGCGGTACATAGGATTTGAGGCCAAAATGGGCAAATGCCCTTTTCGCGCAAAAAAAAAAACAGCATTATGCCCCATTTTCCAAACTAATTAGGGAAATGCCCCTCTTTTGAAACTCGGTTTTCTCAAAATCAAGTTAAGCCTTATAGTGACGTTTTTAAGGACCTATAGTGACGTTTTTAAGGACCTATAGCGGCGTTTTGTATTTTAATTAAAATAAAAGTTCCTCATATTAATATAAACTTTTTTTTTTTAAGGAAAATATCTATATCTTATTCTTAAATGTTTAAGATGGAGAAACTTCTTTCAATCAAAATAAATAAATAAATAAATAAAAGAAAGATGGAGAAACTTCTCGGTTAGCACATATACAACAAAGATAAAGGCTAGCATTGCTAGTTGCTACCATTGCTTTGGATGATTTAACTTATCTTTCAGTGTAATATATTAAATGATAACAGATGTAATTTAAGAATTATTTTTAAATAACTAAAGTTTGTTATAGTGATAACTTATGAGTGCGTGTTTTACACGTATTTGTTGAATCCGATTTCAACCTTTACTAGCTAATTCGATTTAAACTAAATAACTTATTCTAAGGAACTCATATTATTACTAAAATTTCAGTGAGGAAATTTTGTGATGATATTCTGAATTGCATGAATAAATAATTACGAGGAGCTTCAAATATGATTATGCTTTCAATTAATGCATTTTCCTTGCAGCATGACACTTTTTCTCTCATGAGGGTTCCCGTTCTCATCCAATCTATTTGAATTTTCTAAGAAAAAACATTTAATGGTTTGTTTCGATTGAGAGGGAATAAAGTAAAGTCTGTTTTCAGCCAACTCTACTCTAATCCCTTCCACTCTCCATCTGTCCTCTCTCAATCCAAACAAACCTTTATATATACCATGAACATTGATTTTAATGACCAATGTTACCATATTAATGTACTTAGGAAAAAATAATGTTACTATTGATGTTGATATTAAAATAATAATATGTTGGATCAGTTTATAAATAATAAAATAAATTATAATTCTCAATTACATAATAAGCTCACAACAAATTATATAAACTTTCACTTATATATATATATATATATATATATATATATATATATATATATTATGTATGTATGTATGTATATTAAAATTCAAACCTCAGAGAAAATTAAATTAGATTTCAAATTGAATTTCAAATGGAGTCCAATTGGGTGCCAAACGTTTCATATAATTTTTAATTTTTGTGCCAAGTAAATTATTGAGTGTAAAAATGCCACGTCTTAATCTAATTTTTAAAATTTTTGTGACAAATGAATTATCGAGTGCAAAAATCAAAAAGTCTAAATCCAATATATAAATAAATAATAAGAAACTATTACATATTTTAGAAATCTATGGTTTAAAAAATATGTAAGCTAATACCATGAATATTTTTAACCTCTTCTCAAAAAAAAAAAAAAAAATTTAAACCATGTAATTATGATTGTTTTTAATTATACCCATGCATATGCATAGGTTACACACTAGTTATTCTAATCACTCAAATAAATAATTACATATAATGCGCAAATAAACTTGAAATAATGTGAATAGTAAGATAGCTATCACCATGATACATGGCTTGGCTGAGGGGCAACACTCACTCTCTTTAAGGCATTTAGCACCACTGTGGGAGAATATTAAAAATACATCTCAACTGGTGCAACAGGCTCAATAGCACGATGTCCCTAGGATACAGCAGCCCAACCACGTACGTTGTAGGCTCCATGAAAAGCACTTCTGGTATCACACCCTTGGCGACAACTCGCCACATGGGCGAGTTGTGGCCAAGGGTGTGGTACCAGAATTTTTCCTCCATGAATATACACTACTTCATTAAACAAAAGCTCCACTAAAAAAACGCCCTTCTATGTCAAACTATTCTCAAAATATATATAATTATAAATAACTTCTTACATATTGTTATACATGTAAACATATACGTGTATTGTTATCAACATATGAAGAATGGTGTACATAGGTCATTACTCAAGAATATGAGCGTTAGATTCTCCACACAAAAAAAAAAAAGAGCGTTATCACCATATTTTTTTTCACAAATATAATACTTATTATTTTAATGGTAGAAGTTTCTAAAATTAAAGATTGAAGTTATTTCTTTACAATAACTATCCATTATATTTGAAACTCATGCACCTTTTCAATTACGACAAAAATCATTATAAATTAATTGTATAGAAATATTTCAGTTCATTTGTCAATTAATATTATAATGCACCAACATAATATAATTATTTTTGTTCTAAAGCATATTTTAAAGAGATTAAATTATGTAAAAACATGGTGTAAAACTAATGTATTATCCTTCCAATCTTAACATACCACAACATCTTATCACATATTTAAGAATAAACACAATCACACTCAATTAATTCTAATACCCATATATAAATCCAACCAAATTAGGAATTTATTGAAATGTTATTAGGTGTAGTAGGATGTATTGAATTTTAAGTAAAATGTTGATGTTGCAATTTCTTATTAGATGGTGTAAAACTCATCCTTACAAAATTCAAACTTTATTTTAAATGATAATTTTACAGGAGCATGATATTTAACACCAAATGATATTTTCAACAAATATCATTTGTTGAAGAAACAAATATCATTTTCAACAAATTCGGTTAAAGAAAATTTAACACCAAATGATATTTTCAACAAATATTAATTCTGCAGAGAGAAACAAATAATAAAGATAAGCCATAAAGCCGCTAAAAAAAAAGGACGTATGTTGGATTTTTCTTTTTTAAACATATATCAGACTTTCCTAATGGTTTGCTTTAGTGAAAAAGAAAAAAAAGAAAAGGACATCTACATTTATTTACTAAAATTTTAAAATAAATAAATTATCAAAACAACAATTAAAAAAATGATTCAAATAAGTACAATAAACCAACAATCGAGTGGCCTAGTTAATAAAATACCAGGCCAACAAGTCTCATGACTTGGATTTGAGCCTCAAACAACTAACTATGTGTTAGTACTCCATATTTCTCATCTCCATTTCAAACAGTCGACTAAAAAAATAAGTTCGTCACACAAACCGAGAGTATGGGGCCTTGTACGAGAGTGAGTAGGGTGCTACTATAACTACGTTCAGGTAAGAAAGCCACACTAATTGCCTTCCTCTACCCTTTTTTTATTTACCAATATATATATATATATGAGTGCGTGTACAGTAATTTCTTCGAGGTTTAATATTTGTTATGGTTTCTATAACAAGGTGCTATGAGCCTTCATTTCCCTTCATCTTTTACAAGAGTAAGAGAGAGAATATCAAAGTAAAACTGACCGGTGCATATGAATTTTTGTTTAGACCGTAAGATATATAATTTATTCATAGACTTTTCTACTAGAAAAACCAAACCGTGACCACAATAAGGGGCCATACTTCATAGATGAGACAAATTAAGTTATGAGAAACATATGAGTGGCAAGACTTTTCAATAAGACAAAGAACCTGGACCCACAATCTTGGAGAATTTTGTAGAGGACAAGAACCTAGACCACGAGAGAGTATCTCATGTGCCCGGCCTGATATGTGGGCCCCACAAGCTTGTGGGGCCCACTGTCAATGAGAGGAATGGCTTATGCGTAGGGTGCGTATAAGATTTTTTCCTAGACGACATCCACAACCACGGACAATGCATAAGCATAATAAAGTTATACTCTGCTAGTTCCAAGAAGATGCTCTCAACACTTTTTGAATGGGCCATAGCCTAATTGTATTCCATCTTGTCGTGTGGTGTGAGGTCACGGATTCATTGATCTAGGGGTGTTCAAGTCAGACCTACCAACCAATCCACCCACCTAAACTATTAGGATTGTGGGTACTTAGGATTTTCACCTCGGACCAAGGGCTGGCCTTGTAATCTCGTAAGCTTGACACCTTTGTCCCACATCGAAGAGAACTTCCCCCACTTTCTGCCTTATAAGCTCTGAAGTGAAGGAGTAGTGTACCATCAGTTATTAGGCTTGACACCTTTGTGGCAGAAAGTGGGGGAAGTTCTCTTCGATGTGGGACAAAGGTGTCAAGCCTACGAGATTACAAGGCCAGCACTTGGTCCGAGGTGAAAATCCTAAGTACCCACAAGGGTAATTGCTAGTACACAAACGTTTTGTCACACACAACTTTATACACACCTATAGTATATATTGAAATTGTGAGTTACAATTTTAGTGCATTCTTTTAGCGTAGGTAAACTTATGTATGTCACGGTGTGTATAATAAATATCACTCTTCATATTATCAAATGTGAAATAGTATGGAGACTGTTAAATGCGAAATGATCAGAGCCTAAATCAAAATATCAATAAATATTATTAATGTCGAATCCATAATATAATAAATAAATAGTTAATTATTATTTCTTTATTACAAAAATTTCATGTACACAAAACAAAATCTCACAATATCTTTATAATGCTCTTATTTTGAACTATTGTGGGTATGGGTCTAATTTTATTTTATTTTACATTATGGTAAATTGACATCTAAACTAATTGAAAAAAGTATTTTCATATTTTTTTTATTATAATAGTAGAACTCTTTACATTACATTTAAAAATGATGAATCAATATGTAAGACAATAAAATTTAGGTTTAATTATACATTTAGAGTTCGTTTGGGAACAACTTATTTAGTTGAAACTTAAAACTTTTTATTGAAAGTACTGTAGATAAAGCTAAAAGGTAGCTGAAATAATATAGTGGAACCTATAAATAATACCGAAAAGTACAATGGGACCCATGAAATATAGCAAAAATAAGGTAAATAGTAGCAAAAATAAGCTAATTAGTAAAAAAATTTGACTTTTTAAACAAATGCCAAATGCAACCTTAGTGTCTGTTTAGGTCCAATTTTTTGGCTAATTTTTAGCATTTATATACTTTTTAAAACTTCACTTGTGGGAGGGAATGATCTGAACACAACACAAAGCCCATGGGCCCAATCTGAGGATGGGCAAAGGACCATTCATGCACCAATCCAGACCTGACACGTGGACTAAGTCCGAGGAGGGAAGACATAGAGACCACGCTAATCCAAACTTGACATGTGGACTAAAGTCCGAGGATAGAAAATAGACATACCCATTGTTCGAGGAGCCCAAGGAATGACTACACTTTGGGAATGTCTCAACTGGCTACTTGCAACAAAAGGTAGGGAACCTTGGAAGACGTGTAAGTAAAGAAGAGAGGAAATATCTAGGGAAAGTAGTCATCACCTCCACATTCAATGCACTACACCAACTGAGCTGACCGCATTTATAAGGAAAAGAAACCCGAACAGTAGTTCCACAGCTCACCACTCTCTACCACCTCTAGAGTGGTCCTGATGGGACAAGCATCCCAATTGCTACCTAGTGACGTACAGGTGGAGGGTTCAGTTACATTAGGAGGGACTGTATAAAAGAAAGAAACCCCTCTAGGAAAAGGGGTTGGAACAAGAGAACTTAAAAAAAAAGGGAAGAGATCATTAACTTGTATCGAGATTTTTGCAAATAATATATGAACATTGCATTCTCGGTCAAGTCTAAGGAAGAGTTTATACCTTTTTTGTGTTTCTTTTCATCGTATTAAGAGTCATGACTTCATTGATTTCATACTTGGATTATACTAAGCATTATAGTTGACTTAGCAAGCCCACTCTCTTACCAATTATTTGTGTTGGGCCAGAAAATACCTAGTGCCACTATTCTAAGTGGGCCTTAGAGCCATTTTTGAGCTCTTACATCACTTTTTCTTCAATTTATGTAAGTAAAAAAAAAAATCAAAATAGAAGCACACTTTGGCACACATTTAAGATGGTATTTATCTTTTTTTATCACAAATACACGCTTAATCCTTAAATTTTTATCGCATATTTTAAGATGGTATTCATCTTTTGAAATGTATCTTTTTGTTGTTGATTCTTGCTATAATATGAGTAATACTATAGATATAACAAGAAGTTTCAACAATTTCACAATATTCTCAAATTAACATGTCAACTCACACATGGACTCTCCACAATTTCTTATTTAAATTACGTGGCATGCTAGTTTGGGAACATTGTAAAATTGTTGTAATTTTTTGTGTTTTATCCATCGCATTCTACATACATAGATCCTTTCACTCAAATAACACCAAGAACACTTTTAGGCTTCATTATAGATATTCTTTTCTTTGGCCACCAAAGGCTAGACTAGCGTCATCCTATGCCCCATTTTTTACGCATACACTGTGTGTGTGTGTGTGTGTGTGTGTGTGTGTGTGATTATTGTTTTATGAATGGTCATTGTCCTCACTTGACAGGGATGGCTTTCAAAGTTTAAAATAAAAAAAGAGATGAGGATGGGTTCAAAATCATTTCCCATTAAAGTAGGGCAATATTATGGTGGGGTTTGGGAGATTCCATTTCCAAGCGTCTACCTCCAACTTATGTCATTACTTTTCCACTTGTTAAAATCAAAGCTTCCAAACAATTTTGACGATGTTTACATCATAGTTATTAGACGGGTGGTTAACCTAGTAAATGGTTTGGGTCAACAAATCATAGATCTAAGATTAACATTTATGAACAACTCTAGATCTACATATTTGAATATATGAATCAACAAAACATCATATTCTCACATAAAAAAAAAATTATATTCTAATCGTGGGAATTAAAATCTTAAAAAAAAAAAAAAATCATGCAAAAGACTAGTATCTACGTATTAACTTGGAATTTCAAAATCAAACATGCATGTAAGTAAAAACAAAATCTATAGTTGCATGAATTAGAGAAAACAAAAGGAACTCTTTAGAAATTGGAGAGAAAGGATTTCTATTCTCTAAAAATGGAGTGATTACAATAGAAAAAAGTTTGAAGGAAACTTTCTACATAAATTATGGTCTACGAAGATCATAATAACGATAAAGCTTCAAAAGTCTCGCTAACGTTAGAGGGTTAAGGGTATTGAATGAGGGGTGTTTCCCTCTATTTATAAAGGTGTGAATGGCTTAAAAAATAAGCTAAAATTTTAACAGCTGAAGTAAACTTCAATTCTCTACAATTTTGCCAAAAATAGCCTAGTTTGAATTTTGATGTTTATTATTTCAAAATCATTTTACAATGTGAGTCTGAAAACTGCTACTTGATTAGCACATTTTTTTTTAAAGTGTTTTTCAAGTCTAAAACTGTATTTGGATGAATTTTAATTTATTTTCATGACAAAGCATATTCCTAAGTGGTAATTAGGATTTTTATAATAATTACTTTAAAATCCTATCACCTAACAATCTTTAAATCTTATCATCTAACTTGTTTTAATCTTATTCAACAAATTATTTTTCAAGAGAAAAATACTTAATCAATCACAAAAATTCATTTAATTCATTTTAATTAACAACCAATCAAAATTGATTTCAATTAATCTCACGTGATAGGTTTCACTCAAATGAATACATGCATACCATTAAAACTTGATCTTGCAATATATTTCGATCCAATTGTCCGATTTAGAAATCGAATGTATCGTTGTGATCGTTGAAACCTCAAGATCATTTACATGATAAGTGATAAATAAGTTAGTGAATAAAAGGCAACCATGATTTTTGGATACATAAAATGACCATTTTGCCCCTCTTTCAAGATTAAATTATGGTTGCAAAATGAAGTGTTTATTGTACATAATTCTATACATTCAATATACACAAATTTTCAAAGAATGTACACAATTATGTATATTTAAAGTACACAAAATTTCAAGAAATATATACAATTTTGTATATTTAATATACACAAGTTTTCAAAGAACGTACACAATTTTGTATATTTAATGTACACAAATTTTTAAACAATATACACAATTTTGTGTGTTCAACGTACAATTTTTTTGAAATAATGCACAAAATCCTGTATATTCACATACACAATTTCATATATTTAATATGCACACATTTTCATGTACATTTGATGTACACAATTTTTCAAATAGGGAGATGTTACATCCACAACTTTTTTACAACAAATCATAGGTAGTTAGTTGTTATTGGTTCAAATTTGAACCTAACACTAAGATTACTTTTTTGCCCTAACAATAACAACCCCTGCCTCTTAGGATTAGTTGTAAAAATATTGTGAAAATGTTGTGGACATATCATTTCTCTTTCAGATACTATACATAATAATGTATATTCAGTATACTCAGAAAAATAATGTATAACATTATGTATACTCAATGTACAAAATTTTGTATATTTAATATACACACTTTTTCAATTTTGTACATTTGATGTACACAAATTTTCAATCAACATACATAATTCGGTACATTCAACTTACACAATTTTTATATAATATAAAAAGTTGTGTATATTCAACATACACAATTCTGTATATTCAATACACACAATTTTTTTTTTTTTTTTTTTTTTTACATTCGAAGTACACAATTTTTTCAAATACATACATTCAGTGTACACAATTTTTTGAAGAATGTACATAACTTCGTACACCATTTTTTGAAGGATGTACACAATTCTTAGCATCTAAAGTACACAAAATTTTGAAGAATGTAAACAATTATGTATGTTTAATGTACATAATTTTTCAATTTTGTAAATTCTTTGAATACAATTTTTCAGAGGTTGTACACAATTTTTTAAAGATTATATACAATTCTATACTTTCAAAAAGTACTTGACCACATTTTTTCTTTATCTTATTTCTTTATTTTATTTATTTATGTTTGAGGCATTTGGCTAGAAATTGAGTGAAACAACTAAATAAATCAAGGGGGAAATTATAGTAAACTCACCTATGGTTTGACCCGTTTTCATATTGCCTACCTGTAGTTTAAAACTTAACACTTTGACCACTTGTGTTTAGTTCTGTTTGGTTTCCGTTACCCACCTTTGGCTTTTCCATTAAAAAAAAAATTTACCACCAAAATATAACATAACATGAATCAAAAGGTTAGGGTTTGAATTTTTTTCAAAAAACATAAATGAACATTACTTATAAAATTTCAAACAATTACAAATCAAATTATTTGAAAGAGTTTGGGGTGCGAAGTTGAATTTACTGTGTAGAAGATCTCCATGCCATAGTAGAAATGGCATTCTTGAAGATGCTGCAAAAGAAAAAAAAGTAGGAAAGAATGCTTAAAAAAAGAAAGAAACATAGACATTATAAACACTGTAGATTTGAAACTTTTAACATTTTTTGCCCATTGTTCTTTCCCAGGCATTATAAACACGAATAATGCTTTGATTATTAGGTTGTTTAGCCATTAAAAGCAATGGTAATGGGAGCTCCTTTGGAAGATGCTCGACATCTTGCTCAGCGTTATGATAGAATGTGTAAAGTTGTGATTTACAACTATGTTTTATGTTGGCTTTATTCTAAGACAAAAAGTGTTGTAATTGCTTTTAATTTTGTTCCTTGTATTTTGTGGGATTTTATTGTATTGGGTTTAGTATTAAGTTGGTAAAAAATCGAGCATAAAGTGAAGAATCAGTGAATTTTGCAAATGTCTCGCTAGAAGCTAACCCGCGAAAGAGTCACGTGAGAAGTATATGCTGGAAGCTAAAGAGTTGTGCCAGCCTAGAGGATTTCACGAGTGTCTCGCGGGTAAGGCCTTCCAGTGAGATACCCACAAAATTCTCTGCTTGGAGTATTTTTAAGTGTAACTTTCTTACTCTTCACACATACTATATATACTCTCATTACTCACAAAAGTAAAGAAGACCATTCAGAGAGAAAAACCCTAGATAGGTTTTCTACAACACAAACACCCATCTTTTAGAGAGAGAGTTACTCATCTTTAGTGAGAAATCATTCTAGCCTCTTCTCCTTCCCTCTCCCATTAGCCTCTTCTCCTTTCCTCTCCCATTGTCATACCTTGAGAGGAGATTTGTACTCAAATACAAGCCACACCTTTTTAGAGTGTGGAGAGTGTTTTGGAGATTGGGAAGCTTTGGAGAAGAGATATTATTCCCTTTTTATTTGTTATGCAGAAATTATTTCATCATGTAAAGGTGTTGTTAACCACAATACTCTTACAAATATTGACATTATGATAAATGAGCAAATTGATTAGGTTCAGGGTTTGATTGGTCCAAATAAAAGTATCATTCTTCTATGATGCATTGTAAGATAGCTCATGGGACTTCGTTCAAGATTTTGTGTGTTTAAGAGGGGGCAATGGTTCTAGCAAAAGGGGGAAGAGGGAAGAGGGAAGAGGGAAGAGGGAGGGGAGGTGGTTAAGCCTACCGAAAGGTGCGTTGGGTTATCTAACCTCCTTTAAGTACTAAAACTATAATATAGATGTTCAATGGTCTGCACTAGGATTTTTAGAAAATAACACTACTACACATTTAATGGTTTCTTTGCATTTGAACAAGCAAGCGTATCAATATTAGCATATGCAATAGGGTTCATCATGGCAGGTATCTCTAATAGTTCCTAATTTGTAAAGGAATTAATGTATTTGAAATCAACATGAAACTTAAGGAATATAAAACAGATAATTTAAGGATTGCCAGATTGGAAATAATGGAGTTTGTTTGCAAAAGTTGGTCTAGGAACTCCAGGTGAAATTGAAACCTTTAATTTAATTAGATTTTCAATTTTGTACCACGTGTCCTATTTAATTTTTAATTTTGTGCTAAATAAATTATTAAGTGTAAAAATAAAAAAAATCCAAATTCAATTAGATTCTAAATTAGGTTTCAATTAGAGTTTACTTTTCCATCACGTGTATATTTAAGTTTTTTATTTTTGTGGCAAGCGAATTATATATATATATATAAAACATATTTTAGAAATGTATGGTTTAAAAAAGTGTAAGCTAATACTACATATAATTTGAACCTCTTCTAAAAGAAATGTATATTTTGAACTGTATAATTGTAATTGTTTTTTATTATATCTGTGCTTATGCATGAGGTTACAAACTAGTTATATATTGTATTGGATACCATATTCTTAAACACAATTAATTATTGAACAATGACGCTGTTGAAATCATAATTTTATAACGGGTTTCAAATGATTGTAATTTTTGCTAAAATCGTAATTTGAAATCACAATTTCAACTGCTGCCTTGTTTACTCATTATCACTGATCCGACGGATTTCATTCTAACCTCGTGATTTCAAATTGCGATTTCATCCTTTCATTTTAATTAAGGATTTTAAAATTTGAAGTTGCTCCCCTCCCCTTTTCATTTCCTCTTCTACACTACACCCACTCACCGGCCGGCTGAATCTCCGGCGGAAGCTCCTTCACCGGCGACCAACGCACATTATCACGGCAAGTTTATTTTACAGTCAAATGACTCAAATTTTGCTGCAAAATCATTTCTTTTCTGTTTGCGATCACACACTGATGAGGCTACCAACAGTGTTTTGTATTTAGGTTTTGTTTTGGTTGGAAATGGAGCCAACCACGACGACAACGACGTCGTCTTTCCCCTCCACTCCTCGCTGGAACATCGATCGCCCTTTCCTCACCGGCCGATTCCACCAGGTTCGCCTCACCAACGCCACCGCTCTCTTTCAAATTGAATTCAATGCTTTGTTATATGTTTGTGGAGAGGGAAAGTTATTTTCTTTGTAGTTTAC
This sequence comes from Castanea mollissima, assembly GCA_014183005.1. Taxonomy (NCBI): domain Eukaryota; kingdom Viridiplantae; phylum Streptophyta; class Magnoliopsida; order Fagales; family Fagaceae; genus Castanea; species Castanea mollissima. The sequence goes on from JACAVU010000005.1 coordinate 1,100,064, forward strand.
GATTCGCGGATTAGTTTTTCATGGATTTCCAACTCTAGTTGTACAATGCAGGTTTACTGAGTGCAATGCCATGAATTTTTTTTTTTTTTTTTGATATTGTGTGTTTGTGAAGAGTTAGGGTTTGTGAATGTATGAATTTTGATGTTGAATTAAACAACCTTAGTGGCGTGGTCCACGATTTGCATTTTTAGTTGTGCAAGCAAGCACAAATTTTAGGCTGTCTTGATATTTGCGGAGAGTGCCAACTAGTAATGTTGCCAAACTGCCAAGAGCTTTATAGTTCAATTGGTTTCCAACGGAAAATGATCGATTGAATTATCAGAAAATAGGTAATGTGGTCGAACTTGTATGCTAGATTTTTTACATACTCATAGTGTGTTAATTTTCTGAAGGAACTGAATTCTTAGGCTTTTTGTAGCATTTTACCTTCATGAATGAATGTTCTCTTACGTCACCAAGAAATAAAGACAAGTTTTTTTTTTTTTTTTTTAATTGTGTTTTTGTTGATAAGTGGACCTATTTGATGTTGGAGTTAATGTATAATGGGTTGTCTTTCATAGCTGTTTTTAGTGATGCAATCCTGGCTACATTTGATCCATGTAATAAAGAGTAGATAATTTCCTTTCCCCTGTTTTAATTGGTTACCAAATGGTGAATTTTGAGCACTGAAGATCTGATTTTGGGTTTTGTAGGAAGCAAAGGCAACATCTCGGTTTGCAGAAGCAAAGGGTTTTTCAGTGGATTCCTTTAGGTATGGATGTTGTGCTTTTTGTTTGTTTGTTTTAAATTTTATATAAGGGTTAGTAAGTTTCAAGTACCTGGCGGGTTTGAGGTGCCATTTGAACTAGAGTTCATTGGCTTAGTTAGGCTTTAGTTGGTTATATTACCATTATTATTCTATTCATACCAGTTAAATTTTTACCATAATTTTTTATTGAATAAGTTAGGTAAGGAAACTATAATCATTTCAGAAACATAAAAACAATATTTTGATTATATGTTTGTGATTTTGCATGTACATAAGCAGTGCTGGACCGGACAAGGCCATTGGCTGCTTTGATGCTGCAGCAGGTATGTTTTACACATCCTAAGATAATGTGAATGGTGTTGGACGCCTTTTTTTGTGCTTATTTTCTAAATTTTCTTCTTAAAAAAAATATTGTGTGTCACAAGTATGAAATAAATACTAAAATCAATGTCAAAAAATGGCAAAGAGCTTAAAGAGATGTTTTCTGGAAATTGATCCATATTACCCTATGTTGCATAAAAGCATTTGCATAAATTTTCTTTTTAGACAATATAATAGATAATCTGATGTAAGTGTTTTTGAAAAGTGGTCATGTAAAATAGAAAAAGAAGATTCTTATGTTAAAATAGACATAAACTTTTGCAGAAGCTGATGCAAATGCTATAAGATTGGATAGAAATATTGGAGCCTGACAAGGGTAGAAGGAGTTGGTGGTTGAATTTCTTGGAAATAGTATTAGCTTAATATAGATACATGCACACACAAGCACACCACTCCACTTTGAATACTTTCTCTTTTAAACAGCCACTGATAGTATAGAGATATTCTAAGTTTCATAAGCTGTTAATATTGTTCGAAATTATATATGGATTTCAGTTATTAGTTTGTTCCGACGTGTAGGAGCTTATTGTTATTGATGATCTCCTCTCTACTATGGTCGGAATTGAAGGATGATACATCTTAATCAAAAGAGTTCGTGGAAAGGAGGATAATGTTACCTTCCAGGTTGATCCATCTATGGATTTAGCATTACAGGTATGAATCAGTGAGGTCTCTAATTTGTTTCGACAACCTTTTTTTCTTCTTAGACTTCTCTGTTATAGTGTTCAGGTTGATTTTTTTTTTTCATCACTTGGGAATGCTATGCTATAGCTTTTACTGTGAAATGAAATGTGGCTTTGTTAATACTGATTGTCGTATTGGGGTGGTGGTTGAAAAAAACTGGAGGGCTTGAATCGAACTGAGTTTCTGTGTGAAATCATTTGAACAAAAGGGGTTTGTTCTATGACTTGGATTTAGACTTTTGCCTTTATAGTAATGGAATATATCATAGCTTGCAGACTTCTGCCTCTGTGGTGATCAAGCTATCAACTAGGTAGCACAAGGGTGCAAATCAAGTGAGTTAGAAATTGTGGAGCTGGGCCCCTTGCATTTGGAAGCCCATTTATCTTTAATGGGTAATTCGAAGTGTTATTCCAGCTCGTGTTTGTCAAGCCCAAGTGTTTTTGAGGCTGGCATATGTTCCAAGTCTAACGAAGACAAACTCGGCCCAGATCTTATGTGCCCGAGTGTTCATCGATGCATCCTGTGTGCACTGTGATCTCACCTTTGCCACGGGGTCGACTTGCAATGGCTTTGATGGACACAGATTCTTTCATATCAGTGCAGGAAGTTCCAAGTGTTAGCGATGAGTCCGACTTGTCCTACCCAGTCACCCATCGAGTCAATCTTGTCAACTGAGATGTCCTTGGCATCCATCGAGCTGATATCAACAGTGGTAATGTCCCAGTCACCTAGGGACGAACTCAGGATTTTAAGCTAGCAGGGACTGGGTATAAAAAAGAAAAAAAAAAAAAAACTCTAAATAGACATCCATATAATACTAAAAAAGTATAAATACATAAATTCATTGTTTCTAAATAGATTAAGATGCAATCATTTACCAACAAAGACAAAAACAAAAACAAAATAATGTTTTTTTTTAAAAAAATACTAGGCCGGTTGGGATTCTTTTTTTTGGTTGAAGTTAGAGCAATCACAATGCTAGTACTAAAAATTTTAGCTTTAGCACCTCAAACAACTACTTTATATATTTTACCACCTCACTTTACAATACGCGATGTCAAATGTTTTTTTTTATTTTTTATCTTTTCACTTAAAATAATATACCCAACTCATTAAAATAGTGAAGGAAGAGAGATAATTTGAGTTTTTTAATTGAAGGAAGAGATATAATCTTAATAAAATATTGTATTTTATTTTTAACAACTTACTACAATCAACTGATATTTATTATAGTTTGCTATAATTGCAAAAAATTAAGCTTTAACTTCTCCAATAACACATGATTTTTTTGTTCTTTGGTGGTAAAATAATTTTTTTTAATCTAAAATACAAATACCATTGTAAATGTTTTTGTTAATTTTTTGGGTTAGATAGTTGCTATTTGGGTGAGGCTAACTAGATTTAATGAGAAAATTAAAGGAGGTCCAACTAAAAAAATAAAAAATATATAATAACTATAATAATAAAAAAAAAGTTTTGGACCTGGGGGGGCTCTGGCCCCCACCTGGGCCCGTCCCTGCAGTCACCTAGTAATCCAATCGTGTCAGCGGCAGTGTCTTCATCATCTCAGGTTAGGTTGGAAGATGGGGGTGAGGAATTTGTGGGTTTGGAAGTTTCGGGTACTGTTCTTGAGTCTTCTGAGCTTGAGGGTGTCCATCATACTTGCCCCACAATTAAGGAATTGGTAGGAGACTTGGATAAATCATTGGGTAACTCCAAAGAATGGATGTTACAACTGCATGATGGATAGTAGATAGTGCTTCCACCGTCGTTTTATTGGTCTCCAGAGTCAGATTGCTCAGTCATGGAGGGAGAAGCTGTATTAGGTAATAATTATTTTGTCAATGAAGGGCTTATGGTTAACTGGGCAAATGAGTGTGATGGTTTAGTAGATTCTTTGTCTGCTGATACTGGCTAGAGGATGAGATTTGAGAATTTGATGACTTGGGAGAGAGGTAGCTAGCCTCTAGTTGTGGTACCTTTGGCCACGAAAGTTCCTGTGGAATTAGAGTATATTTCTGCGAAGGAGCTTGGGTGTAAGGAGAATGTTGATAGTAAATAGCTATCAAAATGGGCTTTGAGAATGTTAAGGCATTTAGGAAATCCTTGGGGACTTCATTGGAAGGTTTTGAGAAGAAAATTACGAGATTATTTTTAGCTCTAAAGGACAGGAAAAAAAAAAAAAAAAAACAACAAGAAGTGGTAGGTGATCAGACGAAGCTAGTTAAATCAGGGTAGAAAGGTCAGTGGGAATTGAAAATTTTAATGACCTCTTTGAATGTTGAGTATGGTTCAACTAAATTAAAGAGTGCAAGTAGTGAGCGGTCTATTGTAGTTCATCAATGAATTTGAAGATTATTTCTTGGAATGTTAGAAGATTAAATGAGCAAGATAAAAGACTTCGGGTTAAAAATTTGTTAGGAAATGGGGGTCAGATGTTGTTTGTCTTCAAGGAACTAAAATGGAGTTGATAACTAGAGCTGTGATTCGTAGTTTGTGGGGTGGTCAACATGTTGATTGGGCCCTATTTAGGCTCTTGTGGAGTTTCTGGAGGGGTGTTACTAATGTGAGACTCATGGGTTGTGAATAAAGTGGAGGAAGCGGTGAGGTGTTTCTCGGTTTCTTGTAAATTTACTAGTGTGTTAGATTAGTTTGTATTGGCTTTTACAGAGGTTTACTATCCTAACTCATTGAGAGGCAGAAGGTTTTTCTGGGAGGAATTTTTTGATTTGAGTAGTTGGTGGAATGTTCCATGGTGTGTGGGTGGTGACTTTAATGTGGTAAGGTTTCCTTCCAAACATTATGGTCCTACTTCTTTTATTGTTGCTATGCGAGAGTTCTCCAATTTTATTTTAGAGCAACGCCTCATCGATCTCCCATTGGAAAGGGGGACTTTTACTTGGTCAAATTCTGGGGAAATTGCTTCGAAGGTTAGGCTGGAGAAATTTTTGTTCTCTGCAAATTGGGAGGATAAGTTTCCAACTGCATCTCAACGAAGGATGTCTAGGTTGTTATCAGATCACTTTCCGATTATCCTTGAGGGTGGTTCTTTTTAGAGAGGTATGAGGCTGTTTAGATTTAAGAATATGTGGCTTAAGGATGAGGGTTTTGTGGAAAGGGTGCAATCTTGGTGGGAATTTTATCATCAACAAACTAAAACTCTTGAAAAATGATTTGAAAAGATGGAATGTGGAGGTTTTTGGAAAGGTAGAAGATCAAGTGAAAAAATTGTGGCAGGATCTTAGTGATTTGGAGATGTTTGAGGAAAGTCAAGGTCTATTAGAGGAGAAAAAGCTGGAACTAGAAAGAGTACGTGGTGAGTCAGAAAAAGTTACTTTGATGGAAGAAAGCAGAAATCTTGTTGGAGGCAGAAATCTAAAGTCCTTTGTATTAGAGAAGGAGACGGAGATACTATATTATTCCGTTGTATAGCTAACTCTCATAGGAGATTTAACTCTATAGATAGGCTTATGGTGGATGGAGAATTGTCTTCAGATCCGAAGGCAATAGAGGAGTGTATTTCTCATTTTTATAAGTAACTCTATTATGAAAATGTGGCACATAGACCTATCTTAAATGATGTGGAATTCTTTAGTATCTCGGAGGACGTTGCCCTTTGGCTAGATAGGCCTTTTGATGAGGAGGAGGTGTTTATGGTGATTAATGATTTTAATGGTGATAAGGCTCCTAGCCCGGATGGTTTCTCCATAGCATTTTTCCAGTCTTGTTGGAGTGTTTTAAAGACACAAATTATGGAAGTGTTTCAAAACTTTCACACACAAGGTTTGTTTGAGAAGAGCCTTAATACTTCTAATTAGAGGTAGAATTGTGAACTTGACCTCTTAATTAGAGGTATTGTTGAGTTATAGTAATTATGGATATGAACGATAGAGGTAGCATCCATGCACTAGTATGGAGTTGCGTAAACTAAATTGCTTATTAATGAACTTGTTTATTAATGAATGTAACAAATTTGTTACTTGAATTGTCATTATGATAGAGATAGAGAGAGGATTTTATGGTTGGTCATGTCATTTCTAAAAACAATAAGAGGTCACACGTGCAACGTTTGTGAGAAGAGAAAAAAAAAAACTTTTATTAATTCTAACTAGCTAGGGAGAGTATTCGGATTGCTTATAAGATCATTGAATAATATAATCTAGTAAGAAAATTCTCACATTTTGTAGTTGATTTTTGTTACACATGCTTTTGATATAATTGTTAATTCATAAATGTATTATATTTGTATCTCTTGTATCTAGTATAATTTCAACATTTTTTCTTCACGTAGCGTCATTTAGAAACACGATTTGCATGAAACAAACGTTCCCATCATTAGCGACTAGTTTTACTGCTAAACTTTATTGACAAGGGATAATTGTGACCATGAACCTTGCATACACTGCCGTAAAGTTGAAAGACATTGTCTTTGAAGCTACACAATTTTCCTTCAATATTACTCTTCCCAAAGAATCAAAAACAGCCACAAATGTTCTCTAACACAATGTTAAGTAAAAATTATAACCAAAACAATAGAGTGCATAAATTAAAAATCCTGTTCAAACTGGGACAAACAAATAAAGTCTACAGCCACCAACAATGTTCTTGAACGATAAAAAGAGTAAGAAAATATAAGCAAAACAGTACTGTTTAAATGGGTCGGTGGTGGTCGGTGGAGTGGAGATGGAGAAGGGAAGTAGGTGGTGGGGGAAGATCAAGGGAGAGTGAGAGTGAGAAGATCAAGGGATGCCGGCGACGTCGATCGGCATGGCTCAGAGCACAGCAGTGTCGATCGGCATGGCTCGAGGCACGACGGTGTCGTGGATCGAGAGCTAGCTTGAGAGTGATCTGAGAGTTCTTTTTTAATTTAGGGTTTTTTTTCAATTGTATGGAAATGAGGGATTTTTTTAAAAAAAATTTATACCAAACCTATAGCCGCATTTGATAAAACGCAGCTATAGACATGATTTAAGCCGCGTTTTTAAAACGCGGCTATAGGGAATATTTCAACAACAACAAAAAAAATTTGTTACTCCTAAAACCGTAATTGAAACACGCGGCTACAAACAAAACTATAGCCGCATTTCATGGAAACACGGCTTTAGGTTTGCCTTAGGCCGCGTTTTTTAAACGTGGCTTTACGAAAAAAATTCAGTTGGGTCTATAATTGCGTTTTTATCAAACGCTGCTCAAAGCTGCTTTATAGCCGCATTTTTTGTAAATGCGGCTAAAAGAAACGCGGCTAAAGCCCGCATTTTTTGTAATGAGTAGAGTACATAAATTAAAAAACCTATACAAACTGGGGCAAAAAAAAAGAGAGTAAAGCCACCAACAATGTTCTCCAACAATAGAAAGATTAAATATTATAACCAAAATAGTAGACTACATAAATTAATAAACCATTACTGATCTGCATTTACAAGACAACATACACCGTTTAGGGATGTTGTAATTGTATGCTTTTTGACTGGCTGTGACATAAGGCTCGTCATTGGGAACTAGAGCCTAGAGGTTTGAATCGGTATCAACTAAAAAAACTTCTCCTCTCTTTTTCTTTTGGCATCTTAGTGAGTTGGGTTTGGGCTTGTATGGTTGAACCTTATTTTTATACATATGGGTTGGTCTTTTACTCTTTTAAGACATATGCATGATTTTACAACTACAATGGCCCAAATGATTTAACTAGCCCATTATAAGCATGAGTTTTTATTGGGAAAGACCATAAGTCACAAAAAAAAGGGTGAAGGAAACCATTAGCTTTGATTCCTTGATATGAGAAGGTATTGGGCTTGAAGTACAATCCATGAAGTATAAGGGACATGGGCCATGAGCTCAATGTGTGATGTGGCAAAACGACATAGGCTGTGAATTAGGAAGATTAGGGTTTCAAGCCCATTTCATGAAGTGAGGAAAATAGTAGACCATGAGTCCAATTTATGTAAGATAAATAAAAACTTTGCGCTTTATCCGCGAAGTTGAGATATAATGTGGGCTATGAGCTCATTGCATCATGTAAAGAAGATGTGGATTATAGGCCCATCTTATGAAGTGAAGAAGTTTATGAGCCATTAGTCCAATCCAAAAATATGGATTTTTGGTAATAAAATCTAGCCAACGTAATTGGATATATTTTAGGCCTTTTTGAGCTTAAACAAAAATAGCCCAATACTTGGACAAGTTTATGAATATGACGATTCACTAATTCATGGGAAGGACCCTGAGATAGGTCTTTGAGTTTGTTAGTAGTAACAATGCTATGGGCCCTCCCCAAAGCAGTTGCAGCATCCTCCCAAACACTGGCACCAACCTTGTCCTTTCCTTTGTTATCACTTCGATGCCTTTTTGGACGAGGAGTAAGCTTTTCAATAGAAATTGTTGGAGAAGCAGCTCTAGGCTCTTAAATAAAAGGGACGAACGAAGCAGCCTCAATGATTCCTTTTTCAACGACCACCCTTGGTTTCTTCTAACCAATGCTAGACAGAGGCTCATTCGTCTTAGCCTTCACATGAGCATACTTATCCTGACTAAACCTAGTTGCCATTTCTAAAAACAAGGAAAAAAAGCATATTAGCATAGCACAAAGGAGGTATAATCATGCATAAGTATTTGATGAAACATACTCCTCTATTCTTTTAGTAGGGCTCTCAAAACAAAAGGGGATGACTCGGGTCCCAAGAAGTGACAATACAAAGTCCGTGGGTCAATAAGGTCGTCAAAATTGTTGATTGTCTTTACATAATCAAAAGCTGCCTAAACCCCTCCCTTGTACCTATGCTTCAACTTTGGAAGAACAATAACTAAAAACAACACACACAGAGAGTCAAAAACAAGTTAGACAATAATAAAAAGAAATTAAAGGATTTCACAAAGACGATGCACCAAGTTTTGGGGTCTCCCACCTACGCAACAACATAGGAACATCACCCCAAAGGTCGTCAAACAGAGTCTCCCAACCATCACCAGAAACAAAGAAATATGTAGATTTCCAATGTTGAAATGACAAAGGGAAATCAACTACAAGCCTAGCTTTCTTCTCCCAAGGTACAAGCTCATAATATCGAAATTGTTTGGACTCTTTTAAAAGGTACAAGTGTACAAATTCATCCAACCTAATCATATCTCTATCATAGACGATCAACCAAATTTCTATACAGCTAATGTCAGTCCTCCAGGAGTTTGGCATAAGCTGCCCAGGAGCTATGTTTAGAAGATGAAGAAGCTCTATTATAAAGGGATGGATGCGAAATCTAAGGTCACTCAAAAATGCAGTCATAAAGACATACCTTGCCTTGTGTAAAGGCACAAGCTTTTTTGTTTGGACAAGGAAGATGAATCCTAGTATTGTCTAGAAATTGGAACCTATCCCTAAACTTAAAAAAGGTATCCTCATCCAAATTGCATGATTCTTTATGTTAGGAACATATTTATGTAATTGACTAATTCTTTAACAAAACGCACTTTACTTATAATTGAGTAGATCTAAGATGAGTTTAGTACTTCAAGAAACAAGTGTTCAAGTTGAGTATTGAAGCCATGCCAGTCTGACCAAGAAACAAGTGAAGGAAGTGCTGTTCATTAAAGCCCGGCAGAAGTCTCAATAGAATCCTTTCTATCGAGATTTAATGTTGAAACTTGACACAAGCTGTATCTGTCGAGAATTATGAAATCTGACTTTTCAGATCTAATTACACGCATATTGTAATATATTTGTGCAGGGTTTCTTTTCTCACAACTCTAGATATAAACAAGGCTTATTTTAAAGGCCATCACATTATGCACAGATTATGCACAAAATATGCAAAGGTGATGCAAACAGAATACAAGTATATTGTGACCTAGTTCATCATTCCCTCTGAAGAAGCTACTGTGTCTTTACGCCAAGGGTTTTATGATCAAAGAGCTTCTGGATCTTTATTGTTGATGAACTGAAGAATTTTGCAGCCAACAATCTTCCTCAAGTTGGTGAGTTAGTCACGTACTGGGATTCATGTGAAGGAGTTAGTCACGTACTAGGATTTAAGCATCATTGGTTAGTCACGCATTGAGATTCGTGCATTGAATAGAGAGATTGCCGCTACAATATAAGTCCAATTGGGTATTAGGGTAAGGGTTTAACTGTAGGTTGATATTTCGAGATAGGCCATAGGGTTTGGTAAGATTCCTTATACTTGTAACCGTTTGTGATTGATAATAGTAGATTCTCGAGAGTGGTGACCTTAAATTCACTCGGTAGGGTTTTGTTCATAAAGTCTAACCAAGAAACAAGTGAAGGAAGTGTTGTTCAATAAAACTCAGCAAAAGTCTCGATAGAATTCTTTCTATCGAGATTTAATGTTAAAGCTCGACACAAGCTAGACACAAGCTGTATCTGTCGAGAATTACGAAATCAGACTTTTCAGATTTGATTAAACGCATATTGTAATATATTTGTGTAGGGTTTCTTTTCTCACAACCCTAGAAATATATAAGGCTTATTTTAAAGGTCGTCGCATTATGCACATATTATGCACAGAATATGCAAATGCAATGCAAACAGAATACAAGCATATTGTGACCTAGTTCATCACTCTCTTTGAAGAAACTACTACGTCTTTACGGCAAGGATTTTATGACCAAAGAGTTTCTTGATCTTCATTGTCGATGAACTGAAGAACTTTGCAACCAACAATCTTCCTAAAGTTGGTGAGTTAGTCACGTACTGGGATTCGTGCAAAGAAATTAGTCACGTACTAAGATCCGTGCATCATTGGTTAGTTGCATACTAGGATTCGTGCATTAAACAGAGAGATTACAGCTACAATACAAGTCCAATTGGGTATTGGGATAAGGGTTCAACTGTAGGTTGATATTTTGGGATAGGCCATAGGGTTTGGTAAGATTCCTTATACTTGTAACCACTTGTGATTGATAATAGTAGATTCTCGGGAGTGGTGACCTTAAATTCACTCGATGAGGTTTTGCCTTGGTGGTTTTTCCCATTTGTAAACAAATCACCTGTGTCAAATTTATTTTCCGCTGCATTTAGTTATTTGGTGATTTGGTTGCGCTACCACGCTATTACATGAAATTTCACTAATTAATTAACTTGGGTAATTAATTAATTTGCAAGAGATAAATTCATTTTAACCCAACACTTTAAGCGCATGAAAATCCCTAGCCTTAGAAGAAGATGGGGGGTTTTGAAGATGAAGGTTTTGAAGACGGTGGTTGCAACAGTGTCTACTTCCATCTCTATAGGTTTATCACTAGACGATAACCCCATCTCTTGTTCACTTGACCTAACTCCAAAACCTACCCTCTCTTCCACAGACATCTCAGGCAACAGATGGTACCAATTTAAGGATCGGTGCAATAAGGGATACAAATCGGTCAAAACCAGCCTAAGTGCACTATCCCTAGAAGCAAAAAGACCAACTTGGAGGCAATGACCACTCGAAAATTCAAGAAAAGCTCCTAAATGAGCGAAAAAGAAAGAAACGAAAGGAAAAAGGTCCCTAACCTCAGAAAAATCTACCATTAACACATTAAAAAGAATAGCAAATGTGGATAGAAGAAAATCGTACTTGAGAAAGAGGCCTAAGAAGCTCTAGCTCGGAGAGGGAGAAGTTGCAGAAGAAGAGGAGGGGGAGAAAAAAAGCTTAAAAACACTCTCAAAAAATCGAAACGCAGGAAAACCAAGGGTCTCGTCGAGAGGTGCACCTACATCTAGCTAATCAACACTTGACACGTGGCCACAACTTGTGCAGCGCCGTCATATCGCATTAAATGTGAAAGAAACGGGATCTCAAAAGCCATGACTAGCATGAAGTGACCTTTCATATTCCTAAGGTCATCAATACAAGTAATAATGACCACGGAATAGGGGGCAAATAATGAACCAATAAATTCCCATTGTCTAGACAAGTCTTTGGACGACCAAACCACCATAAATGCGAATTTAATGCATGAGCCGTTGCTAACGGACGCACATGCAGACATGACCGTTGGCAAGATCATCAAATCTCCTCATTAAACCATCAAAGGCATTACCAAAGGCATTAAGGCCACCATTGAAGACCTCAAACAGCTAGAAAGATATATATATATATATATATATATATATATATATATATATATATATCACCTCAAAACCTAAGAGAAGGTACATACACATTGCAATATACTCTCATATATCACTATCTCCCTCAACCAATCATCTGACTTTGTCATCAGAGGTTCATTGATTGGCACCACGCCGGTGACCTTGAAGAAAGAAACATTTTTGTTATTGTTTTGTAGGTCTCAAATACATTCTCATCAGATTCCGTCTGGATGAACATTATACTAACGAATCTAGCTTCATCAATCCCCAAGGTAGATAGACTCAAATCATGATATGTCATTCCTCTAAACGTCAATAAACAAGAACTTCACCTTTCATGTTTGAATGGGGGCAACAATGTGGACTAGTTTTTACGTCTTCAAAAGATTGAAGTAAAAGAGATCTAGAACATAGACATGAAATATCATGTTAAGCTTAAAAATATTTAAAAAATAAAAGCTCATGAATAAGATCCCATCAATGAAAAATCGAGTTCCTGCACCTACAAAGAATGACGTAAAAAAATATCATGTTAAGCCTAAAAAAAGAGATCTTAAAAGAAGGCGAGCCCACCAAGAAGACTACAAGAACGGAAAAATTGAGGTATGTACAAAATAGTATTGAGATTTAAGGTCTTCTCTCGAGGTAACTCATTTATTTCTTTCTTTTTAATTAGCCATGTGAAAGATTATCTTATTGGAGCTGAATACATATCAAGCTTGCATGATTATTTACAAATATGTATATATAGAACATGTTGAAAATATTGCTATAAAAATGTTAAAAATTATTATAGCTAATACTTTTTCTATTTTTACATACTTACTTTTTAAAACAACCTACATCAAATTATCTATTTTACCCTACAATTTATTAAAATATCAATAAAGAAAGAAAGAAAATAAAATATCAAATTATCTCTTTCTTCACACACGACTACTATCCATGCTTTTTTCCTTCATCTTTGAGGTACGTAAAGAAAGAAGGGAAAAAAAAAAAAAGTAAATGCAAAATGAATGAAAATGAATGGCTAATTTGGTCCTTTAAATATTAACAACATACAAGGCCATTTGTGCATTCTCTCCCAGTGCAAAGACACTTGGAATTTCTAAAAGAAGACTACAAAGACAACAAGCAAGTGGGACATTAACACCATACCATTTCATGTTTCATCAACATCACACCAACGATTTTCTTAGATTTTTTCTCAAAATAAAATTATTAATAATTTTGTGTTTGGTAGCCAAGAAAATCCAAATAAAAAGTCACATAGATCTTCCCTATTTTGTGTTTGGAGACTACAAAGACAGCAACCTACAAAATATTGGGGGAGATAGCTTGATCAAATAATTCAATGATTTGATGCTATTTATCTTTCTATTGTTGGAAGAAAGTAGCTTTTCCTCTAATTTTTCTCTCAATTTGTTGGAGCCAATAACCTCTTTCTGCCATGAAGACCCACCAAATCTTCTGCTCATTTGTCATTCTTTGTCATATCTTAACCGTAACCTCCACACCTAATTACATTGCTGATGAAAATATTACCATCAGCTGTGGCTCCTCTGGCAACTTAAGGGCAGAAGATGAGCGTGACTGGATCGGAGACATAGGCTCCAAGTTCGCTCCCACAAAAGAACCCAATCACAAATCTAATACTTCTATAGCCGAAATCCAAGGCCCCTCTATTGTTGTCCCCTACATGACTGCCCGTTTATCTAACTGGCAATTCACATACGTGTTTCCAGTCACCCCTGGCCCGAAATTTGTTCGGTTGTACGTTTACTCGGCTTCTTACTCAGGTTTTGAAAAGTCTAGGGACTTTTTCACTGTCAAATCGGGTTTGTTCACCTTACTTGCAAACTTCAATGCTTCCATTCTTGCTAATTCATCGGGCCACAGTGATATTTATAAAGAGTTTTGCATCAATGTCGATAAAAGTCAAAAACTGAATTTGACCTTCATCCCTTTCTCTAGTAATTACTATGCTTTCATTAATGGAATTGAGATAGTTTCCATGCCTAAAGACTTGTACTATAGGCCACATAGTGTCGCTAATGGTGAAGAATTCGTCATTGTTTATGTCGGCCTAGCTACTCAGTTCCTATGCTTATTGGACATTGCCATATATGAAGGGTAAATATTCTCTTAAACTCATTTTACATCCACTATTTTACATAATATTCACGATCGATGTGCTGATATACACATTTTAAAAGATAAAGAAAAATGTCAACATTTAAATATGGAAGTGGATGTGAGAATATCATTACCCATATATTATGAACAATAAAATGTAATTAACATGTCCTATTTTAGGACATGTCTTCACATCTTCTAGTTTCCAAATAGCATAGAAACTAGACATAAGTCATATCCATTGTTTACACACAATAATACAAGAGTGGTGCTGAATACAATAAAAATTTTAATTTTATTACATAAAATTTATAAATTGATTTGCTCCCATAGGTCATTAAAATCTACCAATTGCATTCATGGAAACATTTATTGGGTTTTGGAAACATAATGATACAATATTCTATCTTTCAGGTAATATGATAGTGGCAATCAAGCGTATGAAACAGGAATCTCGACAAGGTGGTCGTGAGTTTCTGACAGAGATTGAGATGCTTTCTCAACTTCCTCATGTGCACCTTGTGTCTCTCATCAGATACTGCAATGATGAGGGTGAGATGACACTTGTTTACGAGTACATGGCAAATGGTACACTTCGCCACCACCTCTATGACACCCTCAATGATCCCCTCACCTGGAAATAGAGGCTCCAGATATGCATAGGAGTAGCACGTGGTTTGTATAACCTCCACACGTGTACAAAGCACCCTATTATCCACCGTGGCGTGAAGACAGCAAATATTCTATTGGATGAGAAATGGGTATCCAAGGTTTTTGATTTCGGATTGTCCAAAATGGGTTTAGATAACACTATGGTTAGTACACTAGTAAAGGGGACATGGGGGTATTTGGATCCAAATTATTCTAGGCGCCAACAATTGATTGAGAAATCCGATGTGTACTCATTTAGTGTAGTGATGTTTGAAGTGTTATGTGCCAAAAAAGAATTGAATCCAAAACTCCAAGAAGAGCAGCGAAATTTGGCAAGCTGGGCTCAGAAATGCATTGATAGAGGGACCATCAGCCAAATCATTGATTCGTATCTAACAAACAAGACAGCACCAGAGTGTTTAAAGGTATACATGGAACTTGCAGAAAGTTGTGTACGTGATCATGGAATCCAACAGCCCACAATGAATGATGTGATGGAAAAGCTAGAGTTGCATTTTAACTCTAGGAGAATGCAGAAGCAGAAGCAACCACGGATACTGATTCAGAAGATGTATCATTATTCTGTGTTGCCACTGCCAATGGAGCTCCTTGGTTGGAGTCGACTAGTGGAACTGAGTTAAGTACAATTATTACTGGATTAAGTTACCCTAGTCTTGATTCTGTTACTACTATTAGTATCGCAAGTCAAGATTTCTCCTCACCCACTAAAAACAGTAGTTCTTAAGTTTTTTTTTACTGTTTTAAGCTTTTTTTATATTTTATAATTGTTGTGTCTTTCTAAAGTCAGGAATAGTTATGATATGATGTGAATTTTATTGACATATTGTCCTAGAAAAAAGTAACAATAGAAGAAAAAAAAGTACTATGAAGTCGGAAAAAATTTCCCATTTTTCGGATTTTTCTCTAATGAGTTGAAATTAATATTGTGAGACAATTAATTGACTTGTTTATTATGGTACATGACATTTTTTTTTTTTTTTGATAAGCGGTACATGGGATTTGAACTATATGAAATGTTGTTTTTACTTAAAATAACAGTTCCTCATATTAATATAAACTTCTTCTATTTTTGGTTTTCTTGAGGAAAACATCCATATCTTATTCTTAAATTTTTAAGATGGAGAAACTTCTTTCAATAAAAATAAATAAATAAATAAAAGATGGAGAAACTTCTTGGTTAGCGCATATACAACAAAGATAAAGGCTAGCATTGCTAGTTGCTACCATTGCTTTGGATGATTTAACTTATCTTTCAGTGTAATAACTTATGAGTGCGTCACTACAAGAAACTTGGCTATTTTCAACGGTTGAAACCGTCAAAAAAAGTAATAAAAACCGTCGAAAAAAATATTTTCAACGGTTGCAATGACCGTAGAGAACCGCCATTAAAAACCGTGTCGAGAACATTTTTCTACAGCCTATGCAACCGTTGAAAAAAGTATTACACATTTATCAACAGTTAATAACTATCGAAATATATACACATAAATGTAGATTAAAGTATGCTTATTACTTTTATCCACATGCACCCAACCATTGAAATAAGTATTTTCTTTTTTAAAAAAATAAATAAATTTGGATGCACTCTTTCACATTAATCAAAATTTAATAACCTGAAACAAACTGTAAAAATCAATACAACTTAACTACTCTGCCTATTGCCCTTTACAACTCAACACGCGTGTTTTACACGTATTTGTTGAATCTGATTTCAAACCTTTACTAGCTAATTCGACTTAAACTATATAACTTATTCTAAGGAACTCATATATGTTACTAAAATTTCAGTGAGGAAATTTTGTGATGATATTCTGAATTGCGTGAATAAATAATTACGAGGAGCTTCAAATATGATTATGCTTTCAATTACTGAATTTTCCTTGCGGCATGACACTTTTTCTAATTCTCTCATGAGGGTTCCCGTTCTCATCCAATCTATTTGGATTTTATAAGAATTTTCTAAGATAAAGCATTTAATGGTCTGTTTTGATGGGGAATAGAGTAAAGTAAATAAGAATTGGTCCAAAATTAGTCTGTTTTCAACCAACTCTACTCTAGTCCCTTCCACTCCCCATCTCTCCCTTCTCAATCCAAACAGACCCTTACATATACCATGAACATTGATTTTAATGACCAATGTTACCATATTAATGTACTTAGGAAAAAAAAATGTTACTATTGATGTTGATATTAAAATAATAATATGTTGGATCAGTTTATAAATAATTAAATAAATTATAATTCTCAATTACATAATTAGCTCACAACAAATTATATAAACTTTCACTTATCTTTATATATATATATTATGCATGTATGTAAGTATATTAAAATTCAAACCTCAGAGAAAATTAAATTAGATTCCAAATTGAATTTCAAATGGAGTCCAATTGGGCGCCATATGTTCCATATAATTTTTAATTTTTGTGCCAAGTAAATTATTGAATGTAAAAATTGAAGAATCAAAATCCAATTAGATTCTAAATTAGATTTCAATTTTATGCCACATCTTCATCTAATTTTTTAATTTTTGTGACAAGTGAATTATCGAGTGCAAATATCAAAAAATCTGAATCCAATACATAAATAAATAATAAGAAACTATTACATATTTTAGAAATCTATGGTTTAAAAAATGTGTAAGCTAATACCATGAATATTTTCAACCACTTCTCAAAAAAATATTTAATTTGAACCGTGTAATTATGATTGTTTTTAATTATATCCGTGCATATGCATGGGCTACACACTAGTTATACTAATCACTCAAAAATATAATCACCTATAATGCGCAAATAAAGTTGAAATAATGTGAATAGTAAGATAGATATCACCGTGATACATGACTTGGCTGAGGGGCAACACTCACTCTCTTTAAGGCACTTAGCACCACAGTGGGAGAATATTAAAAATACATCTCAGCTGGTGCAACGGGTTCAATAGCACGATGCCCCTAGGATATAGCATCACAGCCACGTACATTGTAGGCTCTATGAATATGCACTACTTCATTAAACAAAAGCTCCACTAGAAAAACACCCTTCTTTGTCAAACTATTCTCAAAATATATATAATTATAAATAACTTCTTACATATTGTTATACATGTAGACATATGCGTGTATTGTTATCAACATATGAGGAATGGTGTACATAGGTCTATATATATATAAGCTCATTACTCAAGAATATGAGCGTTAGATTCTTAAAAAAAAAAAAAAAAAAGAATATGAGAGTTATCACCATTTTTTTTTTTACAAATATAATACTTATTATTTTAATGGTAGAAGTTTCTAAAATTAAAGATTGAAGTTATTTCTTTACAATAACTATCCATTATATTTGAAACTCATGCACCTTTTCAGTTACCACAAAAATCAATATAAATTAATTAATTGTATATAAATATTTTAGTTCATTTGTCAATTAATATTATAATGCACCAGCATAATATAATTATTTTGTTCTAAAGCATATTTTAAAGAGATTAAATTATGTAAGAACGTGGTGTAAAACTCATATTTTACTCTTTCAATTTTAACATACCACAACATCTTATCATATATTTAAGAATAAGCACAACCATACTCAATCAATTCTAATACCATATATAAATCCAACCAAATTAGGAATTTATTGAAATGTTAATAGGTGTAGTAGAATGTATTGAATTTTAGGTAAAATGTTGATGTTGCAATCTCTTATTGAATGGTGTAAAACATAAGTTTTACACCCCATCCTTACAAAATCCGGACTCTATTTTAAATGATAATATTACAGAAGTATGATACCTAGTTAAAGAAAATTTAACACCAAATGATATTTTCAACATATAATTAATTCTACTGAGAGAAACAAATAGTAAAGATAAGCCATAAAGCCGCACAAAAAAAAAAGGACATATGTTGGACTTGCCTAATGGTTTGCTTTAGTGAAAAAGAAAAAAAGAAAAAGACATCTACATTTATTTACTAACATTTTAAAATAAATAAATTGTTAAAACAACAATTAAGTAAATGATTCAAATATGTACAATAAACCAACAATTGAGTGGCCCAGTTAGTAAAATACCAAGCGAACAAGTCTCATGACTTGGATTTGAGCCTCAAACAAACTATGTGTTGGTACTCCTTATTTCTTATCTTCATTTCAAACAGTCGACTAAAAAAGTAAGTGAGTTCCTCACACAGATCAGGAGTATGGGGTCTTGTTCGAGAATGAGTAGGGTGCTACTATAGTTACGTTCAGGTAGGAAAGCCACACTAATTAATATTTGTTATGGTTCCTATAACGAAGGTGCCATGAACCTTCATTTCTTTTCATCTTTTACAAGAGTAAGAGAGAAAATATCAAAGTAAAACTGACCGGTGCATATGACTTTTTGTTTAGACCGTTTGTTTAGACCATATGATATATAATTTATTCATAGACTTTTCTATTAGAAAAACCAAACCATGACCACAATAAGGGGCCATACTTCATAGATGAGACAAATTAAGTGATGAGAAACATATGAGTGGCAAGACTTTTCAATAGGACAAAGAACCTGGACCCATAATCTTGGAGAATTTTGTAGGGGACAAGAACCTAGACCACGAGAGAGTATCTCATGTGCCCGGCGCATGAGACATCTCTCTCATTGATAGGTGGACCCCACACCTATGGGGCCCACCTGTTAGAGAAAGGGATGCTTATGCGCCAAGTGCATATAAGATTTTTTCCTAGACCACATCCATAACCACGGACAATGCATAAGCATAATAAAGTTCGACTTTGCTAGTTCCAAGAAGAAGCTCTCAACACTTTTTCAAATGGGACATAGCCTAATTGTATTCCATCTTGTCCTGTGGTGTGAGGTCATGGATTCATTGATCTAGCGGTGTTCAAGTCAGACCTGCCAGCCAATCCACCCACCCAAACTATTCGGGCTGAACCGAAAATCGTCTAACTCGACTTTGGAGATGGTTGGCAGCAGATCTCCACTTCAAGGAACCGAAATTGGTAGGTTTTCGCATGAAAAGTCAATTCCAACCTACCGGACTGACCTCCCCTCCAAAATCTCACCATTCATTGCCTCCCCCTCTCTTTCAAATGCAGATCTAGTGAGATCCGTTGAGATTTGCCTAGATATTGACGAGATCTAGCAAAATATCCACCACCGTTTAAGATGTTTCGTCGATTTCTCGAAACCGATCTTCATTTACTTAAACTGAAACCGACTTGACCCGTGGTTTTTGGCAGTCGACAGTAGGTCAGTTGCTTTGCAACCCAAAGTTGTCATGTCGATTTTGAGTTGGGTACAAACCGACCCAAACCGACTTGTGGACAACCCTACAAATCTATCAACTATTTTGTTTCCCGTTTCTTGATGTGAAATGTTTCACATGACACTTGTATATTACGTAGTCATATATATTAGGGTAATTACTATTACACAAACGTTTTGTCACACACAACTTTATACACACCTATAATATGTATTGAAATTGTGAGTTACAATTTTAGTGCATTTTTTTAGTGTAGGTAAACTTGTGTACGTCACGGTGTGTATAACAAATATCACTCTTCATATTATCAAATGTGAAATAGTATGGAGACTGTTAAATACAAAATGATCAGAGCCTAAATCCAAATATAAAAAAATATTATTAATGTCGAATCAATAATATAATAAATAAATAGTTAGTTACTATTTCTTTATTAGAGAAATTTCATGTACACAAAACAAAATCTGACAATATATTTATAATGATCTTATTTTGAACTATTTTGGGTATGGGTATAATTTTATTTTATTTTACATTATGGTAAATTGACATCTCAACTAATTGAAAAAATATTTTCATATTTTTTATTATAATAGTAGAACTCTTTACATTACATTTAAATATGATGAATCAATATGTAAGGTAGTAAAATTTAGGTTTAATTATACATATAGAGTTCATTTGGGAACAACTTATTTAGTTGAAACTGAAAACTTTTTGCTGAAAGTACTGTAGATAAAGCTAAAAGGTAGCTGAAATAGTATAGTAAAACCCATGAATAATACCAAAAAGTGTAATGGGACCCTTAAAATAGTAGCAAAAATAAGGTGAATAGTAGCAAAAATAAGCTAAATTAAAAAATTAAAAAAAAAACATGACTATTTAAGCCACTGCTAAATGCAACCTTAGTGTCTGTTTAGGTCCAATTTTTTGGCTAATTTTATTTGAGGATGGTCAATGGACCATTCATGCACCAATCCAGACCTGACACGTGGACTAAGTTCGAGGAGGGAAGACATAGAGACCACGCTAATCCAAACTTGACATGTGGACTAAGGTCCAAGGATAGAAAACGAACAGACCCATTGTTCGAGGAGCCCAAGGAACGACTACTCCTCGGGAATGCCTCAGTTGGCCACCTGCACCAAAAGGTAGGGAACCTTGGAAGACGTCAGAGACATGCAAGTAAAGAAGAGAAGAAATATCTAGGAAAAGTAGTCATCACCTTCACATTCAATGCACTACACCAACTAATGTGGCCGCATTTACGAGGAAAAGACACCCTAACAGTAGTTCCATAGCTGACCACTCTCTACCACCTCTAGAATGGTCCTGATGGGACAAGCATCCCAATTTCTACTCAGAGACGTACAAGTGGAGGGTTTAGATGCATTAGGAGGAACTGTATAAAAGAAAGGAACCCCTCTAGGAAAAGGGGTTGGAACAAGAGAACTTGAACAAAAGGGAAGAGACCATTAACTTGTATCGAGATTGTGCAAATAATATATGAACATTGCATCCTTGATCAAGTCTGAGGAAGAGTTTATACCTTTCTTGTGTTTCTTTTCATCGTATTAAGATTCATGACTTCATTGATTTCATACTTGAATTATTCAAAGCACTATAGTTGACTTAGCAAGCCCACTCTCTTACAAATTATTTGTGTTGGGCCAAAAATACCCAATACCACTATTCTAAGTGGGCTTGAGGTTCATTTTTGAGCTCTTACATCACTTATTCTTCACTTTATGTAAAAAAAAATTCAAAATAGAACCATACTTTGGCACACATGTAGTAAAAACAAAAAACAAAAAGCTAAATAAACTGATCTCAAATACACGCTTAATCCTTAAATTTTTATCGCATATTTTAAGATGGTATTCATCTTTTGAAATGTATCTTTTTGTTGTTAATTCTTGCTATAATATGAGTAATACTATAGATATAACAAGAAGTTTCAACAATTTCACAATATTCTCAAATTAAGATGCCAACTCACGCATGGACTCTCCACAATTTCTAATTTAAATTATGTGGCATGCTAGTTTGGGAATATTGTAAAATTGTTGTAATTTTTTGTGTTTTGTCCATTGCATTCTATATGCATAGATCCTTTCACTCAAATAACACCAAGAACACTTTTAGGCTTCATTATAGATATTCTTTTCTTTGGCCACCAAAGGCTAGACTAGCGCCATCCCATGCCCCATTTCTTACGCATACACTGTGTGTGTGTGTGTGTGTGTGTGTGTGTGTGTTTTTGTTTTATGAATGGTCATTGTCCTCACTTGACAGGGATGGCTTTCAGAGTTTAAAATAAAAAAAGAGATGAGGATGGGTTCAAAATCATTTCCCACTAAAGTGGGGCAATATTATGGAGGGGTTTGGGAGATTCCATTTCCAAGCATCTACCCCCAACTTATGTCATTACTTTTCCACTTGTTAAAATCAAAGCTTCCAAACAATTTTGACGATGTTTACATCATAGTTATTAGACGGGTGGTTAACCTAGTAAATGGTTTAGGTCAAGCAGGTTCAGGTTTGATTCAGTTGGGTTTAGAGTAGAAACAAGCTAAGCCTAAATGGGCTTTAATAACACTTATTCGATCTTTCACAAATCAGATTTACCTTTATTTTTTTTCAATTTTTTTTAAAAGTTTAAACATATTCTTTTTATCTTCTTTTTAATAAAAATAAGAGAACAAAGACTTGAAATAATACATAGATATATAAAATAAGAAATAAAGTCAATAGAACAATAACCTGAATTTTAAATTTTGCCAAAAAAGAAATAGTCATGGTAAGATTATGTATGGATTGCATAGGATAGTTTTTGTTTAAGCCATGTAATTTAAAAATATTTAAAAAGATTTTAAAAAGACAATAATATCTTATTATAGAAAATAATTATATACTAAAAACATATTAAATAAATTCCATATAAAAATACTTTGACATTGTAGACACCTCATTTTGTACCTCTTATAACTCGAACCCTTGTTCCCTAATGATAATACACTAGGTGGCCTAGGGCTGGTTTAGGGCTCAATTTTGTAAATCTTTAGCTTAGAGGATGTTTTGGTAAAAGAAAACATGCAAAAACCCTAAGTACGCGTGCGTATAGGGTTTCAAAAGACTTGTATGGCAATTTTTTTATGTAAAATTCATGCAAAGCTAATCCCATATCGACTGGAAGCCACCCTGCTCCCCTATCTGATCACTATAAATGGCCCCAAATGCTCTTTTCTCAAAATACGTTGAATTCACTAGAAAATTCATGCAAAGCTAATCCTACATTAGCTAGAAGCCACCCTGTACCCCTCTTTGATCACTATAAAAAACCCCAAATGCTCTTTTCTCAAAACACGCCAAATTCTCTAGAAAATAGTGAATAAAAAATGGAGTTTTTATTCTCAATAAACAAGAACTTCACCTTTCATGTTTGAACGGGGGCAACAATTTGGACTAGTTTTTACACCTTCAAAAGATTGAAGTAAAAGAGATCTAGAACTTAGACATGAAATATCATGTTAAGCTTAAAAATATTAAAAAATAAAAGCTCATGAAGAAGATCCCAGCAATGAAAAATTGAGTTCCTGCACCCACAAAAGAATGAAGTAAAAAAATATCATGTTAAGCCTAAAAAAAGAGATCTTAAAAGAGGGCAAACCCACCAAGAAGACTACAAGAACGAAAAAATCAAGGTATGTACAAAATAGTATTGAGATTTAAGGTCTTCTCTCAAGGTAACTAATTTATTTCTTTCTTTTTAATTAGTCATGCGAAAGATTATCTTATTGGAGCTGAATACATATCAAGCTTGTATGATTATTTACAAATATGTATATATAGAACATGTTGAAAATATTGCTATAAAAATGTTAAAAATTATCATAGCTAATACTTTTTC
This sequence comes from Castanea mollissima, assembly GCA_014183005.1. NCBI lineage: Eukaryota > Viridiplantae > Streptophyta > Magnoliopsida > Fagales > Fagaceae > Castanea > Castanea mollissima. The sequence goes on from JACAVU010000005.1 coordinate 1,123,942, forward strand.
TATTTTTACATACTTACTTTTTAAAACAACCTACATTAAATTATCTATATTTTACCCCACAATTTATTAAAATATCAACAAAGAAAGAAAGAAAATAAAATATCAAATTATCTCTTTCTTCACACATGACTACTATCCATGCTCTTTTCCTTCATCTTTGAGGTACGTAAAAAAAAAGAAGGAAAAAAAAAAGTAAATGCAAAATGAATAATACCAACGTCAATTTTCATTGTTACTATAGCATCTATATAGTTTTCCACAATTTTCCATGATTTGATGTAAGTGAATTTTAAACTTAGTTAACTAAAATGTAGTCACCTTCCTATTATACAAGAACTCGAGTGCTCTAAAACCAGGATGTTACCTTTTGCTTACCACTAAATAAATTAAACTTGCGACTGAATAAATTGTGCTTGTAATTGAATGGTTCCTAGTCAGAAATATCATTCTCACTTCGTTACCGCTCAAATATTTTCCGAGCCCACAATTAATCGTGAACCTATCCTTTACGTAGAATTACGTCCAGGCTCCAAAATTTCATCTATGTAAAGTAATATGACAGGGACCTCTGGTCCTTTTTGAATATTGTTTGAATGAAAAATAATTGAAGGACGAGGACAAATTGCTTTACCCCAAGGTCTAATAATGCAAGGCAATTTGCATGAACGCTTGGTCCACAACAGAGTGACAGACAAGAAACAATGCCTTTCAAGTCCGGCACCAATGCATGTGATTAGATTGTGGCGGCAGATCACCGATCACTCACGTTTGTGAGCTTATCCTCCTACTCCTTCCTTTTTTGTTATTCCTACCTTTTTATTAACTATAAATGAATGTAATCACTCAAGGTCAAGGAGGACAGTGTATGCGGAGGGAGATCACAGCTTGCGAGAGTTGAAGGAAAACACAAGTGAAAAATGGAAGCTTATAATATTAAGGGAGGGATTATTACATATTATCATCTGGCATTGTTTGTGATACTGATTCTGAACGCATATTGTTGTTGTGGTTCTACTGTCCTTGTTGAGAGCAATACAACTAATTTCCTGACCAATGACGTCCTCGGTGAAATCGTGACTGACGACGACTTGGAGTTCCCGGTGCACTCCTACACAAGTCGGATGCTTGCTGGCTCCGATCCCTATTCTCAACTGAAACCGGGAAATCAAGCACCTCCTTGTGGGCTAGCAAGGGACCATCGTTATTGCACCGATCCTAACGCTATCGTACGGCAAAGTGTGTACCAGCGCAAGGGAAACTAGGCAAGGGTCAGTGGTCCGCACCATGCTTCGTAGGTTTCCTTTCAGCCGTGCACTTGTATTTTTTTTTTTTTTTTTTAAGATTATAATATGCTGTATTTTATATCCAATAAGGATGGTGAATCCGTGTATATGCGTAATGTATCGTTTGTCGGAGGTAGATTGAAGTAATAAAAGTTCATTGAAAAAATGGTTGCGGAGGAACTCGGTTGATTTGTTGTTTGTTTTCTTTCTTTCTTTTTTTTTTTTTTTTTTTTTCAATATTTGTCCCAATTCTGTTTTTTTTCTTTTTTCTTTTTTCAGTTAACGGCATGTTTGCTGCTGTACCAAGAGTACATTGGGAATGATAATATTTAAGCCAAATTATAAACTGAACTCCTAAAGTTTGAGGGTTTTAGATTTTTAGATTTTAAAATAATTAGTATTTTACCTCCTAAAATTATATGTTGTTAGTTATTACACTAAGTTGTCACGTGTGTTTTGTTGATCCAATTAAATTGTGACATGTAAATTTTTTGTATTAAATCTTAAAAATGCTTGAAATAAATTTTCTAAAATGAAAAAATCAAATAAATTAGAAACTCAACATTTTCTTTCCTTTTTCTTGATTTTCTCAGCAACCAAACAAAAACACAAGCATCAAAAGTATATTTACAGACATTCAACACATTTTTTCTTTTCATTTTCCTTATTTCTTTAAGCAGCAAATACATAAAAAGATCCAATAAAATTTATGAGTTTATCAGCAAACAAGCAAAAAAAAAAAAAAAGAAGAAGAAGAAAACCTCTAAAACTTATCCAGGTAGAAAAGGTGTAGATAGGTCTTGCTTTATTTATTTATTTTTAGGGTAAAATACATTAACTTACCCTATGGTTTGGAATAATGCCAAACACATCCAAAGCTTCTTTAAAAATAACCAATTTGGTCATTGAAGACAAACGGCGTTACAAGCTATTTTTGCACTCTTCTAACCCAAATATTTTTTAATATCTTTTCCCCATTCTTTCTTCTTATCCTCAACGGTCACACTACACCTCCACACACTTGGCCCTCTCTCTATCTCTTATTTCCACTTTGTTTGTTTTAGTGATGATATTATCGAGAAAATGAGCCATTTTCCAAGAAGTATTTTTTATAAAATTATCTCATTTTCTAATGTTTGGTAACAACTTAAAATTATTGAAAAATAATTTCTTAACTTTCCTTATTTAACCTGCTGTGAGATAAAGTTGTTTTCTAAAAAAAAATTTAGTGGAAAATAATTTCTTAAAATAAGTTATACATTTTATTTTGATCAAATAGAGTTTTTCTTTGACTCATTTCTTTTTATTTTACCAAACATTGGAAAACGCAGAAAATTATTTTTGCACGAGGTTTTTTATTGAAACAAACAGAGCGTTCTTTTCTTTTTTCTTCTATTTCTCTTTCTATTTTCTTTTCGTCTGCCTAGCCAAATCTTACCCTTATGTATCTTCTTTCTCCCATCTCTTCTTCTCTCATCTCTCTATTTGTTGACGGAAATCTTTCGATGGTGGCTGGTCAGTCAACAGTTTTCGATAGGATGATTGGGTTTAACAGTAATATTGTGGTGGAATTTGGGAACTTGGCTAGTGTGATGGGATTAAGGTAGGTTTTCATGGGTTTCTTTGTGAAAGAGATGAAGTTTTTCCTTTTGGTTTCTTGGCAACCAAACACTGAGTAAATGAGTCTAAAGAGTAGATGAGACTTTATATGGCTTGTCCTTTGGATTTTTTGGCTAGTAAATTAGGAATGAAGAAAATTTATGGGTTTTACTTGGCTGCCAAACACAGAATAGGGAAGATCTATGTGACTTTTTATTTGGATTTTCTTGGCTACCAACACAAAATTATTAATAATTTTATTTTGAGAAAAAATCTAAGAAAATCGTTGGTGTGATGTTGATGAAAAATGAAATGGTGTGGTGTTAGCGTGTGTTTGGATAACCTGCGTTTGCGTTTTGCTGAGAAATTTCTGCGTTTTTTTTTTTTTTTTTTTCAACGTGCATGAACAGTAATCGGTACTGTTCATGCACAGTATTTTACTATGCGGGAGACCAATTTCACTGTTTACCCACTGTTCATGGGACTCACAAGCACTTTATTCAGGAAAAAATATTAAAAATGGGTCCCACAATACTATTCACACATTTAAAAATTATTTTGCTACAGTATTTTCAGTTTTCAATTTTCAGCAATAAGTTCTATCCAAACGGACCCTTAATGTTCCACTTGCTTGTCGTCATTGAAGTCTTCTTTCAGAAATCTCAGGTGGCTTTGCACTAGGAGAGAATGCACAAATGGCCTTACATGTTGTTCATATTTAAAGGACCAAATTAGACATTATAAATAAATTTTAGATGTTTTTGGCATTATCTCAATTCTTAGGTTAAGTTATTCTATTTTACCTTTTATTTTATTTTTTTGATTGGTCACCGTGAGGGAGAGAGGCAAATGGCAAATACTCTATAAATAGAAGAAATTTTGCCAACCGAGGATATTGAGAAAATGGATTCAAAATCAAGCATTCATTTTGTGTGTGTATATATATATTTTGTTGAGAAAACATCAATTTGATATTTAGACCTACCATTTGAACTGTTAACTTTGAAATTAGGTTTGCGACAACTTCTTGGTGTTGTAGAGGGTTCAAAAATATCACAAATACTATGAATTTATTATTTGCTATTGTGAAAAAACACAATTGAGACTCAATGATTAAAATTTTACCAAATATACAAGGAATTCCTATCAAATATATATATATATATATACACAGAATGAATGCTCAATTTTGAATCCATTCTCTCAATATCCAAGGTTGGCAAAAATTTCTTCTATTTATAGAGTATTTGTCATTTGCCTCTCTCCCACACAGTGACCAATCAAAAAAATAAAGGGTAAAATAGAAAAACTTACCTTGAGAATTGAGATAATAATGCCAAAAACATCTAAAATTTAATTATTTAAAATGTCTTATTTGGTCCTTTAAATATTAACCACATATAAGGCCGTTTGTGCATTCTCTCCCAGTGGAAAGCCACCTGGAATTTCTGAACGGACTCTACAAAGACAACAAGCAAGTAGGACATTAACACCTCACCATTTCATGTTCCATCAACATCACACCAGAGAATTTCTTAGATTTTTCTCAAAATAAAATTATTAATAATTTTGTGTTTGGTGAAATAATTTGAGGGTGAAATTTGTAAAATTCCTCACTTTGTTTCTAAAATATCCCAATTTCGCAGAAACCTTATTTTCTGGTTAGGGCAATAAGAAAACCTCAAAATGTATGACCGAGTCCAAAAGGCAAGGACGGGAAGCAAGCACAACTATTTATTTTTAGTTTTCTAAATTCTGCATCACACAACACAAGGCACAAACTAATTCGCAGTCCTCACTCTTCACCCTACAAGTCTCTACAAACCTACAAAATATTGGGGGGAGATAACTTGATGCTGTTTATCTTTCTATTGTTGGAAGAAAGTAGATTTTCCTCCTCTAATTTTTCTCTCAATTTGTTAGAGTCAGTAACCTCTTTCTCCCATGAAGACCCACCAAATCTTCTGCTCATTTGTCATTCTTTGTCATATCTTAACCGTAACTTCCACACCTAATTACATTGCTGATGAAAATATTACCATCAGCTGTGGCTCCTCTGGCAACTCAAGGGCGGAAGATGGGCGTGAATGGATCGGAGACATAGGCTCCAAGTTCGCTCCCACAGAAGAACCCAATCACAAATCTAATACCTCTACAGCCGAAGCCCAAGGCACTTCTGTTGCTGTCCCCTACATGACTGCCCGTTTATCTAACTGGCAATTCACATACGTGTTTCCGCTCACCCCTGGCCCGAAATTTGTTCGGTTGTACTTTCACTCGGCTTCTTACTCAGGTTTTGAAAGGTCTAAGGACTTTTTCACTGTCAAAGCGGGTTCGTTCACCTTACTTGCAAACTTCAGTGCTTCCATTCTTGCTAATTCACCGGGCAACAGTAATGTTTATAAAGAATTTTGCATCAATGTCGATAAGAGTCAAAAATTGAATTTGACCTTCATCCCTTTCTCTAGTAATTACTATGCTTTCATTAATGGAATTGAGATAGTTTCCATGCCTAAAGACTTGTACTATAGGCCACATATTGTAGCCGCTAATGGTGAAGAACTCTTCACTGTTTATATCAGCCTAGCTCCTCAGCTCTACATAAACGACAGCACGGCACTCGAGATGGTTTATCGATTAAATGTTGGTGGGGGCTCAATATCACCAATGGAAGACACTGGCATGTTTAGACAATGGTCCGATGGCTCTAATTATCTGTTGAGTGAAGGTATAAACCCTCGTCTAGTATCTATGACACTCAATTACTTATATATACCAATTTACACTGCGCCTGATGCTGTCTATCTGTCTGCAATTTCAATGGGCCCAAACAGCACTAGGAACTTGATGTCTAATTTGACATGGGGATTACTTGTTGATACGGGATTCAATTATCTGGTGAGGCTCCATTTCTGCGAAATAGAGGATAGGGTTAATATCCCCATGGCAAGAAGATTCACCATCTATATAGATTATCAGCTAGCTGAAGATGCAGATGTAGTACATTGGACTGACCGTAAATATAGGCCTTTCTTCAGGGACTACGTAGTAATGATCAGAAACAAGGGTGAGAGCAAGCATCTTCTTTCCATTGATCTAAAACCTATATCAGACTCTGATTTGAAGGATGCCATTTTAAACGGTGTGGAAGTGTTCAAGTTGAGTGATCAATATGGAAATCTTGCCGGACCCAATATGGTGCCTCCACCACTGGATCAAGGACCTGCTCCAGCAGCCAACGAATCCAAGACAAAGAAAACAATATTCATTGCCATTGGAAGTGGTTTGGGCATCTTAGTTGTGCTCGCTCTAGTGTGTTGCATGGTTCTTTATAAACTGAAGAAGACTAGGTGTTTTGGTTCTTGCCATCCTCTAGCAAAGTGGTGGTGTCGGTCTAAGCTAGATCCTTATAAAAGAGAGTTCTCAAGGAGAACAGCTTCGTCACTGCCTGGAGAACTGTGCCGCTACTTCAGACTAGATGAAATCAAAACAGCATGCAACAACTTCGATGAAGATCTAATTATCGGTGTAGGTGGATTTGGCAATGTTTACAAGGGTCTGATTGAGCAAGGTAATGTATAATGCTATGATTATCTTTAATTTTTAGTTTTTGTTTTCCTGAATTTGTCTTAGTTGCAGTCTAACTGCATTTAATTAAGATTAGTGATACTATATTTTATAGAGATGTTTAATAATTTGATCAAATCCGACTTGTGCTGTGTTCAGTTCCTATGTGTATTGGACATAGCCATATATGAAAGGAAAATGTTCTCTTAAACTCATTTTACATCCACTATTTTACATAATATTCACGATTGATGTGCTGATATACACATTTTAAAAGATAAAGAAAAATGCCAACATTTAAATATGGAAGTGGATGTGAGAGTATCATTACCCATATATATGAACAATAAAATGTAATTAGCATGTCCTATTTTAGGACATAACTTCACATCTTCTTGTTTCCAAATAGCATAGAAACTAGACATAAGTCATGCGCATTATTTACGCACAATAATACAAGAGTGGTGCTAAAGACAATAAAAATTTTAATTTTATTACATAAAATTTATAAACTGATTTGCTCCCATAGGTCATTAAAATCTACCAATTGCATTCATGGCAACCTTTATTAGGTTTTAAAAAACATAATGATACAATATTCCATCCTTCAGGTAATATGATGGTGGCAATCAAGCGCATGAAACAGGAATCTCAACAAGGTGTTCGTGAGTTTCTGACAGAGATTGAGATGCTTTCTCAACTTCGTCATGTGCACCTTGTGTCTCTCATCGGATATTGCAATGATGAGGGTGAGATGATACTTGTTTACGACTACATGGCAAATGGTACCCTCCGCCACCACCTCTATGGCACCCTTAATGATCCCCTCACCTGGAAACAAAGGCTCCAAATATGCATAGGAGCAGCACGTGGTTTGCACTACCTCCACACGTGTACAAAGCACCCTATTATCCATCGTGACGTGAAGACAACAAATATTCTATTGGACGAGAAATGGGTATCCAAGGTTTCCGATTTCGGATTGTCCAAAATGGGTTTAGATAACACTGCAGTTAGTACATTAGTAAAGGGGACATTGGGGTATTTGGATCCAGATTATGCTAGGCGCCAACAGTTGACAGAGAAATCCGATGTGTACTCATTTGGTGTAGTGATGTTTGAAGTGTTATGTGCCAGAAAAGCATTGAATCCAAAACTCCAAGAGGAGCAGCGAAATTTAGCAAGCTGGGCTCGGAAATGCATTGATAGAGGGACCATTAGCCAAATCATTGATCCATATCTAACGAACAAGATAGCATCAGAGTGTTTAAAGGTATACATGGAACTTGCAGAAAGTTGTGTACGTGATCATGGAATCCAACGGCCCACAATGAATGATGTGATGGAAAAGCTAGAGTTTGCATTTGAACTCCAGGAGAATGCAAAAGCAGAAGCAGCCAAGGATACTGATTCAGAAGAGGTATCATTATTCCGTGTTGCCACTACCAATGGAGCTCCTTGGTTGGAGTCGACTAGTGGAACTGAGTTAAGTACAATTAATACTGGATTAAGTTACCCTAGGCTTGATTCTGTTACTACTGTTAGTATCACAAGTCAAGATTTCTCCTTGCCCACTAAAAACAATAGTTCTTAAGTTTTTTTTTTACTGTTTTTAAGCTTTTTTTTTATATATGTTATTATTGTTGTGTCTTTCTACAGTCGGGAATAGTTATGATATGGTGTGAATGTTATTAACATAATGTTCTAGAAAAAAGTAACATTAGAAGAAAAAAAAGTACTATGAAGTCGAAAAAATTTCCCATTTTTCTCTAATGAGTTGAAATTAATATTGGGAGACAATTAATTGACTTGTTTATTACGGTACATGACATTTTTTTTATAAGCGGTACATAGGATTTGAGGCCAAAATGGGCAAATGCCCTTTTCGCGCAAAAAAAAAAAACAGTATTATGCCCCATTTTCCAAACTAATTAGGGAAATGCCCATCTTTTGAAACTCAGTTTTCTCAAAATCAAGTTAAGCCTTATAGCGACGTTTTAAGGAGCCTATAGTGACGTTTTTAAGGACCTATAGCGTCGTTTTGTATTTTAATTAAAATAAAAGTTCCTCATATTAATATAAACCTTTTTTTTTTTTGAGGAAAATGTCTATATCTTATTCTTAAATGTTTAAGATGGTGAAACTTCTTTCAATCAAAATAAATAAATAAAAGAAAGATGGAGAAACTTCTCGGTTGGCACATATACAACAAAGATAAATGCTAGCATTGCTAGTTGCTACCATTGCTTTGGATGATTTAACTTATCTTTCAGTGTAATATATTAAATGATAACGGATGTAATTTAAGAATTATTTTTAAATAACTAAAGTTTGTTGTAGTGATAACTTATGAGTGCGTGTTTTACACGTATTTGTTGAATTTGATTTCAAACCTTTACTAGCTAATTCGATTTAAACTATATAACTTATTCTAAGGAACTCATATTGTTACTAAAATTTCAGTGAGGAAATTTTGTGATGATATTCTGAATTACGTGAATAAATAATTATGAGGAGCTTCAAATATGATTATGCTTTCAATTAATGCATTTTCCTTGCAACATGACAGTTTTTCTCTCATGAGGGTTCTCGTTCTCATCCAATCTATTTGAATTTTCTAAGAAAAAACATTTAATGGTTTGTTTCGATTGAGGGGGAATAAAGTAAAGTAAATAAGAATTGGCCCAAAATTAGTTTGTTTTCAGCCAACTCTACTCTAGTCCCTTCCACTCTCCATCTGTCATCTCTCAATCCAAACAAACCTTTACATATACCATGAACATTGATTTTAATGTCCAATGTTACCATATTAATGTACTTAGGAAAAAACAATGTTCCTATTGATGTTGATATTAAATTAATAATATGTTGGATCAGTTTATAAATAATAAAATAAATTATAATTCTCAATTACATAATAAGCTCACAACAAATTATATAAACTTTCACTTTATATATATATATATATATATATATATATATATATATATATATATTATGTATGTATGTATGTATATTAAAATTCAAACCTCAGAGAAAATTAAATTAGATTCCAAATTGAATTTCAAATGGAGTCCAATTGGGCGCCAAATGTTTCGTATAATTTTTAATTTTTGTGCCAAGTAAATTATTGAGTGTAAAAATCGAAGAATCAAAATTCAATTAGATTCCAAATTAGATTTCAATTTTATGCCACGTCTTAATCTAATTTTTAAAATTTTTGTGACAAATGAATTATCGAGTGCAAAAATCAAAAAGTCTGAATCCAATATATAAATAAATAATAAGAAACTATTACATATTTTAGAAATCTATGGTTTAAAAAATATGTAAGCTAATACCATGAATATTTTTAACCTCTTCTCAAAAAAAAAAAAATTTAACCATGTAATTATGATTGTTTTTAATTATACCCGTGCATATGCATAAGTTACACACTAGTTATTCTAATCACTCAAATAAATAACCACATATAATGCGCAAATAAACTTGAAATAATGTGAATAGTAAGATAGCTATCACCATGATACATGGCTTGGCTGAGGGGCAACACTTACTCTCTTTTAAGGCATTAAGCACCATTGTGGGAGAATATTAAAAATACATCTCAACCGGTGCAACGGGTTCAATAGCACGATGTCCTTAGGATACAGCAGCCCAACCACGTATGTTGTAGGCTCCATGAAGAGCACTTCTGGTATCACACCCTTGGCCACAGCATTGGCCACAACTCGCCACATGGGTGAATTGTGGCCAAGGGTGTGGTACCAGAATTTTTCCTCCATGAATATACACTACTTCATTAAACAAAAGCTCCACTAAAAAAACACCCTTCTTTGTCAAACTATTCTCAAAATATATATAATTATAAATAACTTCTTACATATTGTTATACATGTAGACATATATGTGTATTGTTATCAACATATGAGGAATGGTGTACATAGGTCATTACTCAAGAATATGAGCGTTAGATTCTCAAATATATATATATATATATATATATATATATATATGAGCGTTATCACCATATTTTTTTTCACAAATATAATACTTATTATTTTAATGGTAGAAGTTTCTAAAATTAAAGATTGAAGTTATTTCTTTACAATAACTATCCATTATATTTGAAACTCATGCACCTTTTCAATTAAGACAAAAATCATTATAAATTAATTGTATAGAAATATTTCAGTTCATTTGTCAATTAATATTATAATGCACCAACATAATATAATTATTTTTGTTCTAAAGCATATTTTAAAGAGATTAAATTATGTAAAAATGTGGTGTAAAACTAATGTTTTATCCTTCCAATCTTAACATACCACAACATCTTATCACATATTTAAGAATAAACACAATCACACTCAATCAATTCTAATACTCATATGTAAATCCAACCGAATTAGGAATTTATTGAAATGTTATTAGGTGTAGTAGGATGTATTGAATTTTAAGTAAAATGTTGATGTTGTAATTTCTTATTAGATGGTGTAAAACATAAGTTTTACACCCCATCCTTACAAAATTCGGACTCTATTTTAAATGATAATTTTACAGGAGCATGATATTTAACACCAAATGATATTTCAACAAATATCATTTGTTGAAGAAACAAATTCGGTTAAAGAAACAAATATCATTTGTTGAAGAAACAAATATCATTTGCAACAAATTCAGTTAAAGAAAATTTAACACCAAATGATATTTTCAACAAATAATTAATTCTGCAGAGAGAAACAAATAATAAAGATAAGCCATAAAGCTGCTAAAAAAAAGGACATATGTTGGATTTTTCTTTTTTAAACATACATCAGACTTTCCTAATGGTTTACTTTAGTGAAAATGAAAAAAAAAAAAAAAAAAAAAGACATCTACATTTATTTACTAAAATTTTAAAATAAATAAATTATGAAAACAACAATTAAGAAAATGATTCAAATATGTACAATAAACCAACAATTGAGTGGCCTAGTTAGTAAAATACCAGGCCACAAGTTTCATGACTTGGATTTGAGCCTCAAACAACTAACTATGTATTAGTACTCCTTATTTCTCAGCTCCATTTCAAACAGTTGACTAAAAAAATAAGTAAGTTCCTCACACAGAGTGAGAGTATGGGGTCTTGTACGAGAGTGAGTAGGGTGCTACTATAATTACGTTCATGTAGGTAAGCCACACTAATTGTCTTGCTCTACCCTTTTTTTATTTACCAATATGTGTGTGTGTGTGTGTGTGTATATATATATATGAGTGCATGTACAATAATTTCTTCGAGGTTTAATATATGTTATGGTTCCTATAACAAGGAGCTATGAACCTTCATTTATCTTCATCTTTTACAAGAGTAAGAGAGAGTATCAACGTAAAACTGACCGGTACATATGACTTTTTGTTTAGACCGTTTGTTTAGACCGTAAGATATATAATTTATTCATAGACTTTTCTACTAGAAAAACCAAACCGTGACCACAATAAGGGGCCATATTTCATAGATGAGACAAATTAAGTGATGAGAAACATATGAGTGGCAAGACTTTTCAATAGGACAAAGAACCTGGACCCACAATCTTGGAGAATTTTGTAGAGGACAAGAACCTAGACCACGAGAGAGTATCTCATGTGCCCGGCCTGATATGTGGGCCCCACAAGCCTGTGGGGCCCACCGTCAATGAGAGGGATGGCTTATGCGTCGGGTGCATATAAGATTTTTTCCTAGACGACATCCACGACCATAGACAATGCATAAGCATAATAAAGTTATACTCTGCTAGTTCCAAGAAGAAGCTCTCAACACTTTTTGAATGGGCCATAGCCTAATTGTATTCCATCTTGTTGTGTGGTGTGAGGTCACGGATTCATTGATCTAGGGGTATTCATGTCAGACCTACCAGCCAATCCACACACCCAAACTATTAGGGTAATTGCTATTACACAAACGTTTTGTCACACACAACTTTATACACACCTATAGTATATATTGAAATTGTGAGTTACAATTATAGTGCATTCTTTTAGCATAGGTAAACTTATGTATGTCACGGTGTGTATAATAAATATCACTCTTCATATTATCAAATGTGAAATAGTATGGAGACTGTTAAATACGAAATGATCAAAGCCTAAATCAAAATATCAATAAATATTATTAATGTCGAATCCATAATATAATAAATAAATAGTTAATTATTATTTCTTTATTAGAAAAATTTCATGTACACAAAACAAAATCTCGCAATATCTTTATAATGCTCTTATTTTGAACTATTGTGGGTATGGGTCTAATTTTATTTTATTTTACATTATGGTAAATTGACATCTCAACTAATTGAAAAAAGTATTTTCATTTTTTTTTATTATAATAGTAGAACTCTTTACATTACATTTAAAAATGATGAATCAATATGTAAGACAGTAAAATTTAGGTTTAATTATACATTTAGAGTTCGTTTGGGAACAACTTATTTAGTTGAAACTTAAAACTTTTTGTTGAAATTACTGTAGATAAAGCTAAAAAGGTAGCTGAAATAATACAGTAGAACCTATAAATAATACCGAAAAGTGCAATGGGACCCATGAAATATAGCAAAAATAAGGTGAATAGTAGCTGTAAGTGCACAATTGCACTTGGACCCAAAGACAACCGTGGGCTCAGGCCCAATGAGCCTTAAACAATGAAATTTGTAGAGTGTGGGTATGAAATCTAGTTTAGAGACACTTGAAACTTAATAACCCGGCTAAGATGTAAAAATACTATCGAATAGTAAATGATTATTGCAAAGGAGCCTCATCGGACATAAGCCGAGGACAATTTCTGTATTATTTCTCTTTCTTTCTTGAAGGTTACAATTCTTAGTTTCTTTCTTCATAATTGATCGATCCCCCTCTTCTTTGGCCTCTACCCCCTTTAAATACTTCTTCTCTTGGTGCTTTATACACGTGTTGCCCAAATCTTCCTTTTTTTCTCCCTGACAAGACCTTCTTCAAGTGTTTTAAATAGTAACCAGAAGGTTCAATTCTACTGTTCAAGGGTCACTTCCCCATTAATGCGGCCTGGGAGGTGGGTGCAGGGTCTTTAATGTGGAGGTAGCAGCCTTTTCCTAAGATATTTCTCTAACACCGGTGCCTCTAGAGGGTACAGGGATCCCCCCTTTAATCAACAGTCTTTCTAGAACTCTGTTTTGATCATTCTAGCGAGTCTCCGAGTCTTCCTGGGTCTATCCAAGGAGAAACTCACCCTCGGACGTGTCTTTGGATCCTCGGCGTATGGGCCGATTTGCAGTATTTACAGGCTTTTAATCAAGAACAGATTGACACTCCTTATTAGAGCCCAAAGGCCCAAATGCCTGCTTGGGTCCTTTTACTCCCCACAATAGCCCCTCAAAACACTATTTTTCAGCATTTGAGAAGAAAAATAGGGTTTTGATCCAACGAGAACTTTCCCCACACGTTTTGTAAATAACCACGCGTGTGGAGATCGTTTCGTGTTCCAGAAGATGCCATTTGGCAGTTTCAATTTCAAAAACGCGCGCATTTATGACCGTAAGTTACACCTTGTTCCCCACGTTCAACGGTGAGATGAGCATCCAACGGCCCTTGTTGCCCCCTGAAAATTTGGGCGGGATGGATGCAATTTTGAGATCGCTTCCCGCACGTCATAACTCTTTGAAAACATGCGCCGTCATTTATTTCTTCATAGTCTAATCACATCAAAACATTAGCCGTTCGCCTTTTCTCTACAGAAACCCGTGGAAACTCGTACAACTTCAAACTCGTAAGTTCCTAATTTTTTCTTTACTCCTTTCTCCTCGGATCCTATCCTTAGCTCCCTTCTTAACCACTTTCTTTCTTAAAACTCGCCCTTTCGTTTCTTACTGATGGGTAAATTCAAGTGTTTAGTTGACACCGCCACTGGGATGGAGGGTTTTAGGGCCAAATAACACATTCCCAGCGACGTAGGTTTAAGATACTGTCTGGCGGAAGCCGTGGCTGGGTCTAGGAAAACGGGAGAGGTTATCATCCCTATGATTGCCTTCATAGAAGACGGGATGACCCTCCCTATGAGAAACGTGACCAGAGAATACCTTCGCAACCACCGGTTGTGTCCTGACAAGTGCACTCCCAATGTCTTTAGAGTCTTAGGAAGCGTCGACGCTCTAAGTGAGCAAATGGGCTTAAACCTCACTTGGCATGACGTCGTTTTTATGTACGAATGCCATAAGCTTACTAGGGTAGGCTATTATATCAAATCCCGCTCTAGTGTAGTTAGGTTGATTTCCTGTCTACCCAAGTCCAATAAAGGCATGAAGGACGACTACCTCATTGCCTCAAGCAACTAGCACGACGCCCCCCACTGCCCACGCTTGAGCCACTGCAACGTCGCTGACTTGAACCGAGTGCTATGCTCAGAAATTTTTATGAGTGAAGACTTGCAGCTTCGAGCGGCTCACTTGATACTAGGGTACGACCCTATATGCACAGACTTCTAGGAGATAGAGAACGCAATTGTTGCGGGTGACCAGAAGCGTAGGAGAATTAACGTAGCCAGGCACACTTTCTAGCCGACCACGACATTCCCGACGACCCCCACACCATCCTATACACGCAACCCCTCACGGCGATCCCCCTCGCAGCGCACTCTCAGGCAACCGTTATCCCAGAGGAGCAAGTGTCCTCATCGAACACGTTGGACGAGGAGATAGACCAGTTTCAGCTCGAGGACGTCCAAAGACCACGTGGAAACCCGTTTGTCGTCCTTTCTGACGAGGAAGAAGAGCCCGCCGAGACCTCTGGGATCGCTGGCCTAGTGATTGCACATCCAGACGACAGCTCCATTGAAGAAGATATGGATGTGCTTAAGGGCCTCCTGACCGTGAGAGGTGAGAGAGTCGCCAAGAAGGGAGCGAGGGGATCTCAAGCTCCCCCATCCTTGCCACCACCCCCTCCTCCAGCCGACCCCAAGCCTCCTACTGAAGAGCCAAAGAAGAAGAGGAAGGTGGAGACCGAGGAGGCTGGTGGCGACAAACAGAAAAAACTGAAACAGTAGCCACCACCGGCTCAGCAGCAGAAGCTGGATAAGGGCAAAGGGCGCGCCCGTTCAGTTGAAAGTGGGGAGATCAGAGACATGGCCTAGGTGCGCTGAGCACCGGCCATGTGGTCTCTTGAACTGAGATTGGATGGAGCGCCAATTCCCCTCCAGTCTAACATCAGGGCGTTCCAATAAGGCCATGCCCTCCATTGGCTGATGCGTTGGAGCGTCCTCTTCTGCTGCCCAAGGACATGGAAACCTTGGAAAAGATGAGCTAGCCTCAGCTGTTCCTTTCTTTGAAAAGGGACTTAGCTCTGGTAAGTTTCACTTCGTACTTATACTCTAGGGTTATTTGTAAATACTTTACTGCATTTAACCCCCTGACATTTATCATAGGCCATCCAGGAAGTTTTTGCTGCCGAGAAGTTCGTGGAGGATTCTCGGAAGCGAGCTGGAATGGAGCAGGAGATATGGCAAGAGACAGAAAAGTCCCTATGCCAGGCCCTAGCGGAAAATGGGAAGCTCACCTCTCAGCTGGCCGATCTGAAAAGAGAGAAGGACGGTGCCGAAGCCAGCCTGAAAACGATGAAGAACCAAGTGGAGGGGCAATGTAAGCTCCTTCGCCAAGAGGATGATGAGCTTTCCCAAGTCCAAAGAAAACGCTCTGACTTGGAGAAGGAGCTTGCGCAGATGAAGAAGGAAGCGCGCAACTTCAAGCATTCACTAGAGGCTGCGAAGCAGACCAGTTATCAGGAAGGTGTGGCTGCAACGCAGGACCAGCTGATAGAAGCTTTCGCGGCCTTGTGCTGAGAATACTGTCAGCAGGTCTAGGGGGAGGCTTTAAACGTAGCAGGGGTTCCTCAAGCTTCCAAGCTGAGGAAGCCCGAGAACGTTTGGCTTCCCCTTGACATACAGGAGATAGAAGACACTCCTATTATTGCCTCTCTCGCCCTTCCTCCCGTGGTGCCAGAACTCGTTCCTGATCCTACGGAACCTGAAGGTTCCCATAAAGAGAAGGACGGGTGTGGAGGTGCTGAGAAGGAACAAAGCTAGAACGTTGAGCTCATCATTCCTTCAACAACTACAACAGACAAAGGGAAACAAGTCTTGTCTGCCTTTGAGTTGGAGTTGAAGAGCATCGAGGCTGGCAGCACTTCCCTTCAAGACCCCCCTTCAAAAGCTTAGGGCCTAGCTTAGGACTTTTTTCTGTACTTCCAATTTTTCATATAATGATGTATTCCATTATAATTAATGAAGAACAACTTTATTTATTTTTCATCCGAGTTGTGTTTGTTTTACTTTGTCCTTTTTACGCTTGCCATGAAAGTTCTCACTAGCACATAGCTAAAGAAAGAACGGAATAAATAAGTCTAACTTCAACAGTTAAACAATTACAACCTTTAAACAACCATCCACATACTTTCTTTGCAAAGTAAAAAACATTCAAGAATCTGACAAAACTGACTTAGTTTAGATGGTATATGGTGCCTCACTTTAGAAACTCCCAAGGTAGTTAAACTTTGTAACCTGAGACACTAATTTTGCTTAACACTTAAAGATGTACAACTTAAGATTCAATTTAACTTAGGAACAATAACTTCGGATGTTAAATTCTCCAAAGTAGAAGGCCCGAGGACCCGGCATAACTAAGGTTCTGTTTAACAAGTGTTTAACAAGTGATAAGACATCAATTTCTACTAGATTTGTGGTCCGAGGCCCATACAAAACCAAGTTTCTGTTTGATACTTAGGAACAGTAACTTAAGATGTTAATTTCCCCAAAGTAGAAGGTCTGAGGACCTGGCATAACTAAGGTTCTGTTTAACAAATGATAAGATATCAATTTCCACTAGGTTTGTGGTCCGAGGACCATACAAGACCAAGTTTCTGTTTGATACTTAGGAACAATAACCTCAAATGTTAATTTCTCCAAAGTAGAAGGTCCAAGGACCCGGCATAACTAAGGTTCCGTTTAACAAATGATAAGATATCAATTTCCACTAGGTTTGTGGTCCGAGGACCATACAAAACTAAGTTTCTGTTTGATACTTAGGAATAACAACCTCAAATGTTAATTTCCCCAAAGTAGAAGGTCCGAGGACCCGGCATAACTAAGGTTCTGTTTAACAAATGATAAGATATCAATTTTCACTAGGTTTGTGGTCCGAGAACCATACAAAACCAAGTTTCTGTTTGATACTTAGGAACAATAACCTCAAATGTTAATTTCCCCAAAATAGAAGGTCCGAGGACCCGGCATAACTAAGGTTCTGTTTAACAAATGATAAGATATCAATTTCCACTAGGTTTGTGGTCTGAGGACCATACAAAACCAAGTTTCTATTTGATACTTAGGAACAATAACCTCAAATGTTAATTTCCCCAAAGTAGAAAGTCCAAGGACCCGGCATAATTAAGGTTCTGTTTAACAAGTGATAATATATCAATTTTCACTAGGTTTGTGGTCCGAGGACCATACAAAACCAAGTTTCTGTTTGATACTTAAGAACAATAACCTTAAATGTTAATTTCTCCAAAGTAGAAGGTCCGAGAACCCAGCATAACTAAGGTTCTGTTTAACAAATGATAAGATATCAATTTCCACTAGGTTTGTGGTCCGAGGACCATACAAAATCAAGTTTCTGTTTGATACTTAGGAACAATAACCTCAAATGTTAATTTCTCCAAAGTAGAAGGTCCGAGGACCCAGCATAACTAAGGTTCTGTTTAACAAGTGATAAGATATCAATTTTCACTAGGTTTGTGGTCTGAGGACCAAACAAAACCAAGTTTCTATTTGATACTTAAGAACAATATTTGTAGGCCCCTATGTATTCATAACTTTGAACTGCTAGTTAACAAAAGCACATTTTATTAATAATAATACATTCGAAGGTTATTTACATTCCATGGTCGTTGTACAATTTTTTCATCTAGGTTAGCTAGCCGATACGACCCTATGCCCGCTACAGATGCAATGCAGTAAGGCCCTTTCCAATTTGGTCCTAGCTTACCCTAAGCTGGGTTCTTAGCAGTGCCCACGACCTTCCTTAGTACTAGATCCCCAAGCGCGAGTGGTCTTAGCTTCACGTGGGCGTCATACCCCCGCTTAAGCTTCTGTTGATAATAAGCCATTTGGACCATAGCTGCCTCGCGCCGTTCCTCAATTAAATCCAGGCCTTTCTCCAGGAGGCCATTGTTGTTTTCTGGGCTAAAAGAACTCGTCCTTAGGATGGGGAAACTAGATTCAATAGGTATCACTGCCTCGGCTCCATTAGTCATAGAGAATGGAGTTTCTCCAGTGGACCTGCGCGGCGTAGTTCGATACGTCCATAAAACATGTGGTAGTTCTTCTACCCATCTGTCTTTCGCATCATCCAACTTTTTCTTGAGCCCACTAACTATGACCTTGTTAACAGCCTCAGCTTGCCCATTTCTCTGAGGATAAGCCGAAGTGGAGTACCTATTTATGATACCCATATCACCACAATATTTCCTAAAAGCCTTGTTGTCGAATTGAACGCCATTATTCGAAATAAGTGTGTGTGGCACACCAAATCTGGTAACGATGTTCTTCCAGATAAACCTCTTGGAATCAACGTCCCCAATATTTGCTAAGGGCTCAGTTTCGACCCATTTAGTGAAGTAGTCGGTCCCCACGAGCAGCCACCTTTTTGTTTCCTGCAGCCCTCGGAAAAGGCCCCACTATGTCCAATCCCCATTGCGCGAAAGGCCAAGGACTGGAGAGAGGATTGAGAACCCCTCCAAGTTGATGAATGTTGGGGGCGAACCTCTGGCACTGGTCGCATTTCCTTGTATAGTTTTGAGCCTCCCTCTGCATATTGGGCCACCAATATCCCTGAGTCAGGGCTCTATGGGCCAAGGACCTTTCCCTAGTGTGGCTCCCACAAATCCCTTCATGCAGTTCTTCTAGAAGCGTTTTCGTTGATTCAGGGTGCACACATAACAAGTATGGTCCTGAGAAGGATCGTTTATACAGTTTCTGATCCTCGGACAACTAGAAACGTGGCGCTTTTCGACGAATCTTATCTGCTTCAGACTTGTCCTTAGGAAGGATGTCGTTTTTCAGAAAAGATATCACCGGATCAATCCAACTAGGTCCAGGCCTTATCAGATGGATATGAGCTGCGTTGACAGCGGTAAGAGTTGGCTCTAGCAAGTCCTCCACAAGGATAATCCTGGGCAAACCCTAAGCCGAAGATGTTGCTAACATGGCCAAAGAATCTGCATGGGTGTTTCCAGTTCTAGAAACGTGAGATAAGACGAAAGAATCAAGTTTAGCTTGCTGATGTTTGACTTGGGCCAAGTATTCTTACATTCTTGGATCCCTAGCCTCCATGGTCCCCGTGACCTAGCCGACCACTAACTGAGAATCCGAGAACACATGAACTTCCTTTCCACCCATCCTATGTACCATGCTCATGCCCACCAAGACTGCTTCGTACTCGGCCTCATTATTAGTAGCCGAGAACGCCAGTCTCAGAGATTTTTCGAAGACAATTCCCTCAGGGGATATCAGGACAAGTCCAACACCAGACCCTCTCTGATTAGCTGCCCCATCCACATACACTTTCCAAGTCGGAGGTGCTGCGCCTGTGATCACACCAACTGATTTTTCATCCATGTGTGATTCCTTCCAAGTTTCTTCTAGCAATGGTTCGGCAAACTCTGCCTCCAAAACAGCAAAGACCTGGCCTTTGACCGAGGTGCGAGGCATGTATTTAATGTCAAAGGCTCCCAAAATGGTTCCCCACTTAGCCACCCTGCCAAAGTAATCGGCATTACGTAACATTGACTTGAGGGGCAGTTGGGTCAGAACCACCATAGTGTGGGACTGGAAATAGTGAGGAAGCTTTCGCGTGGCATGAACTACGGCTAGCAGTGCTTTCTCCAAAAGTAGATAACGCACCTCGGCCTCATTCAAGGACTTACTGACGTAGTATACCGGCCTCTATACCCCACCTTCGTCCCTAATGAGGATTAGGCTAACTGCGCGGATGGCCACTGCCAGATATGCAAACAGGACCTCGTCCATTTCGGGCCGAGACAAAATGGGTGGCTGAGAAAGATATTGCTTAAGCTGTTGGAAGGCCACAACGCAATCCTCGGTCCAATGAAACCCTTTCCATTTATTCAACAATTGGAAGAAGGGATGGCACCGGTCAGCTGACCGAGAGATAAATCTGCTGAGAGCAGCGATCATTCCGGTCAATTTCTGGACTTCTTTTAGATTCCGAGGCAGCTGTAAGTCCTGAATAGCTCTGACCTGTGCCGGGTTTACCTCTATCCCTCTATGAGTAATCATATAACCCAAGAACCTTCCAGAACCCACACCAAAAGAACATTTTGAGGCGTTAAGGCGCAGCTTGTACTTCCTAAGCACTTGAAAGGTGTCGTCCAGATCTTTAACGTGTGAAGGTATTGTTTTACTCTTCACCACCATATCATCCACGTATACCTCAATGGTCTTCCCAAGTTGCTGTTCGAACATTCTGGTCATCATTCTTTGATAGGTAGCCCCAGCATTCTTCAACCCAAACGGCATGACCTTATAATGGTAGTTCCCTGTTGGAGTAATGAAAGCAGTCTTCTCTTGATCCTCTAATGCCAGTGGAATCTGGTGGTAACCTTGGAAGGCATCCAAAAAACTCATACAAGGATGTCCGATAGTGGCGTCCACAAGCTGATCAATACACGGCATTGGGAACGAATCCTTTGGGCAAGCCTTGTTTAAATCCGTGAAGTCCACACATACTCTCCACGTTTCATTCTTCTTTTTGACTACAACCGTGTGCGCCAACCATTCGGGGTAGAAAACTTCTTTAATAGCCCCAACCCTCTTGAGCTTGAGCACTTCCTCTTTGACAGCCTCGGAATGTTCCTTGGAAGAACGCCGAGGTGGCTGCCTTCTTGGAACAATGGCGGGGTTGACATTCAAATGATGACAAATGAAGCTTGGGTCTATGCCCGGAGCCTCATAAGGATCCCACGCAAAAACATCAATGTTGTCTTTCAGAAATTCCAACAAATCCATCTTCTCCTGGTGTGGCAAACGTATGCCAACTTGAAAGAATCTTTCAGGGTCATCCGCTATCAAAAACTTCTCCAAACCCTCACAGAGGGCCTCCTCTCCTGTCACCGCACCGGGCACCGGGTGCATCCGGAGCTGTTAATTGCTATAAGTCTTTGATGATCAAAGCCGAGGACTCGGCTTCTGTCTGATGTAGCACTGCGGCCGATATGCATTGCCTGGCCACTGTTTGGCTGCCGAGGATCTCTTCAACATATTCCCCCGAGGGGAATTTAACCTTAACATGCAAGGTAGAGGAGACAGCCCCCAAAGCGTGCAGCCATGGCCTGGCCAGGATGGCTGTATATGGGGAATACGTGTCAACCACAATGAAATCCACGTCGACCGTTTCCGAGCCAGATTGAACAGGAAAACGAATCTGTCCCTTCGGTACAACGGCTTTACTTTCAAAGCTTATAAAAGGCGAGTCATAAGGAGTAAGATCCTCCAGCTTCAACCTTAGCCCTTTGAATAAATCTGGGTACAAGATATCTGCACCGCTGCCCTGATCAATCATCACCCTCTTTACGTCATAATTCCCTATCCTAAGTGTGACCACAAGAGCATCGTCGTGGGGTTGGATGGTCCCAACCTTATCCTCTTCTGAAAATCTCAAGACGGGCAAATTCGCCTTCAACCTCTTCGGTTTGCAGCCTGCCTCTTCGACTTGAGGATGCGAAACTGCCATCACCCTGGTGGGACACGAGCCGATCCTGCCAGGTGTAGCTTAGATAACGTTAATGGTTCCCAATGCCGGCCAAGACGGATTATTCTTCTAATTATTTGAGTCGGACTGACTGCCCTGCTCGTTAGGTTGATAAAGGTGCTGCTTTAGTTTTCCTTCACTGACAAGTTGCTCCAAGTGGTTCCAGAGGGTTCGACAGTTCTTGGTAGTATGACCTACGTCCTGATGGTACTGACAAAAGAGATTCTGATTCCTCTTCGCAGGGTCCCCCGCCATCTTACTAGGCCACCTGAAGTAGGGCTCCTTACGGACTTTCTCCAGTATTTGGTGTACTGGTTCTCGGAACACAGTGTTTACGGTCTGAGGTGCTGTAGAGCCAGACTGCCTGGTGTAATCTCTTCTCGGCTTGTTGTTGTGATATCTGTCCGACCTGAAATCCCTTCTCTCCTGCGGGATAACCTTCGCCTTACCTTTTCCTTGCTGTTGGTCTTTCTCCACCCTTTTGTATTCATCGATGCGATCCATGAGGCAACGTACACTGCGAACGGGCTTTTTGGTCAGAGACTTCCTCAAATCGTGATCAGTAGGAAGGCCTACCTTAAAGGTATTAATTGCCACCTTATCAAAGTCCCTATCTATCTCGTTAAACATCTCCTAATACCGGTCGGAGTATGCCTTCAATGTTTCACCCTCCCTCATGGCCATAGATAACAGTGAGTCCAATGGTCGAGGAACTCTGCTGCATGTGATAAACCGCGACGCAAATGTTCTAGTAAGCTCCCCAAACGAACCCACAGACCCCGATTTAAGGCCGTTGAACCACCTCATAGCGACGGGTCCCAAGCTAGAAGGGAAGACTTTACACATCAGGGTCTCATTATGAGAATGCACCGCCATCCTCTGGTTAAAGTGACTCACATGCTCCACCGGATTAGTCCGGCCATTGTAGATGGTGAAGGTAGGCTGGGTAAACCTCCTAGGGAGCCTCCCCTTCTCAATCCTCCGTGAGAATGGTGATTTAGAGAGCTGGTGCAATGCCTGGCTCATAGCATCATTCCCCAAGCCCTTGGAAGGAAACTTCTTGTGCCTACGAGCTGGTAGGCTGTCCTCCTCACAAGAGGACGTTGCGCTAGGGGGCGACCATGACCTCGAGCTGTAGCTACTTCCCCGAGCCTCCCCTGAAGAAGGATTAGATAAGGATGGTGAACGATTCCGTCTTACGCGGCTCAATTTCCTTTTAAGATGACTAATCTCCTTTTGCATGGCCTTAGCACCATCCTCATGGGTGGTGCTGCCCCCGCCATGAGTATGGCTCGCTCTGGGGTATTCAGTATGAACACTTCCTTCTCGATCCCTCTGATGCTCAAGGCGCTCGAAAAGATCCTCAGGTTGTGATCCTTGCGACTCTGCGTGGAATGAGCCTAAGCCTGCCATAGTATCCCAGCTCCTTCAAGACTAGATTCCCACAGACGGCGCCAATTGTAAGTGTACAATTGCACCTGGACCCAAAGACAACCGTGGGCTCAGGCCCAATGAGCCTTAAACAATGAAATTTGTAAAGTGTGGGTATGAAATCTAGTTTAGAGACACTGGAAACTTAATAACCCGGCTAAGATGTAAAAATATTGGCGAATAGTAAATGATTATTGCAAAGGAGCCTCCTCGGACATAAGCCGAGGACAATTTCTGTATTATTTCTCTTTCTTTCTTGAAGGTTACAATTCTTAGTTTCTTTCTTCGTAACTGATCGATCCCCCTCTTCTTTGGCCTCTACCCCCTTTAAATACTTCTTCTCTTGGTGCTTTATACAGGTGTTGCCCAAATCTTCCTTTTTTTTCTCCTTGACACCACCTTCTTCAAGTGTTTTAAATAGTAACCAGAAGGTTCAATTCTACTGTTCAGGGGTCACTTCCCCATTAATGTGGCCTGGGAGGTGGGCGCAAGGTCTTTAATGTGGAGGTAGCAGCCTTTTCCTAAGATATTTCTCTAACACCGGTGCCTCTAGAGGGTACAGGAATCCCCCCTTTAACCAACAGTCTTTCTGGAACTCTGTCTTGATCATTCTAGCGAGTCTCCGAGTCCTCCTGGGTCTATCCGAGGAGAAACTCACCCTCGGACGTGTCCTCGGACTCTCGGCGTATGGGCCGATTTGCAGTATTAACAAGCTTTTAATCAAGAACAGATTGGCACTCCTTGTTAGAGCCAAAAGGCTCAAATGCCTGCTTGGGTCCTTTTACTCCCCACAGTAGCAAAAATAAGCTAATTAGTAAAAAAACCTGACTTTTTAAACCAATGCCAAATGCAACCTTAGTGTCTGTTTAGGTCCAATTTTTTGGCTAATTTTTAGCTTTTATATAATTTTTAAAACTTCACTTGTGGGAGGGAATGATCCGAATACAACACAAAGCCCATGGGCCCAATCTGAGGATGGGCAAAGGACCATTCATGCACCAATCCAGACCTGACACGTGGACTAAGTCCGAGGAGGGAAGACATAGAGACCACGCTAATCCAAACTTGACATGTGGACTAAAGTCTGAAGATAGAAAATAGACATATCCATTGTTCGAGGAGCCCAAGAAACGACTACACTTTGGGAATGCCTCAACTGGCTACTTGCACCAAAAGGTAGGGAACCTTGGAAGACGTCAGAGATGTGCAAGTAAAGAAGAGAGGAAATATCTAGGGAAAGTAGCCATCACCTCCACATTCAATGCACTACACCAACTGAGCCGACAACATTTATAAGGAAAAGAAACCCGAATAGTAGTTCCACAGCTCACCACTCTCTACCACTTCTAGAGTGGTCCTGATGGGACAAGCATCCCAATTGTTACCTAGTGACGTACAGGTGGAGGGTTCAGTTACATTAGGAGGGACTGTATAAAAGAAAGAAACCCCTCTAGGAAAAGGGGTTGGAACAAGAGAACTTGAACAAAATGGAAGAGATCATTAACTTGTATCAAGATTTTTGCAAATAATATATGAACATTGCATTCTCGGTCAAGTCTAAGGAAGAGTTTATACCTTTTTTGTGTTTCTTTTCATCGTATTAAGAGTCATGACTTCATGATTTCATACTTGAATTATACTAAGCATTATAGTTGACTTAGCAAGTCCACTCTCTTACAAATTATTTGTGTTGGGCCAGAAATACCCAGTACCACTATTCTAAGTGGGTCTTAGAGCCATTTTTGAGCTCTTACATCACTTTTTCTTCAATTTATGTAAAAAAAAAAAAATCAAAATAGAAGCACACTTTGGCACACATTTAGTAAAAACAAAAAACAAAAAGCTAAATAAATTGATCCCAAATACACGCTTAATCCTTAAATTTTTATCGCATATTTTAAGATGGTATTCATCTTTTGAAATGTATGTTGTTGATTCTTGCTTTAATATGAGTAATACTATAGATATAACAAGAAGTTTCAACAATTTCACAATATTCTCAAATTGACGTGTCAACTCACACATGGACTCTCCACAATTTCTTATTTAAATTATGTGGCATGCTAGTTTGGGAACATTGTAAAATTGTTGCAATTTTTTGTGTTTTATCCATCGCATTCTACATGCATAGATCCTTTCACTCAAATAACACCAAGAACACTTTTAGGCTTCATTATAGATATTCTTTTCTTGGCCACTTTTAGACTTCATTATAGATATTCTTTTCTTTGGCCACCTAAGGCTAGACTAGCGCCATCCCATGCCCCATTTCTTACGCATACACTATGTGTGTGTGTGTGATTATTGTTTTATGAATGGTCATTGTCCTCACTTGACAGGGATGGCTTTCAGAGTTTAAAATCAAAAAAGAGACGAGGATGGGTTCAAAATCATTTCCCATTAAAGTGGGGCAATATTATGGTGGGGTTTGGGAGATTCCATTTCCAAGCATCTACCTCCAACTTATGTCATTACTTTTCCACTTGTTAAAATCAAAGCTTCCAAACAATTTTGACGATGTTTACATCATAGTTATTAGACGGGTGGTTAACCTAGTAAATGGTTTGGGTCAACAAATCATAGATCTAAGATTAACATTTATGAACAACTTTAGATCTACATATTTGAATATATGTATCAACAAAACATCATATTCTCACATAAAAAAAATCATATTCTAATCGTGGCAATTAAAATCTTAAAAAAAAAATCATGCAAAAGACTAGTATCTACGTATTAACATGGAATTTCAAAATCAAACATGCATGTAAGTAAAAATAAAATCTATAGTTGCATGAATTAGAGAAAACAAAAGGAACTCTTTAGAAATTGGAGAGAAAGGATTTTTATTCTCTAAAAATGGAGTGATTACAATAGAAAAAAGTTTGAAGGAAACTTTCTACATAAATTATCGTCCACGAAGATCATAATAACGATAAAGCTTCAAAAGTCTCGCTAACGTTAGGGGGTTAAGGGTATTGAATGAGGGGTGTTTTCCTCTATTTATAGAGGTGTGAATGGCTTAAAAAATAGGCTAAAATTTTAACAGCTGAAGTAAACTTCAATTCTCTACAATTTTGCCAAAAATAGCCTAGTCTGAATTTTGATGTTTATTATTTCAAAATCATTTTATAATGTGAGTCTGAAAACTGCTACTTGATTAGCACGTTTTTTTTAAGTGTTTTTCAAGTCTGAAACTGTATTTGGATGAATTTTAATTTATTTTCATGACAAAGCATATTCCTAAGTGGTAATTAGGATTTTTATAATAATTACTTTAAAATCCTATTACCTAACAATCTTTAAATCTTATCATCTAACTTGTTTTAATCTTATTCAACAAATTATATTTTAAGAGAAAAATACTTAATCAATCACAAAAATTCATTTAATTCAATTTAGTTAACAACCAATCAAAATTGATTTCAATTAATCTCAAGTGATAAGTTTCACTCAAATGAATACATGCATACCATTAAAACTTGATCTTGCAATATATTTCGATCCAATTATCCGATTTGGAAATCGAATGTATCCTTGTGATCGTTGAAACCTCAAGATCATTTACATGATAAGTAATAAATACGTTAGTGAATAAAAGGCAACCGTGATTTTTGGATACATAAAATGACCATTTTGCCCCTCTTTCAAGATTAAATTATGGTTGCAAAATGAAGCGTTTATTGTACATAATTCTATACATTCAATTTACACAAATTTTCAAAAAATGTACACAAGTATGTATATTTAAAGTACACAAAATTTCAAGAAATATATACGATTTTGTATATTTAATATAAAAAAGTTTTCAAAGAACGTACACAATTTTGTATATTTAAAGTACACAAATTTTTAAACAATATACACAATTTTGTGTGTTCAACATACAATTTTTTTGAAATAATGCACAAAATCCTGTATATTCACATACACAATTTCATATATTTAATATGCACACATTTTCATGTACATTTGATGTACACAATTTTTCAAATAGAGAGATGTTACATCTACAACTTTTTTACAATAAATCATAGGTAGTTAGTTGTTATTAGTTCAAATTTGAACCTAACACTAAGATTATTTTTTTGCCCTAACAATAACAACCCCTGCTACTTAGGATTAATTGTAAAAATATTGTGAAAATGTTGTGAACATATCATTTCTTTTTCAGATAATATACATAATAATGTATATTCAATATACTCAAAAAAATAATGTATAACATTATGTATACTCAATGTACACAATTTTGTATATTTAATATACACACTTTTTCAATTTTGTACATTTGATGTACACAAATTTTCAATCAACATATATAATTCGGTACATTCAACTTACACAATTTTTATATAATATAAAAAATTGTGTATATTCAATGTACACAATTCTGTATATTCAATACACACAATTTTTTTTTTTTTTTTTTACATTCGAAGTACACAATTTTTTCAAATATATACATTCAGTGTACACAATTTTTTGAAGAATGTACATAACTTCGGACACCATTTTTTGAAGGATGTACACAATTCTCAGCATTCAAAGTACACAAAATTTTGAAGAATGTAAACAATTATGTATGTTTAATGTACATAATTTTTCAATTTTGTAAATTCTTTGAATACAATTTTTCAGAGGTTGTACACAATTTTTTAAAGATTATATACAATTCTATACTTTCAAAAAGCACTTGACCACATTTTTTCTTTATCTTATTTATTTATTTATGTTTGAGGCATTTGGCTAGAAATTGAGTGAAACAACTAAATAAATCAAGGGGAAAATTACAGTAAACTCACCTATGGTTTGACCCGTTTTCATATTGCCTACCTGTGGTTTAAAACTTAACACTTTGACCACTTGTGTTTAGTTCCGTTTGGTTTCCGTTACCCACCTTTGGCTTTTCCATTAAAAAAATTTTTTTACCACCAAAACATAACATAACATGAATCAAAAGGTTTGGGTTTGAAGTTTTTTCAAAAAAAATAAATGAACATTGCTTATAAAATTTCAAACAATTACAAATCAAATTATTTGAAAGAGTTTGGGGTGCGAAGTTGAATTTACTGTGTAGAAGATCTCCATGCCATAGTAGAAATGGCATACTTGGAGATGTTGCAAAAGAAAAAAAAGTAGGAAAGAATGCTTAAAAAAAGAAAGAAACAAAGACATTATAAACACTGTAGATTTGAAACTTTTAACATTTTTTGCCCATTGTTCTTTCCCAGACATTATAAACACAAATAATGCTTTGATTATTAGGTTGTAGAGCCATTAAAAGCAATGGTAATGGGAGCTCCTTTGGAAGATGCTCGACATCTTGCTCAGCGTTATGATAGAATGTGTAAAGTTGTGATTTACAACTATGTTTTATGTTGGCTTTATTTCAAGACAAAAAGTGTTGTAATTGCTTTTAATTTTGTTCCTTGTATTTTGTGGGATTTTATTGTATTGGGTTTAGTATTAAGTTGGTAAAAAATCAAGCATAAAGTGAAGAATCAGTGGATTTTGCAAATGTCTCGCTAAAAGCTAACCTGCGAAAGAGTCACGTGAGAAGCACATGCTGGAAGCTAAAGAGTCGTACCAGCCTAAAGGATTTCACGAGTGTCTCGCGGGTAAGGCCTTCCCGTGAGATACCCACAAAACTCTCTGTCTGAAATATTTTTAAGTGTGACTTTCTTATCTTTCACCCATACTATATATACTCTCATTACCCACAAAAGTAAAGAAAACCATTCAGAGAGAAAAACCCTAGATAGGTTTTCTACAACACACACACTCATCTTTTAGAGAGAGAGTTACTCATTCTTAGTGAGAAATCATTCTAGCCTCTTCTCCTTCCCTCTCCCATTAGCCTCTTCTCCTTCCCTCTTCCATTGTTATACCTTGAAAGGAGATTTGTACTCAAACACAAGCCACACATTTTTAGAGTGTAGAGAGTGTTTTGGAGCTTTAGAAGCTTTGGAGAAGATATATTATTCCCTTTTTATTTGTTATGCAAAAATTATTTCATCATGTAAAGGTGTTGTTTACCACAATAATCTTACAAATATTGACATTATGATAAATGAGCAAATTGATTAGGTTCTGGGTTTGATTGGTCCAAATAAAAGTATCATTTTTCTATGATGCATTGTAACATAGCTCATGGGACTTAGTTCAAGATTTTGTGTGTTTAAGAGGGGGCAATGGTTCTAGCAAAAGGGAAAAGGGGGAAGAGGGAAGAGGGAGGGGAGGTGGTTAAGCCTACTGAAAGGTGCGTTGGGTTATCTAACCTCCTTTCAGTACTAAAACTATAATATAGATGTTCAATGGTCTGCACTAGGATTTGTAGAATATAACACTATTACACATTTAATGGTTTCTTTGCATTTGAACAAGAAAGCGAATCAATATTAGCATATGCAATAGAGTTCATCAAGCCAGGTATCTCTAATAGTTCCTAATTTGTAAAGGAATTAATGTATTTGAAATCAACATGACACTTAGGGGATATAAAACAGATAATTTAAGGATTGCCAGATTGGAAATAATGGAGTTTGTTTGCAAAAGATGGTCTAGGAACTCCAGGTGAAATTGAAATCTTTAATTTAATTAGATTCTCAATTTTGTACCACGTGTCCTATTTAATTTTTAATTTTGTGCTAAACAAATTATTAAGTGTAAAAATCAAAGAATCCAAATTCAATTAGATTCTAAATTAAGTTTCAATTGGAGTTTACTTTTCCACCATGTGTCTATCTAATAGAAATGTATGGTTTAAAAAAAAGTGTAAGCTAATACTATATATAATTTGAATCTCTTCTAAAAGAAATATATATTTTGAACTGTATAATGACTCTGTTGAAATCATAGTTTTATAATGGGTTTCAAATGATTGTAATTTTTGCTAAAATCGTAATTTGAAATCACAATTTCAACTGCTGCCTTGTTTACTTATTATTACTGATCCGACGGATTTCATTCTAGCCCCGTGATTTCAAATAGCGATTTCATCCTTTCCTTTTAATTAAGGATTTTAAAATTTGAAGTTGCTCCCCTCCCCTTTTCATTTCCTCTTCTACACTACACACTCTCTTTCTCTCTCTCTCTCTCTCTCTCACAAACACCCACTCACCGGCCGGCTGAATCTCCGGCGGAAGCTCCTTCACCGGCGACCAACGCACATTATCACGGCAAGTTTATTTTACAGTCAAATGACTCAAATTTTGCTGCAAAATCATTTCTTTTCTGTTTGCGATCACACACTGATGAGGCTACCAACAGTGTTTTGTATTTAGGTTTTGTTTTGGTTGGAAATGGAGCCAACCACGACGACAACGACGTCGTCTTTCCCCTCCACTCCTCGCTGGAACATCGATCGCCCCTTCCTCACCGGCCGATTCTACCAGGTTCGCCTCACCAACGCCACTGCTGCTTTGTTATATGTTTGTGGAGAGGGAAAGTTATTTTCTTTGTAGTTTACGATTCGCGGATAAGTTTTTCATGGATTTGCAACTCTAGTTGTACAATGCAGGTTTACTGAGTGAAATGCCATGAAATTTTTTTTTTGTTGATATTGTGTGTTTGTGAAGAGTTAGGGTTTGTGAATGTATGAATTTTGATGTTGAATTAAACAACCTTAGTGGCGTGGAGCGTTTTTAGTTGTGCAAGCAAGCACAAATTTTAGGCTGTGTTGCCAAACTGCCAATAGCTTTATAGTTCAATTGGTATCTCCTGGTTTCCAATGGAGAATGATCTATTGAATTATCAAAAAATTAGTAATGTGGCCGAACTTGTATGCTAGATTTTGTACAAACTCATAGTGTGTTAATTTTCTGAAGAAAATGAATTCTTAGGCTTTTTGTAGCATTTTACCTTTCGTGAATGAATGATCTCTTACGTCACCAAGAAATAAAGACAATTGTTTTTTTAAATGTGGTTTTGTTGATAAGTGGACCTATTTGATGTTGGAGTTAATGTATAATGAGTTATCTTTCATAGCTGTATTTAGTGATGCAATCATGGCTACATTTGATCCATGTAATAAAGAGTAGATAATTTCCTTTCCTCTGTTTTAATTGGTTA
Source organism: Castanea mollissima (assembly GCA_014183005.1). Classification (NCBI taxonomy): domain Eukaryota; kingdom Viridiplantae; phylum Streptophyta; class Magnoliopsida; order Fagales; family Fagaceae; genus Castanea; species Castanea mollissima. The sequence goes on from JACAVU010000005.1 coordinate 1,155,722, forward strand.
CCAAATGGTGAATTTCGAGCACTGAAGATCTGATTTTGGGTTTTGTAGGAAGCAAAGGCAACGTCTCGGTTTGCAGAAGCAAAGGGTTTTTCAGTGGATTCCTTTAGGTATGGATGTTGTGCTTTTTGTTTGTTTGTTTTAAATTTTATATAAGGGTTGGTAAGTTTCAAGTACCTGGTGGGTTTGAGGTGCCATTTGAACTAGAGTTCATTGGCTTAGTTAGGCTTTAGTTGGTTATATTACCATTATTATTCTATTCATACCAGTTAAATTTTTACCATAATTTTTTATTGAATAAGTTAGGTAAGGAAACTATAATCATTTCAGAAACATAAAAACAATATTTTGATTATATGTTTGTGATTTTGCATGTACATAAGCAGTGCTGGACCGGACAAGGCCATTGGCTGCTTTGATGCTGCAGCAGGTATGTTTTACACATCCTAAGATAATGTGAATGGTGTTGGACGCCTTTTTTTGTGCTTATTTTCTAAATTTTCTTCTTAAAAAAAATATTGTGTGTCACAAGTATGAAATAAATACTAAAATTAATGTCAAAAAATGGCAAAGAGCTCAAAAAGATGTTTTCTGGAAATTGATCCATATTACCCTATGTTGCATAAAAGCATTTGCATAAATTTTCTTCTTAGACAATATAATAGATAATCTGATGTAAGTGTTTTTGAAAAGTGGTCATGTAAAATAGAAAAAGAAGATTCTTATGTTAAAATAGACATAAACTTTTGCAGAAGCTGATGCAAATGCTATAAGATTGGATAGAAATATTGGAGCTGACAAGGGTAGAATGAGTTGGTGGTTGAATTTCTTAGAAATAGTATTAGCTTAATATAGATTCATGCACACACAAGCACACCACTCCACTTTGAATACTTTCTCTTTTAAACAACCACTGATAGTATAGAGATATTCTAAGTTTTATAAGCTGTTAATATTGTTCGAAATTATATATGGATTTCAGTTATTAGTTTGTTCCGACGTGTAGGAGCTTATTGTTATTGATGATCTCCTCTCTGCTATGGTCGGAATTGAAGGATGATACATCTTAATCAAAAGAGTTCGTGGAAAGGAGGATAATGTTACCTTCCAGGTTGATCCATCTATGGATTTAGCATTACAGGTATGAATCAGTGAGGTCTCTAATTTGTTTCGACAACCTTTTTTTCTTGTTAGACTTCTCTGTTATAGTGTTCAGGTTGATTTTTTTTTTCATCACTTGGGAATGCTATGCTGTAGCTTTTACTGTGAAATGAAATGTGGCTTTGTTAATACTGATTGTCGTATTGGGGTGGTGGTTGAAAAAAACTGGAGGGCTTGAATCGAACTGAGTTTCTGTGTGAAATCATTTGAACAAAAGGGGTTTGTTCTATGACTTGGATTTAGACTTTTGCCTCTATAGTAATGGAATATATCATAGCTTGCAGACTTCTGCCTCTGTGGTGATTAAGCTATCAACTAGGTAGCACAAGGGTGCAAATCAAGCGAGTTAGAAATTGTGGAGCTGGGCCCCTTGCATTTGGAAGCCCATTTATCTTTAATGGGTAATTCGAAGTGTTATTCCAGCTTGTGTTTGTCAAGCCCAAGTGTTTTTGAGGCTGGCATCTGTTCCAAGTCTAACGAAGACAAACTTGACCCAGATCTTATGTGCCCGAGTGTTCATCGATGCATCCTGTGTGCACTGTGATCTCGCCTTTGCCACGGGGTTGACTTGCAATGGCTCTGATGGTCACAAATTCTTTCATATCAGTGTAGGAAGTTCCAAGTGTTAGCGATGAGTCCGACTTGTCCTACCCAGTCACCCATCGAGTCAATCTTGTCAGCTGAGATGTCCTTGGCATCCATCGAGCTAATATCAACAGTGGTAATGTCCCAGTCACCTAGGGACGAACTCAGGATTTTAAGCTAGCAGGGGCTGGAGTATAAAAAAGAAAAAAAAAACTCTAAATAGACATCCATATAATACTAAAAAAGTATAAATACACAAATTCGTTGTTTCTAAATAAATTAAGATGCAATCATTTACCAACAAAGACAAAAACAAAAACAAAATAATGTTTTTTTTTTTTAAATACTAGGCCGGTTGGGATTCTTTTTTTTGGTTGAAGTTAGAGCAATCACAATGCTAGTACTAAAATTTTAGCTTTTAGTACCTCAAAAAACTACTTTATATATTTTACCACCTCACTTTACAATACGCGATGTCAAATGTTTTTTTATTTTTTTATTTTTTTTATCGCTTCACTTAAAATAATATACCCAACTCATTAAAATAGTGAAGGAAGAGAGATAATTTGAGTTTTTTAATTGAAGGAAGAGATATAATCTTAATAAAATATTGTATTTTATTTTTAACAACTTACTACAATCAACTGATATTTATTATAGTTTGCTATAATTGCAAAAAATTAAGCTTTAACTTCTCCAATAACACATGATTTTTTTGTTCTTTGGTGGTAAAATAATTTTTTTTAATCTAAAATACAAATACCATTGTAAATGTTTTTGTTAATTTTTTGGGTTAGATAGTTGCTATTTGGGTGAGGCTAACTAGATTTATTGAGAAAATTAAAGGAGGTCCAACTAAAAAAATAAAAAATATATAATAACTATAATAAAAAAAAAAGTTTTGGACCCGAGGGGGCTTTGGCCCCCACCTGGGCCCGTCCCTGCAGTCACCTAGTAATCCAATCGTGTCAGCGGCAGTGTCTTCATCATCTCAGGTTAGGTTGGAAGATGGGGGTGAGGAATTTGTGGGTTTGGAAGTTTTGGGTACTGTTCTTGAGTCTTCTGAGCTTGAGGGTGTCCATCATACTTGCCCCACAATTAAGGAATTGGTAGGAGACTTGGATAAATCATTGGGTAACTCCAAAGAATGGATGTTACAACTGCATGATGGACAGTAGATAGTGCTTCCACTGTCGCTTTATTGGTCTCTAGAGTCAGATTGCTCAGTCATGGAGGGAGAAGTTGTATCAGGTAATAATTATTTTGTCAATGAAGGGCTTATGGTTAACTAGGCAAATGAGTGTGATGGTTTAGTAGATTCTTTGTCTGCTGATACTAGCCAGAGGATGAGATTTGAGAATTTGATGACTTGGGAGAGAGGTAGCTAGCCTCTAGTTGTGGTACCTTTGGCCACAAAAGTTCCTGTGGAATTAGAGTATATTTCTGCGAAGGATCTTGGGTGTAAAAGTAAATAGCTATCACAATGGGTTTTGAGAATGTTAAGGCATTTAGGAAATCCTTGGGGACTTCATTGGAAGGTTTTGAGAAGAAAATTACGAGATTATTTTTAGCTCTAAAGGACAGGAAAAAAAAAAAACAAGAAGTGGTAGGTGATCAGACGAAGCTAGTTAAATCAGGGTAAAAAGGTCAGCGGGAATTGAAAATTTTAATGACCTCTTTGAATGTTGAGTATGGTTCAACTAAATTAAAGAGTGCAAGTAGTGAGCGGGCTATTGTAGTTCATCAATGAATTTGAAGATTATTTCTTGGAATGTTAGAGGATTAAATGAGCAAGATAAAAGACTTCGGGTTAAAAATTTGTTAGGAAATGGGGGTCAGATGTTGTTTGTCTTCAAGAAGCTAAAATGGAGTTGATAACTAGAGCTGTGATTCGTAGTTTGTGGGGTGGTCAACATGTTGATTGGGCCCTATTTAGGCTCTTGTGGAGTTTCTGGAGGGGTGTTACTAATGTGAGACTCACGGGTTGTGAATAAAGTGGAGGAAGCGGTGAGGTGTTTCTCGGTTTCTTGTAAATTTACTAGTGTGTTAGATTAGTTCATATTGGCGTTTACAGAGGTTTACTATCCTAGCTCATTGAGAGGCAGAAGGTTTTTCTGGGAGGAATTTTTTGATTTGAGTAGTTGGTGGAATGTTCCATGGTGTGTGGGTGGTGACTTTAATGTGGTAAGGTTTCCTTCCAAACATTATGGTCCTACTTCTTTTATTGTTGCTATGCGAGAGTTCTCCAATTTTATTTTAGAGCAACGCCTCATCGATCTCCCATTGGAAAGGGGGACTTTTACTTGGTCAAATTCTGGGGAAATTGCTTCGAAGGTTAGGCTGGAGAAATTTTTGTTCTCTACAAATTGGGAGGATAAGTTTCCAACTGCATCTCAACGAAGGATGTCTAGGTTGTTATCGGATCACTTTCCGATTGTCCTTGAGGGTGGTTCTTTTCAGAGAGGTAGGAGGTTGTTTAGATTTGAGAATATGTGGCTTAGGGATGAGAGTTTTGTGGAGAGGGGGCAATCTTGGTGGGAATTTTATCATTTTCAAGGTGCTCCCAAGTTTTGTTTTGGCCAACAACCTAAAACGCTTGAAAAATGATTTGAAAAGATGGAATGTGGAGGTTTTTGGAAAGGTAGAAGATCAGGTGAAAAAATTGTGGAAGGATCTTAGTGATTTGGAGATGTTTGAGGAAAGTCAAGGTCTATTAAAGGAGAAAAGGTTGGAACTGGAAAGAGTCCGTGGTGAGTTAGAAAAAGTTACTCTGATGGAAGAAAGCAAAAATCTTGTTGGAGGCAGAAATCTAGAGTCCTTTGTATTAGAGAAGGAGATGGGAATACCAAATTCTTCCATTGTATAGCTAACTCATAGGATATTTAACTCTATAGATAGGCTTATGGTGGATGGAGAATTGTCTTCAGATCCGAAGGCAATAGAGGAGTGTATTTCTCATTTTTATAAGTAACTCTATTATGAAAATGTGGCACATAGACCTATCTTAAATGATGTGGAATTCTTTAGTATCTCGGAGGACGTTGCCCTTTGGCTAGATAGGCCTTATGATGAGGAGGAGGTGTTTATGGTGATTAATGATTTTAATGGTGATAAGGCTCCTAGCCCGGATGGTTTCTCCATAGCATTTTTCCAGTCTTGCTGGAGTGTTTTAAAGACACAAATTATGGAAGTGTTTCAAAACTTTCATACACAAGCTTTGTTTGAGAAGAACCTTAATACTTCTTTTCTTGCCCTTATTCTTAAAAAGGTGGAGGTCAAGGATTTTTGGTCAATTGGCTTAGTTGATGAGATCTACAAGATTATTTCTAAGGTGTTGGCTAATCGATTCCGAAGGGTGACATATGGGCTTATTTCAGATTCACAAAATGCATTTGTGAAAGGTAGACAAATCTTGGACTCCCTTTTAATTGCTTTAAAATTTATTTGTTAGACTTATGATCCAATGATTAAATTCACAATTTCCTAAAAGTTTAAACTTTTGGGACAATCGGTAATTTAATATGATATCAGAGTAAGAGATCCTGAGTTCGATCCCTGATTTTATTCTACCTCCTATTTAAAATGTTATATTCTCACTTATTGGGTCCCAACTTATTAAGGGGAAGTTTAGACCCACAAGTGAGGGAGAATGTTAGACTTATGGTTAAGTGATTAAATCACAATTTCCTAAAAGTTTAAACTTTTTGAACAATCGGTAATTTAACAGTATTGATAGTAGATTGAAGATAGGAATTCTAGGGGGTGTTGTGTAAGTTGGATGTGAAGAAGGCGTACTATCCACACACTCATTAGCAATAAGTACTGAATCAAGTATCTGTCTGTCACCCACAAAACTGTTCTGGGATTCAGATATCAGCTAATCCAAAAACGTGTGAGAATAAAAAAGTGAAGAAATTTGTCCAAGCCAAAATTGGAAAAATTCTAATATGGGAACATCCTACACTATTTTAGTATTTTTGCCATAAATTCTTGCGAAGATGTCCGATTGACCTAACTCTTCGGCCATGGAAAGAAGACTTGAAGATATACAACTTTGTAGTTTACCACAAATTCCAGAAAAATCATTTTGAAGGTCAAAAGTGAGCTAGAAGCTGACAGTGGATTATATTCCGAAAATCAAGGGATTCACATCCTAAATTTGAGGGATTTTCTCTTTTTCTTTCAGAGGAGGCTGAGGTTATAGTAGAGGAAAAACCCTAGAACGTTTTTCATCTTTTGTTTTATATTTTTAGATGTGTAGCATTGTTTTGATGGGTTTTTTTTGCATAACTACGTGTGTCTAAATCTCTAGCTAGGGCTAGAGGTGAAACCTAATATTTTTATCATGTGTTTTTGGGACTATTTACGTGCTTTCTATGAATTGATGATTGAATTTTGAGATCGATTTACTATTTGGAATCATTGCATGTTGATAAGTTTTTAAGATCTAATATGATTTTTATTTATATCGAATGCCTGAACTCCTTGATTCGTTATGATTTGATAATATATTAAATGCTCTCCTGTAACATGTCAATTGAATGATTTGCTCAATCGCTCATATTCAATCTACTTTATACTTTGTTGGAGTACTTTATTGTTTTATCTTCTGATTAGGCTAGATTTCAATTTTATATGTCTGTAGCAGTAGTCATTGAACAGTTTTTTTTTTTTTGATACGCACAGAATAGTATTACAGTAACAGCTAATAACACTCTCACTTATTATATTATATTATATGTCATGAAACGCGCAGAAATTGGAATGAAATAGAATTATAGAGAAGTACTATTTCAAGTCTGTGAATGAGATATGTCTTGAATTGGCGAACACCGTGTCCAGTTGAATTTTGATCCATGTAATGCGTCTTCTCAAACGCATGGAAACGGCCTAATTGAACAAAAACAAATCAAAATATATTTTGAAGAAATTGAAGGCAATTAATTAAGAAGCAAAGAAAGAAAGAAGGAATGGTAGTTAGTTACAGAGATAAGCGACTCAGGGATTTAGGGGCTGGATCTCATTGGCGACGTGGAGAATAGGGATGATAGGGGTGAGGGAGGAGGGGATGAGCTCGCTGTCAATCACTTTCTCATCGTTGTTTTGGTGATCCACCATAGGCGTCGGTGCCTGTGTATACCTTTGAGATAACGGCAGCTTCAAACCGCTGCACGTACTCGCCATCTCTCAATCCAATCAATTTGGTTTTTTCTCCAATTTTCGAGTTGAGAAAAAAATAAAAGTGAGAGAGTTGTAAAGCTCATATTGGGGTATTAAAGAGAGGTGATTTGGGAGAAGAGTGGGGCAAGGGATTTCTCTGGATGGAAGAAACGAATTAAAGTAAACACATTTGTTGGATTTTTGCTTTCTCTCTTTTTGTTTTGTTTTGCTTTGTTTTTTGTTGCATTTTTCTGTTTTTCAAAGCGACTGAGTGGTGAAGGAAGCTATAAAGTGGCGGGAACTGTGATGCAATGGCTTTTGAGGAGAAGAATAATAAATAAATAAAAAGTTGGAAATTACGTAGGAAGCCCTAGGGTTTTGATTTTTGTCATTAAAGGTCCAAACTTATGAAAACCGTTTCAATTTTAAAATCATGTTCATCTTCTTCTTTTTTGAGGGGGAAAATTATTTTCATCTTTGTTATTTATGTTCATTATTTTGAAATATAATAAAGAGGAGTGTTATGTCTACAATATTTTTATAACAAAATATAAGTGGTAAGTTATTATTAGTTCTAATTTGAATCAACAACTTAAATTACTTTTTTGCCCACCTATAACAACCAATATATAATAACCCCCACTTAAAATTTGTTGTGAAAATGTTGTGGACATGGCATTTCTCTAGAAAAAATAATGAAAAATATAAAACTATTTTCAAATTTTTGGCATTCACTTTCTTACTCTTATATTTCTTCTCAAAAAAAAAAAAAAAATCTTACTCTCATCTAACTTTTATCTCTAAATAAAGACACCTCTCTTTAATCTTTGTCGTTAATGTTCTATGGTTACCATATGTATTTATGAACAAATGAAAAATACAAAGTTTAATTAATGATATCTTGCTTATATCTATTTTGTTAATGTAAAAAATAACAAATTAGAGATAGATAAAAGTTTCAAATTAAAATGATTTTATAAATTTGGGATTTTAAGTACCAAAATTCATATGACCTAATTGAAATATAATAGAAACTCTATGCTGTTTTATATAATTCCCCCCCCCCCCCCCCCACCCCCACAAAGTAAAGAAATAAGAAGGAAGATATTTGTATCAAACCATTTAAGTGTTTTTTTTTTTTCTTTTCACTTTTCACTCCTCCATAGTCCGCACACTATTGGAACTTGAATTACCATCGCTACTGTCACCAAACTTGCCCTCCAATAGGCCATCGTTAAGGAATTTAGATTGTACTCATTTCAATTACCAAAGTCGTAAGAGCCTAATATTGTTATTTATTTATCACTATCCACCTATCAGGATTGGGTAAATAAATAATATAAAAAAAAAATTAGTTGAAACTGTAAGTTGGGGTAGGTTGTGCAACCATAATTTTATTTTATTAGTCCAAATTTAAAAATTGCCAATATTTAACGCTAAATGAGAAAAAACTGTAAATTTATGTAAGACTCAATGTTTTATTTTCTTACATGTCCTAGTTTTTCCTCAAGAACCAAAGTGGAGGCAACCAAGCAAAGAGTCTTGTAACTGAACTAACACTTTTTAATGTTTTTAATATGGACATTTAGAGTTCAAATCCCGACTCTCCAATTGTTGTAACTAATTCTTCTCCTTAAATAAAAAATGGAGGCAACCATAGTCAATATATAACAAACTAAAGTTAAACTATGATGCCTTTATTATCAATAAATAATTATTCAAATTTATTGTGAAACTATGCAATATTTTTATGATGTAAAAACTTGATATATTAAAATAGTTCTACGATTAAAAAAGAAAAAAAATTCTACTTGATTTAGAAAAAGATTATGAACACATTCGTTATAGTCAATGATTTCACCATATCCATTATGATATAGCCTATTCTTATAGATACAATTGTTAGACCATGAAGGAAAGTTGGTGCAAGTTAAAATTACTCATACTATGGAAGACAATAAGGACTAGTTTTTCAATGGTTAGTGCATAATATATATAACAAATCTAGACGGTAGAATTGTGAACTTGACCTCTTAATTAGAGGTATTGTTGAGTTATAGTAATTATGGATATGAATGATAGAGGTAGCATCCATGCACTAGTATGGAGTTGCGTAAACTAAATTGCTTATTAATGAACTTGTTTATTAATGAATGTAACAAATTTGTTACTTGAATTGTCATTACGATAGAGATAGAGAGAGGATTTTATGGTTGGTCATGTCATTTCTAAAAACTATAAGAGGTCACACGTGCAAGGTTTGTGAGAAGAGAAAAAAAAAAACTTTTATTAATTCTAACTAGCTAGGGAGAGTATCCGGATTGCTTATAAGATCATTGAATAATATAATCTAGTAAGAAAATTCTCACATTTTGTAGTTGATTTTTGTTACACATGCTTTTGATATAATTGTTAATTCATAAATGTATTATATTTGTATCTCTTGTATCTAGTATAATTTCAACATTTTTTCTTCACGTAGCGTCATTTAGAAACACGATTTGCATGAAACAAACGTTCCCATCATTAGCGACTAGTTTTACTGCTAAACTGTATTGACAAGGGATAATTGTGACCATGAACCTTGCATACACTGTCGTAAAGTTGAAAGACATTGTCTTTGAAGCTACACAATTTTCCTTCAATATTACTCTTCCCAAAGAATCAAAAACAGCCACAAATGTTCTCTAACATAATGTTAAGTAAAAATTATAACCAAAACAATAGAGTGCATAAATTAAAAATCCTGTTCAGACTGGGACAAACAAATAAAGTCTACAGCCACCAACAATGTTCTTGAACGATAAAAAGAGTAAGAAAATATAAGCAAAACAGTACTGTTTAAATGGGTCGGTGGTGGTCGGTGGAGTGGAGATGGAGAAGGGAAGTAGGTGGTGGGGGAAGATCAAGGGAGAGTGAGAGTGAGAAGATCAAGGGATGTCGGCGACGTCGATCGGCGTGGCTCAGAGCACAGCAGTGTCGATCGGCATGGCTCGAGGCACGACGGTGTCGTGGATCGAGAGCTAGCTTGAGAGTGATCTGAGAGTTCTTTTTTAATTTAGGGTTTTTTTTTCAATTGTATGGAAATGAGGGATTTTTTTAAAAAAAAAATTATACCAAACCTATAGCCGCATTTGATAAAACGCAGCTATAGACATGATTTAAGCCGCGTTTTTAAAATGCGGCTATAAGGAATATTTCAACAACAAAAAAAAAAATTGTTACTCCTAAAACCGTAATTGAAACACGCGGCTACAAACAAAACTATAGCCGCATTTCATGGAAACACGGCTTTAGGTTTGCCTTAGGCCGCGTTTTTTAAACGTGGCTTTACGAAAAAAATTCAGCTGGGTCTATAATTGCGTTTTTATCAAACGCTGCTCAAAGCTGCTTTATAGCTGCTCTATAGCCGCATTTTTTGTAAACGCGGCTAAAGCCCGTGTTTTTTGTAATGAGTAGAGTACATAAATTAAAAAACCTATACAAACTGGGGCAAACAAAAAAAGAGTAAAGCCACCAACAATGTTCTCCAACAATAGAAAGATTAAATATTATAACCAAAACGGTAGACTACATAAATTAATAAACCATTACTGATCTGCATTTACAAGACAACATACACCGTTTAGGGATGTTGTAATTGTATGCTTTTTGACTGGCTGTGACATAAGGCTCGTCATTGGGAACTAGAGCCTAGAGGTTTGAATCGGTATCAACTAAAAAAGCTTCTCCTCTCTTTTTCTTTTGGCATCTTAGTGAGTTGGGTTTGGGCTTGTATGGTTGAACTTTATTTTTATACATATGGGTTGGTCTTTTACTCTTTTAAGACATATGCATGATTTTACAACTACAATGGCCCAAATGATTTAACTAGCCCATTATAAGCATGAGTTTTTATTGGGAAAGACCATAATTCACAAAAAAAAAGGGTGAAGGAAACCATTAGCTTTGATTCCTTGATATGAGAAGGTATTGGGCTTGAAGTACAATCCATGAAGTATAAGGGACATGGGCCATGAGCTCAATGTGTGATGTGGCAAAACGACATAGGCTGTGAATTAGGAAGATTAGGGTTTCAAGCCCCATTTCATGAAGTGAGGAAAAATAGTAGACCATGAGTCCAATTTATGTAAGATAAATAAAAACTTTGCGCTTTATCCGCGAAGTTGAGATATAATGTGGGCTATGAGCTCATTGCATCATGTAAAGAAGATGTGGATTATAGGCCCATCTTATGAAGTGAAGAAGTTTATGAGCCATTAGTCCAATCCAAAAATATGGATTTTTGGTAATAAAATCTAGCCAACGTAATTGGATATATTTTAGGCCTTTTTGAGCTTAAACAAAAATAGCCCAATACTTGGACAAGTTTATGAATATGACGATTCACTAATTCATGGGAAGGACCCTGAGATAGGTCTTTGAGTTTGTTAGTAGTAACAATGCTATGGGCCCTCCCCAAAGCAGTTGCAGCATCCTCCCAAACACTGGCACCAACCTTGTCCTTTCCTTTGTTATCACTCCGATGCCTTTTTGGACGAGGAGTAAGCTTTTCAATAGAAATTGTTGGAGAAGCAGCTCTAGGCTCTTAAATAAAAGGGACGAACGAAGCAGCCTCAATGATTCCTTTTTCAACGACCACCCTTGGTTTCTTCTAACCAATGCTAGACAGAGGCTCATTCGTCTTAGCCTTCACATGAGCATACTTATCCTGACTAAACCTAGTTGCCATTTCTAAAAACAGGGAAAAAAAGCATATTAGCATAGCACAAAGGAGGTATAATCATGCATAAGTATTTGATGAAACATACTCCTCTCTTCTTTTAGTAGGGCTCTCAAAACAAAAGGGGATGACTCGGGTCCCAAGAAGTGACAATACAAAGTCCGTGGGTCAATAAGGTCGTCAAAATTGTCGATTGTCTTTACATAATCAAAAGCTACCTAAACCCCTCCCTTGTACCTATGCTTCAACTTTGGATGAACAATAACTAAAAACAACACACACAGAGAGAGTCAAAAACAAGTTAGACAATAATAAAAAGAAATTAAAGGATTTCACAAAGACGATGCACCAAGTTTTGGGGTCTCCCATCTACGCAACAACATAGGAACATCACCCCAAAGGTCGTCAAACGAAGTCTCCCAACCATCACCAGAAACAAAGAAATATGTAGATTTCCAATGTTGAAATGACAAAGGGAAATCAACTACAAGCCTAGCTTTCTTCTCCCAAGGTACAAGCTCATAATATCGAAATTGTTTGGACTCTTTTAAAAGGTACAAGTGTACAAATTCATCCAACCTAATCATATCTCTATCATAGACGATCAACCAAATTTCTATACAGCTAATGTCGGTCCTCCAGGAGTTTGGCATAAGCTGCCCAGGAGCTATGTTTAGAAGATGAAGAAGCTCTATTATAAAGGGATGGATGCGAAATCTAAGGTCACTCAAAAATGCAGTCATAAAGACATACCTTGCCTTGTGTAAAGGGACAAGCTTTTTTGTTTGGACAAGGAAGATGAATCCTAGTATTGTCTAGAAATTGGAACCTATCCCTAAACCTAAAAAAGGTATCCTCATCCAAATTGCATGATTCTTTATGTTAGGAACATATTTATGTAATTGACTAATTCTTTGACAAAACGCACTTTACTTATAATTGAGTAGATCTAGGATGAGTTTAGTACTTCAAGAAACAAGTGTTCAAGTTGAGTATTGAAGCCACGCAAGTCTGACCAAGAAACAAGTGAAGGAAGTGCTGTTCATTAAAGCCCGGCAGAAGTCTCAATAGAATCCTTTCTATCGAGATTTAATGTTGAAACTTGACACAAGCTGTATCTGTCGAGAATTATGAAATCAGACTTTTCAGATCTAATTACACGCATATTGTAATATATTTGTGCAGGGTTTCTTTTCTCACAACTCTAGACATAAACAAGACTTATTTTAAAGGTCGTCACATTATGCACAGATTATGCACAAAATATGCAAAGGTGATGCAAACAGAATACAAGTATATTGTGACCTAGTTCATCATTCCCTCTGAAGAAACTACTGTGTCTTTACGCCAAGGGTTTTATGATCAAAGAGCTTCTGGATCTTTATTGTTGATGAAATGAAGAATTTTGCAGCCAACAATCTTCCTCAAGTTGGTGAGTTAGTCACGTACTGGGATTCATGTGAAGGAGTTAGTCACGTACTAGGATTTAAGCATCATTGGTTAGTCACGTATTGAGATTCGTGCATTGAATAGAGAGATTGCCACTACAATATAAGTCCAATTGGGTATTAGGGTAAGGGTTTAACTGTAGGTTGATATTTCGAGATAGGCCATAGGGTTTGGTAAGATTCCTTATACTTGTAACCGTTTGTGATTGATAATAGTAGATTCTCGAGAGTGGTGACCTTAAATTCACTCGGTAGAGTTTTGGTCATAAAGTCTAACCAAGAAACCAGTGAAGGAAGTGTTGTTCAATAAAACTAAGCAAAAGTCTCGATAGAATTCTTTCTATCGAGATTTAATGTTAAAGCTCAACACAAGCTAGACACAAGCTGTATCTGTCGAGAATTACGAAATCAGACTTTTCAGATTTGATTAAACGCATATTGTAATATATTTGTATAGGGTTTCTTTTCTCACAACCCTAGAGATATATAAGGCTTATTTTAAAGGTTGTCACATTATGCACATATTATGCACAGAATATGCAAATGCGATGCAAACAGAATACAAGCATATTGTGACCTAGTTCATCACTCTCTTTGAAGAAACTACTACGTCTTTACGGCAAGGATTTTATGACCAAAGAGTTTCTTGATCTTCATTGTCGATGAACTGAAGAACTTTGCAACCAACAATCTTCCTAAAGTTGGTGAGTTAGTCACGTACTGGGATTCGTGCAAAGAAATTAGTCACGTACTAAGATCCATGCATCATTGGTTAGTCGTGTACTAGGATTCGTGCATTAAACAGAGAGATTGCAGCTACAATACAAGTCTAATTGGGTATTGGGGTAAGGGTTCAACTGTAGGTTGATATTTCGGGATAGGCCATAGGGTTTGGTAAGATTCCTTATACTTGTAACCACTTGTGATTGATAATAGTAGATTCTCGGGAGTGGTGACCTTAAATTCACTCGATGAGGTTTTGCCTTGGTGGTTTTTTCCATTTGTAAACAAATCACCTGTGTCAAATTTATTTTCCGCTGCATTTAGTTATTTGGTGATTTGGTTACGCTACCACGCTATTGCATGAAATTTCATTAATTAATTAACTTGGGTAATTAATTAATTTGCAAGGGATCAATTCATTTTAACCCAACACTTTAAGCGCATGAAAATCCCTAGCCTTAGAAGAAGATGGGGGGTTTTGAAGATGAAGGTTTTGAAGACGGTGGTTGCAACAATGTCTACTTCCATCTCTATAGGTTTATCACTAGACGATAACCCCATCTCTTGTTCATTTGACCTAACTCCAAAACCTACCCTCTCTTCCACAGACATCTCAGGCAACAGGTGGTACCAATTTAAGGATCGGTGCAATAAGGGATACAAATCGGTCAAAACCGGCCTAAGTGCACTATCCCTAGAAGCAAAAAGACCAACTTGGAGGCAATGACCACTCGAAAATTCAAGAAAAGCTCCTAAATGAGCGAAAAAGAAAGAAACGAAAGGAAAAAGGTCCCTAACCTCAGAAAAATCTACCATTAACACATTAAAAAGAATAGCAAATGTGGATAGAAGAAAATCGTACTTGAGAAAGAGGCCTAAGAAGCTCTAGCTCGGAGAGGGAGAAGTTGCAGAAGAAGAGGAGGAGGAGGAGAAAAAAAGCTTAAAAACACTCTCAAAAAATCGAAACGCAGGAAAACCAAGGGTCTCGTCGAGAGGTGCACCTACATCTAGCTAATCAACACTTGACACTTGGCCACAACTTGTGCAGCGCCGTCATATCGCATTAAATGTGAAAGAAACGGGATCTCAAAAGCCATGACTAGCATGAAGTGACCTTTCATATTCCTAAGGTCATCAATACAAGTAATAATGACCACGGAATAGGGGGCAAATAAAGAACCAATAAATTCCCATTGTCTAGACAAGTCTTTGGACGACCAAACCACCATAAATGCGAATTTAATGCATGAGCCGTTGCTAACGGACGCACATGCAGACATGACCGTTGGCAAGATCATCAAATCTCCTCATTAAACCATCAAAGGCATTACCAAAGGCATTAAGGCCACCATTGAAGACCTCAAACAGCTAGAAAGATAGATAAATATATATATATATATATATATATATATATATATATAAATCACCTCAAAACCTAAGAGAAGGTACATACACATTGCAATATACTCTCATATATCACTATCTCCCTCAACCAATCATCTGACTTTGTCATCAGAGGTTCATTGATTGGCACCACGCTGGTGACCTTGAAGAAAGAAACATTTTTGTTATTGTTTTGTAGGTCTCGAATACATTCTCATCAGATTCCGTCTGGATGAACATTATACTAACGAATCTAGCTTCATCAATCCCCAAGGTAGATAGACTCAAATCATGATATGTCATTCCTCTAAACGTCAATAAACAAGAACTTCACCTTTCATGTTTGAATGGGGGCAACAATGTGGACTAGTTTTTACGTCTTCAAAAGATTGAAGTAAAAGAGATCTAGAACATAGACATGAAATATCATGTTAAGCTTAAAAATATTTAAAAAATAAAAGCTCATGAATAAGATCCCATCAATGAAAAATCGAGTTCCTGCACCTACAAAGAATGACGTAAAAAAATATCATGTTAAGCCTAAAAAAAGAGATCTTAAAAGAAGGCGAGCCCACCAAGAAGACTACAAGAACGGAAAAATTGAGGTATGTACAAAATAGTATTGAGATTTAAGGTCTTCTCTCGAGGTAACTCATTTATTTCTTTCTTTTTAATTAGCCATGCGAAAGATTATCTTATTGGAGCTGAATACATATCAAGCTTGCATGATTATTTACAAATATGTATATATAGAACATGTTGAAAATATTGCTATAAAAATGTTTAAAATTATTATAGCTAATACTTTTTCTATTTTTACATACTTATTTTTTAAAACAACCTACATCAAATTATCCATTTTACCCTACAATTTATTAAAATATCAATAAAGAAAGAAAGAAAATAAAATATCAAATTATCTCTTTCTTCACACACGACTACTATCCATGCTTTTTTCCTTCATCTTTGAGGTACGTAAAGAAAGAAGGGAAAAAAAAAAGTAAATGCAAAATGAATGAAAATGAATGGCTAATTTGGTCCTTTAAATATTAACAACATACAAGGCCATTTGTGCATTCTCTCCCAGTGCAAAGACACCTGGAATTTCTAAAAGAAGACTACAAAGACAACAAGCAAGTGGGACATTAACACCATACCATTTCATGTTTCATCAACATCACACCAACAATTTTCTTAGATTTTTTCTCAAAATAAAATTATTAATAATTTTGTGTTTGGTAGCCAAGAAAATCCAAATAAAAAGTCACATAGATCTTCCCTATTTTGTGTTTGGAGAGATAGCTTGATCAAATAATTCAATGATTTGATGCTATTTATCTTTCTATTGTTGGAAGAAAGTAGCTTTTCCTCTAATTTTTCTCTCAATTTGTTGGAGCCAATAACCTCTTTTTGCCATGAAGACCCACCAAATCTTCTGCTCATTTTTCATTCTTTGTCATATCTTAACCGTAACCTCCACACCTAATTACATTGCAGATGAAAATATTACCATCAGTTGTGGCTCCTCTGGCAACTCAAGGGCGGAAGATGAGCGTGACTGGATCGGAGACATAGGCTCCAAGTTCGCTCCCATAGAAGAACCCAATCACAAATCTAATACTTCTATAGCCGAAATCCAAGGCCCCTCTATTGTTGTCCCCTAGATGACTTCCCGTTTATCTAACTGGCAATTCACATACGTGTTTCTAGTCACCCCTGGCCCGAAATTTGTTCAGTTGTACTTTTACTCGGCTTCTTACTCAGGTTTTGAAAGGTCTAGGGACTTTTTCACTGTCAAATCGGGTTTGTTCACCTTACTTGCAAACTTCAATGCTTCCATTCTTGCTAATTCATTGGGCCACAGTGATATTTATAAAGAGTTTTGCATCAATGTCGATAAAAGTCAAAAACTGAATTTGACCTTCATCCCTTTCTCTAGTAATTACTATGCTTTCATTAATGGAATTGAGATAGTTTCCATGCCTAAAGACTTGTACTATAGGCCACATAGTATCGCTAATGGTGAAGAATTCGTCACTGTTTATGTCGGCCTAGCTACTCAGTTCCTATGCTTATTGGACATTGCCATATATGAAGGGTAAATATTCTCTTAAACTCATTTTACATCCACTATTTTACATAATATTCACGATCGATGTGCTGATATACACATTTTAAAAGATAAAGAAAAATGTCAACATTTAAATATGGAAGTGGATGTGAGAATATCATTACCCATATATTATGAACAATAAAATGTAATTAACATGTCCTATTTTAGGACATGTCTTCACATCTTCTAGTTTCCAAATAGCATAGAAACTAGACATAAGTCATATCCATTGTTTACACACAATAATAGAAGAGTGGTGCTGAATACAATAAAAATTTTAATTTTATTACATAAAATTTATAAATTGATTTGCTCCCATAGGTCATTAAAATCTACCAATTGTATTCATGGCAACATTTATTGGGTTTTGGAAACATAATGATACAATATTCTATCTTTCAGGTAAAATGATAGTGGCAATCAAGCGTATGAAACAGGAATCTCGACAAGGTGTTCGTGAGTTTCTGATAGAGATTGAGATGCTTTCTCAACTTCCTCATGTGCACCTTGTGTCTCTCATCAGATACTGCAATGATGAGGGTGAGATGATACTTGTTTACGAGTACATGGCAAATGGTACACTTCGCCACCACCTCTATGACACCCTCAATGATCCCCTCACCTGGAAATAGAGGCTCCAGATATGCATAGGAGTAGCACGTGGTTTGTATAACCTCCACACGTGTACAAAGCACCCTATTATCCACCGTGGCGTGAAGACAGCAAATATTCTATTGGATGAGAAATGGGTATCCAAGGTTTTTGATTTCGGATTGTCCAAAATGGGTTTAGATAACACTATGGTTAGTACACTAGTAAAGGGGACATGGGGGTATTTGGATCCAGATTATTCTAGGCGCCAACAATTGATTGAGAAATCTGATGTGTACTCATTTAGTGTAGTGATGTTTGAAGTGTTATGTGCCAGAAAAGAATTGAATCCAAAACTCCAAGAAGAGCAGCGAAATTTGGCAAGCTGGGCTCAGAAATGCATTGATAGAGGGACCATCAGCCAAATCATTGATTCGTATCTAACAAACAAGACAGCACCAGAGTGTTTAAAGGTATACATGGAACTTGTAGAAAGTTGTGTACGTGATCATGGAATCCAACAGCCCACAATGAATGATGTGATGGAAAAGCTAGAGTTTGCATTTTAACTCTAGGAGAATGCAGAAGCAGAAGCAACCACGGATACTGATTCAGAAGATGTATCATTATTCTGTGTTGCCACTGCCAATGGAGCTCCTTGGTTGGAGTCGACTAGTGGAACTGAGTTAAGTACAATTAGTACTGGATTAAGTTACCCTAGTCTTGATTCTGATACTACTATTAGTATCACAAGTCAAGATTTCTCCTCACCCACTAAAAACAGTAGTTCTTAAGTTTTTTTTTACTGTTTTAAGCTTTTTTTTTTATATTTTATAATTGTTGTGTCTTTCTAAAGTCAGGAATAGTTATGATATGATGTGAATTTTATTGACATATTGTCCTAGAAAAAAGTAACAATAGAAGAAAAAAAAGTACTATGAAGTCGGAAAAAATTTCCCATTTTTCGGATTTTTCTCTAATGAGTTGAAATTAATATTGGGAGACAATTAATTGACTTGTTTATTATGGTACATGACATTTTTTTTTTGATAAGCGGTACATGGGATTTGAACTATATGAAATGTTGTTTTTACTTAAAATAACAGTTCCTCATATTAATATAAACTTCTTCTATTCTTGGTTTTCTTGAGGAAAATATCTATATCTTATTCTTAAATTTTTAAGATGGAGAAACTTCTTTCAATAAAAATAAATAAATAAAAGATGGAGAAACTTCTTGGTTAGCACATATACAACAAAGATAAAGGCTAGCATTGCTAGTTGCTACCATTGCTTTGGATGATTTAACTTATCTTTCAGTGTAATAACTTATGAGTGCGTCACTACAAGAAACTTGGCTATTTTCAACGGTTGAAACCGTCAAAAAAAGTAATAAAAACCGTCGAAAAAAATATTTTCAACGGTTGCAATGACCGTAGAGAACCGCCATTAAAAACCGTGTCGAGAACATTTTTCTACAGCCTATGCAACCGTTGAAAAAAGTATTACACATTTATCAACAGTTAATAACTATCGAAATATATACACATAAATGTAGATTAAAGTATGCTTATTACTTTTATCCACATGCACCCAACCATTGAAATAAGTATTTTCTTTTTTAAAAAAATAAATAAATTTGGATGTACTCTTTCACATTAATCAAAATTTAATAACCTGAAACAAACTGTAAAAATCAATATAACTTAACTACTCTGCCTATTGCCCTTTACAACTCAACACGCGTGTTTTACACGTATTTGTTGAATCTGATTTCAAACCTTTACTAGCTAATTCGACTTAAACTATATAACTTATTCTAAGGAACTCATTTATGTTACTAAAATTTCAGTGAGGAAATTTTGTGATGATATTCTGAATTGCGTGAATAAATAATTACGAGGAGCTTCAAATATGATTATGCTTTCAATTACTGAATTTTCCTTGCGGCATGACACTTTTTCTAATTCTCTCATGAGGGTTCCCGTTCTCATCCAATCTATTTGGATTTTATAAGAATTTTCTAAGATAAAGCATTTAATGGTCTGTTTCGATGGGGAATAGAGTAAAGTAAATAAGAATTGGTCCAAAATTAATCTGTTTTCAACCAACTCTACTCTAATCCCTTCCACTCCCCATCTCTCCCTTCTCAATCCAAACAGACCCTTACATATACCATGAACATTGATTTTAATGACCAATGTTACCATATTAATGTACTTAGGAAAAAACAATGTTACTATTGATGTTGATATTAAAATAATAATATGTTGGATCAGTTTATAAATAATAAAATAAATTATAATTCTCAATTACATAATAAGCTCACAACAAATTATATAAACTTTCACTTATCTTTATATATATATTATGTATGTATGTAAGTATATTAAAATTCAAACCTCAGAGAAAATTAAATTAGATTCCAAATTGAATTTCAAATGGAGTCCAATTGGGCGCCATATGTTCCATATAATTTTTAATTTTTGTGCCAAGTAAATTATTGAATGTAAAAATCGAAGAATCAAAATCCAATTAGATTCTAAATTAGATTTCAATTTTATGCCACATCTTCATCTATTTTTTTAATTTTTGTGAAAAGTGAATTATCGAGTGCAAAAATCAAAAAATCTGAATCCAATACATAAATAAATAATAAGAAACTATTACATATTTTAGAAATCTATGGTTTAAAAAATGTGTAAGCTAATACCATGAATATTTTCAACCACTTCTCAAAAAAATATTTAATTTGAACCGTGTAATTATGATTGTTTTTAATTATATCCGTGCATATACATGGGCTATACACTAGTTATACTAATCACTCAAAAATATAATCACCTATAATTCGCAAATAAAGTTGAAATAATGTGAATAGTAAGATAGATATCACCGTGATACATGACTTGGCTGAGGGGCAACACTCACTCTCTTTAAGGCACTTAGCACCACTGTGGGAGAATATTAAAAATACATCTCAGCTGGTGCAACAGGTTCAATAGCACGATGCCCCTAGGATATAGCATCACAGCCACGTACATTGTAGGCTCTATGAATATGCACTACTTCATTAAACAAAATCTCCACTAGAAAAACACCATTCTTTGTCAAACTATTCTCAAAATATATATAATTATAAATAACTTCTTACATATTGTTATACATGTAGACATATGCGTGTATTGTTATCAACATATGAGGAATGGTGTACATAGGTCTATATATATATAAGCTCATTACTCAAGAATATGAGCGTTAGATTCTAAAAAAAAAAGAATATGAGAGTTATCACCATTTTTTTTTTTTACAAATATAATACTTATTATTTTAATGGTAGAAGTTTCTAAAATTAAAGATTGAAGTTATTTCTTTACAATAACTATCCATTATATTTGAAACTCATGCACCTTTTCAGTTACCACAAAAATCAATATAAATTAATTAATTGTATAGAAATATTTTAGTTCATTTGTCAATTAATATTATAATGCACCAGCATAATATAATTATTTTGTTCTAAAGCATATTTTAAAGAGATTAAATTATGTAAGAAAATGGTGTAAAACTCATATTTTACTCTTTCAATTTTAACATACCACAACATCTTATCATATATTTAAGAATAAGCACAACCATACTCAATCAATTCTAATACCCATATATAAATCCAACCAAATTAGGAATTTATTGAAATGTTAATAGGTGTAGTAGAATGTATTGAATTTTAGGTAAAATGTTGATGTTGCAATCTCTTATTGAATGGTGTAAAACATAAGTTTTACACCCCATCCTTACAAAATCCGGACTCTATTTTAAATGATAATCTTACAGAAGTATGATACCTAGTTAAAGAAAATTTAACACCAAATGATATTTTCAACATATAATTAATTCTACTGAGAGAAACAAATAATAAAGATAAGCCATAAAGCCGCACCAAAAAAAGGACATATGTTGGATGTTTCTTTTTTAAACATATATCGGACTTGCCTAATGGTTTGCTTTAGTGAAAAAGAAAAAAAGAAAAAGACATCTACATTTATTTACTAACATTTTAAAATAAATAAATTGTTAAAACAACAATTAAGTAAATGATTCAAATATGTACAATAAACCAACAATTGAGTGGCCTAGTTAGTAAAATACCAGGCCAACAAGTCTCATGACTTGGATTTGAGTCTCAAACAAACTATGTGTTGGTACTCCTTATTTCTTATCTTCATTTCAAACAGTCGACTAAAAAAGTAAGTGAGTTCCTCACACAGATCAGGAGTATGGGGTCTTGTTCGAGAATGAGTAGGGTCCTACTATAGTTACGTTCAAGTAGGAAAGCCACACTAATTAATATTTGTTATGGTTCCTATAACGAAGGTGCCATGAACCTTCATTTCTTTTCATCTTTTACAAGAGTAAGAGAGAAAATATCAAAGTTAAACTGACCGGTGCATATGACTTTTTGTTTAGACCATATGATATATAATTTATTCAGACTTTTCTATTAGAAAAACCAAACCATGACCGCAATAAGGGGCCATACTTCATAGATGAGACAAATTAAGTGATGAGAAACATATGAGTGGCAAGACTTTTCAATAGGACAAAGAACCTGGACCCACAATCTTGGAGAATTTTGTAGGGGACAAGAACCTAGACCACGAGAGAGTATCTCATGTGCCCGGCGCATGAGACATCTCTCTCATTGATAGGTGGACCCCACACCTATGGGGCCCACCTGTTAGCGAGAGGGATGCTTATGCGCCGAGTGCATATAAGATTTTTTCCTAGACCACATCCATAACCACGGACAATGCATAAGCATAATAAAGTTCGACTCTGCTAGTTCCAAGAAGAAGCTCTCAATACTTTTTCAAATGGGACATAGCCTAATTGTATTCCATCTTGTCCTCTGGTGTGAGGTCATGGATTCATTGATCTAGCGGTGTTCAAGTCAGACCTGCCAGCCAATCCACCCACCCAAACTATTTGGGCTGAACCGAAAATCGTCTAACTCGACTTTGGAGATGGTTGGCGGCAGATCTCCACTTCAAGGAACCGAAATTAATAGGTTTTCGCATGAAAAATCAATTCCAACCTACCGGACTGACCTCCCCTCCAAAATCTCACCATTCATTGCCTCCCCCTCTCTTTCAAGTGCAGATCTAGTGAGATCCGTTGAGATTTGCCTAGATATTGACGAGATCTAGCCAAATATCCACCACCGTTTAAGATGTTTCGTCGATTTCTCGAAATCGATCTTCATTTACTTAAACTGAAACCGACTTGACCCGTGGTTTTTGGCAGTCGGCAGTAGGTCAGTTGCTTTGCAACTCGAAGTTGTCATGTCGATTCTGAGTTGGGTACAAACCGACCCAAACCGACTTGTGGACAACCCTACAAATCTATCAACTATTTTGTTTCCTGTTTCTTGATGTGAAATGTTCACATGACACTTGTATATTACGTAGTCATATATATTAGGGTAATTACTATTACACAAACGTTTTGTCACACACAACTTTATACACACCTATAATATGTATTGAAATTGTGAGTTACAATTTTAGTGCATTTTTTTAGTGTAGGTAAACTTGTGTATGTCACGGTGTGTATAACAAATATCACTCTTCATATTATCAAATGTGAAATAGTATGGAGACTGTTAAATACAAAATGATCAGAGCCTAAATCCAAATATAAAAAAATATTATTAATGTCGAATCAATAATATAATAAATAAATAGTTAGTTATTATTTCTTTATTAGAGAAATTTCATGTACACAAAACAAAATCTGACAATATATTTATAATGATCTTATTTTGAACTATTTTGGGTATGGGTATAATTTTATTTTATTTTACATTATGGTAAATTGACATCTCAACTAATTGAAAAAATATTTTCATATTTTTTATTATAATAGCAGAACTCTTTACATTACATTTAAATATGATGAATCAATATGTAAGATAGTAAAATTTAGGTTTAATTATCCATATAGAGTTCATTTGGGAACAACTTATTTAGTTGAAACTGAAAACTTTTTGCTGAAAGTACCGTAGATAAAGCTAAAAAGTAGCTGAAATAGTATAGTAAAACCCATGAATAATACCAAAAAGTGTAATGGGACCCTTAAAATAGTAGCAAAAATAAGGTGAATAGTAGCAAAAATAAGCTAAATTAAAAAATTTATAAAAAAATGACTATTTAAGCCAATGCTAAATGCAACCTTAGTGTTTGTTTAGGTCCAATTTTTTTGGCTAATTTTA
The DNA here is from genome assembly GCA_014183005.1 of Castanea mollissima. Lineage (NCBI taxonomy): Eukaryota > Viridiplantae > Streptophyta > Magnoliopsida > Fagales > Fagaceae > Castanea > Castanea mollissima. The sequence goes on from JACAVU010000005.1 coordinate 1,179,877, forward strand.
TTTGAGGATGGGCAATGGACCATTCATGCACCAATCCAGACCTGACACGTGGACTAAGTCCGAGGAGGGAAGACATAGAGACCACGCTAATCCAAACTTGACATGTGGACTAAGGTCCAAGGATGGAAAACGAACAGACCCATTGTTCGAGGAGCCCAAGGAACGACTACTCCTCGGGAATGCCTCAGTTGGCCACCTGCACCAAAAGGTAGGGAACCTTGGAAGACGTCAGAGACATGCAAGTAAGGAAGAGAAGAAATATCTAGGAAAAGTAGCCATCACCTTCACATTCAATGCACTACACCAACTAATGTGGCCGCATTTACGAGGAAAAGACACCCTAACAGTAGTTCCATAGCTCACCACTCTCTACCACCTCTAGAATGGTCCTGATGGGACAAGCATCCCAATTTCTACTCAGAGACGTACAAGTGGAGGGTTTAGATGCATTAGGAGGAACTGTATAAAAGAAAGGAACCCCTCTAAGAAAAGGGGTTGGAACAAGAGAACTTGAACAAAAGGGAAGAGACCATTAACTTGTATCGAGATTGTGCAAATTATATATGAACATTGCATCCTCGATCAAGTCTGAGGAAGAGTTTATACCTTTTTTGTGTTTCTTTTCATCGTATTAAGATTCATGACTTCATTGATTTCATACTTGAATTATTCAAAGCACTATAGTAGACTTAGCAAGCCCACTCTCTTACAAATTATTTGTGTTGGGCCAAAAATACCCAATACCACTATTCTAAGTGGGCTTGAGGTTCATTTTTGAGCTCTTACATCACTTTTTCTTCACTTTATGTAAAAAAAAATTCAAAATAGAAGCATACTTTGGCACACATGTAGTAAAAACAAAAAACAAAAAGCTAAATAAACTGATCTCAAATACACGCTTAATCCTTAAATTTTTATCGCATATTTTAAGATGGTATTCATCTTTTGAAATGTATCTTTTTGTTGTTAATTCTTGCTATAATATGAGTAATACTATAGATATAACAAGAAGTTTCAACAATTTCACAATATTCTCAAATTAAGATGCCAACTCACGCATGGACTCTCCACAATTTCTAATTTTAATTATGTGGCATGCTAGTTTGGGAATATTGTAAAATTGTTGTAATTTTTTGTGTTTTGTCCATTGCATTCTATATGCATAGATCCTTTCACTCAAATAACACCAAGAACACTTTTAGGCTTCATTATAGATATTCTTTTCTTTGGCCACCAAAGGCTAGACTAGCGCCATCCCATGCCCTATTTCTTACGCATACACTATGTGTGTGTGTGTGATTTTTGTTTTATAAATGGTCATTGTCCTCACTTGACAAGGATGGCTTTCAGAGTTTAAAATAAAAAAAAGAGATGAGGATGGGTTCAAAATCATTTCCCACTAAAGTGGGGCAATATTATGGAGGGGTTTGGGAGATTCCATTTCCAAGCATCTACCCCCAACTTATGTCATTACTTTTCCACTTGTTAAAATCAAAGCTTCCAAACAATTTTGACGATGTTTACATCATAGTTATTAGACGGGTGGTTAACCTAGTAAATGGTTTAGGTCAAGCAGGTTCAAGTTTGATTCAGTTGGGTTTAGAGTAGAAACAAGCTAAGCCTAAATGGGCTTTAATAACACTTATTTGATCTTTCACAAATCAGATTTACCTTTATTTTTTTTCAATTTTTTTTTTTTAAAAGTTTAAACATATTCTTTTTATCTTCTTTTTAATAAAAATAAGAGAACAAAGACTTGAAATAATACATAGATATATAAAATAAGAAATAAAGTCAATAGAACAATAACCTGAATTTTAAATTTTGCCAAAAAAGAAATAGTCATGGTAAGATTATGTATGGATTGCATAGGATAGTTTTTGTTTAAGCCATGTAATTTAAAAATATTTAAAAAGAGTTTTAAAAAGACAATAATATCTTATTATAGAAAATAATTATATACTAAAAACATATTAAATAAATTCCATATAAAAAATACTTTGACATTGTAGACACCTCATTTTGTACCTCTTATAACTCGAACCCTTGTTCCCTAATGATAATATCACTAGGTGGCCTAGGGCTGGTTTAGGGCTCAATTTTGTAAATCTTTAGCTTAGAGGATGTTTTGGTAAAAGAAAACATGCAAAAACCCTAAGTACGCGTGCGTATAGGGTTTCAAAAGACTTGTATGGCAATTTTTTTTATGTAAAATTCATGCAAAGCTAATCCCATATCGACTGGAAGCCACCCTGCTCCCCTATCTGATCACTATAAATGGCCCCAAATGCTCTTTTCTCAAAATACGTTGAATTCACTAGAAAATTCATGCAAAGCTAATCCTACATTAGCTAGAAGCCACCCTGTACCCCTCTTTGATCACTATAAAAAACCCCAAATGCTCTTTTCTCAAAACACGCCAAATTCTCTAGAAAATAGTGAATAAAAAAGGGAGTTTTTATTCTCAATAAACAAGAACTTCACCTTTCATGTTTGAACGGGGGCAACAATGTGGACTAGTTTTTACACCTTCAAAAGATTGAAGTAAAAGAGATCTAGAACTTAGACATGAAATATCATGTTAAGCTTAAAAATATTAAAAAATAAAAGCTCATGAATAAGATCCCAACAATGAAAAATTGAGTTCCTGCACCTACAAAAGAATGAAGTAAAAAAATATCATGTTAAGCCTAAAAAAAGAGATCTTAAAAGAGGGCAAACCCACCAAGGAGACTACAAGAACGAAAAAAATCAAGGTATGTACAAAATAGTATTGAGATTTAAGGTCTTCTCTCAAGGTAACTAATTTATTTCTTTCTTTTTAATTAGCCATGCGAAAGATTATCTTATTGGAGCTGAATACATATCAAGCTTGTATGATTATTTACAAATATGTATATATAGAACATGTTGAAAATATTGCTATAAAAATGTTAAAAATTATCATAGCTAATACGTTTTCTATTTTTACATACTTACTTTTTAAAACAACCTACATTAAATTGTCTATGTTTTACCCTACAATTTATTAAAATATCAACAAAGAAAGAAAGAAAATAAAATATCAAATTATCTCTTTCTTCACACATGACTACTATCCATGCTCTTTTCCTTCATCTTTGAGGTACATAAAAAAAAAAAAAAGGAAAAAAAAAAAAGTAAATGCAAAATGAATAATACCAACGTCAATTTTCATTGTTACTATAGCATCTATATAGTTTTCCACAATTTTCCATGATTTGATGTAAGTGAATTTTAAACTTAGTTAACTAAAATCTAGTCACCTTCCTATTATACAAGAACTCGAGTGCTCTAAAACCAGGATGTTACCTTTTGCTCACCACTAAATAAATTAAACTTGCGACTGAATAAATTGTGCTTGTAATTGAATGGTTCCTAGTCAGAAATATCATTCTCACTTCGTTACCGCTCAAATATTTTCCGAGCCCACAACTAATCGTGAACCTATCCTTTACGTAGAATTACGTCCAGGCTCCAAAATTTCATCTATGTAAAGTAATATGACAGGGCCCTCTGGTCCTTTTTGAATATTGTTTGAATGAAAAATAATTGAAGGACGAGGACAAATTGCTTTACCCCAAGGTCTAATAATGCAATGCAATTGGCATGAACGCTTGGTCCACAACAGAGTGACAGACAAGAAACAATGCCTTTCAAGTCCGGTACCAATGCACGTGATTAGATTGTGGCGGCAGATCACTGATCACTCACGTTTGTGAGCTTATCCTCCTACTCCTTCCTTTTTTGTTATTCCTACCTTTTTATTAACTATAAATGAATGTAATCACTCAAGGTCAAGGAGGACAGTGTATGCGGAGGGAGATCACAGCTTGCGAGAGTTGAAGGAAAACACAAGTGAAAAATGGAAGCTTATAATATTAAGGGAGGGATTATTACATATTATCATCTGGCATTGTTTGTGATACTGATTCTGAACGCATATTGTTGTTGTGGTTCTACTGTCCTTGTTGAGAGCAACACCACTAATTTCCTGACCAATGACGTCCTCGGCGAATTCGTGACTGACGATGACACGTTTGCTGCTGTACCAAGAGTACATTAGGAATGATAATATTTAAGCCAAATTATAAACTGAACTCCTAAAGTTTGAGGGTTTTAGATTTTTAGATTTTAAAATTTTAAAATAATTAGTATTTTCCTCCTAAAATTATATGTTGTTAGTTATTACGCTAAGTTGTCACGTGTGTTTTGTTGATCCAATTAAATTGTGACATGTGAATTTTTTGTATTAAATCTTAAAAATGCTTGAAATAAATTTTCTAAAATGAAAAAATCAAATAAATTAGAAACTCAACATTTTCTTTCCTTTTTCTTGATTTTCTCAGCGACCAAACAAAAACACAAGCATCAAAAGTATATTTACAGACATTCAACACATTTTTTCTTTTCATTTTCCTTATTTCTTTAAGCAGCAAATACATAAAAAGATCCAATAAAATTTATGAGTTTATCAGCAAACAAGCAAAAAAAAAAAAAAAAAAAAAAAGAAGAAGAAGAAAACCTCCTTATCCACGGTAGAAAAGGTGTAGATAGGTCTTGCTTTATTTATTTATTTTTAGGGTAAAATACATTAACTTACCCTATGGTTTGGAATAATGCCAAACACATCCAAAACTTCTTTAAAAATAACCAATTTGGTCATTGAAGACAAACGTTACAAGCTATTTTTGCACTCTTCTAACCCAAATATTTTTTAATATCTTTTCCCCATTCTTTCTTCTTATCCTCAACGGTCACACTACACCTCCACACACTTGGCCCTCTCTCTATCTCTTATTTCCACTTTGTTTGTTTTAGTGATGATATTATCGAGAAAATGAGCCATTTTTCAAGAAGTATTTTTTATAAAATTATCTCATTTTCTAATGTTTGGTAACAACTTAAAATTATTGAAAAATAATTTCTTAACTTTCCTTATTTAACCTGCTGTGAGATAAAGTTGTTTTCTAAAAAAAATTTAGTGGAAAATAATTTCTTAAAATAAGTTATACATTTTATTTTGATCAAATAGAGTTTTTCTTTGACTCATTTCTTTTTATTTTACCAAACATTGGAAAACGCAGAAAATTATTTTTGCACGAGGTTTTTTATTGAAACAAACAGAGCGTTCTTTTCTTTTTTCTTCTATTTCTCTTTCTATTTTCTTTTCTTCTGCCTAGCCAAATCTTACCCTTATGTATCTTCTTTCTCCCATCTCTTCTTCTCTCATCTCTCTATTTTGTTGACGGAAATCTTTCGATGGTGGCTGGTCAGTCAACAGTTTTCGATAGGATGATTGGGTTTAACAGTAATATTGTGGTGGAATTTGGGAACTTGGCTAGTGTGATGGGATTAAGGTAGGTTTTCATGGGTTTCTTTGTGAAAGAGATGAAGTTTTTCCTTTTGGTTTCTTGGCAACCAAACACTGAGTAAATGAGTCTAAAGAGTAGATGAGACTTTATATGGCTTGTCCTTTGGATTTTTTGGCTAGTAAATTAGGAATGAAGAAAATTTATGGGTATTACTTGGCTGCCAAACACAAAATAGGGAAGATCTATGTGACTTTTTATTTGGATTTGCTTGGCTACCAAACACAAAATTATTAATAATTTTATTTTGAGAAAAAATCTAAGAAAATCGTTGGTGTGATGTTGATGAAAAATGAAATGGTGTGGTGTTAGCGTGTGTTTGGATAACCTGCGTTTGCGTTTTGCTGAGAAATTTCTGCGTTTTTTTTTTTTTTTTTTTTCAACGTGCATGAACAGTAATCGGTACTGTTCATGCACAGTATTTTACTGTGCGGGAGACCAATTTCACTGTTTACCCACTGTTCATGGGACTCACAAGCACTTTATTCAGGAAAAAATATTAAAAATGGGTCCCACAATACTATTCACACATTTAAAAATTATTTTGCTACAGTATTTTCAGTTTTCAGTTTTCAATTTTCAGCAATAAGTTCTATCTAAACGGACCCTTAATGTTCCACTTGTTTGTCGTCATTGAAGTCTTCTTTCAGAAATCTCAGGTGGCTTTGCACTAGGAGAGAATGCACAAATGGCCTTACATGTTGTTCATATTTAAAGGACCAAATTAGACATTATAAATAAATTTTAGATGTTTTTGGCATTATCTCAATTCTTAGGTTAAGTTATTCTATTTTACCTTTTATTTTTATTTTTTTGATTGGTCACCGTGAGAGAGAGAGGCAAATGGCAAATACTCTATATAAATAGAAGAAATTTTTGCCAACCGAGGATATTGAGAAAATGGATTCAAAATCAAGCATTCATTTTGTGTGTGTATATATATATTTTGTTGAGAAAACATCAATTTGATATTTAGACCTACCATTTGAACTGTTAACTTTGAAATTAGGTTTGCGACAACTTCTTGGTGTTGTAGAGGGTTCAAAAATATCACAAATACTATGAATTTATTATTTGCTATTGTGAAAAAACACAATTGAGACTCAATGATTAAAATTTTACCAAATATACAAGGAATTCCTATCAAATATATATATATATATATATATATATATATATATATATATATATATATACATACACAGAATGAATGCTCAATTTTGAATCCATTCTCTCAATATCCAAGGTTGGCAAAAATTTCTTCTATTTATAGAGTATTTGTCATTTGCCTCTCTCCCACACAGTGACCAATCAAAAAAATAAAGGGTAAAATAGAAAAACTTACCTTGAGAATTGAGATAATAATGCCAAAAAACATCTAAAATTTAATTATTTAAAATGTCTTATTTGGTCCTTTAAATATTAACCACATATAAGGCCGTTTGTGCATTCTCTCCCAGTGGAAAGCCACCTGGAATTTCTGAACGGACTCTACAAAGACAACAAGCAAGTAGGACATTAACACCTCACCATTTCATGTTCCATCAACATCACACCAGAGAATTTCTTAGATTTTTCTCAAAATAAAATTATTAATAATTTTGTGTTTGGTGAAATAATTTGAGGGTGAAATTTGTAAAATTCCTCACTTTGTTTCTAAAATATCCCAATTTCGCAGAAACCTTATTTTCTGGTTAGGGCAATAAGAAAACCTCAAAATGTATGACCGAGTCCAAAAGGCAAGGACGGGAAGCAAGCACAACTATTTATTTTTAGTTTTCTAAATTCTGCATCACACAACACAAGGCACAAACTAATTCGCAGTCCTCACTCTTCACCCTACAAGTCTCTACAAACCTACAAAATATTGGGGGGAGATAACTTGATCGAATAATTCAATAATTTTGATGCTATTTATCTTTCTATTGTGGGAAGAAAGTAGCTTTTCCTCCTCTAATTTTTCTCTCAATTTGTTAGAGTCAGTAACCTCTTTCTCCCATGAAGACCCACCAAATCTTCTGCTTATTCGTCATGCTTTGTCATATCTTAACCGTAACCTCCACACCTCGTTACATTGCTGATGAAAATATTACCATCAACTGTGGCTTCTCTGGCAACTCAAAGGCGATTGATGAGCGTGAATGGATCGGAGACATAGGCTCCAAGTTTGCTCCCACAGAAGAACCCAATCACAAATCTACTACCTCTACAACTGAAATCCAAGGCACCTCTGATTCTGTCCCCTACATGACTGCCCGTTTATCTAACTGGCAATTCACATACGTGTTTCCGCTCACCCCTGGCCCGAAATTTGTTCGGTTGTACTTTCACTCGGCTTCTTACTCAGGTTTTGAAAGGTCTAAGGACTTTTTCACTGTCAAAGCGGGTTCGTTCACCTTACTTGCAAACTTCAGTGCTTCCATTCTTGCTAATTCACCGGGCAACAGTAATGTTAATAAAGAGTTTTGCATCAATGTCGATAAGAGTCAAAAACTGAATTTGACCTTCATCCCTTTCTCCAGTAATTACTATGCTTTCATTAATGGAATTGAGATAGTTTCCATGCCTAAAGACTTGTACTATAGGCCACACATTGTCGCCGCCAATCGTGAAGAACAAGTCACTGTTTATGTCGGCCTAGCTCCTCAGTTCTACATAAACGACAGCATGGCACTCGAGATGGTTTATCGATTAAATGTTGGTGGGGGCTCGATATCACCAGAGGATGACACTGGCATGTTTAGACAATGGTCCGACGGCTCTCAGTATCTGTTGAGTGAAGGTGTAAACCCTCGTCTTGTATCTATGACACTCCATTACTTATATATACCAAATTACACTGCACCTGATGCTGTCTATCTGTCTGCAATTTCAATGGGCCCAAACAGCACTAGGAACTTGATGTCTAATTTGACATGGGGATTACTTGTTGATACGGGATTCAATTATCTGGTGAGGCTCCATTTCTGCGAAATAGAGCCTATTATATCCATCTCCGGGGTAAGAAGATTCAACATCTATATTGACTATCAGCTAGCTGAAGAAGCGGCAGATGTAGTAGATTGGACTGACAGTAATTATAGGCCTTTCTTCAAGGACTACGTAGTACTGATCAGAAACAAGGGTGAGAGTAAGCATCTTCTTTCCATTGATCTACAACCTATATCAGACTCTGATTTGAAGGATGCCATTTTAAACGGTGTGGAAGTGTTCAAGTTGAGTGATCAATATGGAAATCTTGCCGGACCCAATATGGTGCCTCCACCACTGGATCAAGGACCTGCTCCAGCAGCCAACGAATCCAAGACAAAGAAAACAATATTCATTGCCATTGGAAGTGGTTTGGGCATCTTAGTTGTGCTCGCTCTAGTGTGTTGCATGGTTCTTTGTAAACTGAAGAAGACTAGGTGTTTTGGTTCTTGCCATCCTCTAGCAAAGTGGTGGTGTCGGTCTAGGCTAGATCCTTACAAAAGAGAGTTATCAAGGAGAACAGCTTCGTCATTGCCTGGAGAACTGTGCCGCTACTTCAGACTAGATGAAATCAAAACAGCATGCAACAACTTCGATGAAGATCTAATTATCGGTGTAGGTGGATTTGGCAATGTTTATAAGGGTCTGATTGAGCAAGGTAATGTATAATGCCATGATTATCTTTTATTTTTAGTTTTTGTTTTCCTGAATTTGTCTTAGTTGCAGTCTAACTGCATTTAATTAAGATTAGTGATACTATATTTTATAGGGATGTTTAATAATTTGATCAAATCTGACTTGTGCTGTGTTCAGTTCCTATGTGTATTGGACATAGCCATATATGAAAGGAAAATGTTCTCTTAAACTCATTTTACATCCACTATTTTACATAATATTCACGATTGATGTGCTGATATACACATTTTAAAAGATAAAGAAAAATGTCAACATTTAAATATGGAAGTGGATGTGAGAGTATCATTACCCGTATATATGAACAATAAAATGTAATTAGCACGTCCTATTTTAGGACATAACTTCACATCTTCTTGTTTCCAAATAGCATAGAAACTAGACATAAGTCATGCCCATTATTTACGAACAATAATACAAGATTGGTGCTAAAGACAATAAATTTTTTAATTTTATTACATAAAATTTATAAACTGATTTGCTCCCATAGGTCATTAAAATCTACCAATTGCATTCATGGCAACATTTATTAGGTTTAAAAAACATAATGATACAATATTCCATCCTTCAGGTAATATGATGGTGGCAATCAAGCGCATGAAACAGGAATCTCGACAAGGTGTTCGTGAGTTTCTGACAGAGATTGAGATGCTTTCTCAACTTCGTCATGTGCACCTTGTGTCTCTCATCGGATACTGCAATGATGAGGGTGAGATGATACTTGTTTACGAGTACATGGCAAATGGTACCCTCCGCCACCACCTCTATGACACCCTTAAGGATCCCCTCACTTGGAAACAAAGGCTCCAGATATGCATAGGAGCAGCACGTGGTTTGCACTACCTCCACACATGTACAAAGCACCCTATTATCCACCGTGACGTGAAGACAACAAATATTCTATTGGACGAGAAATGCGTATCCAAGGTTTCTGATTTCGGATTGTCCAAAATGGGTTTAGATAAAACTGTAGTTAGTACATTAGTAAAGGGGACATGGGGGTATTTGGATCCAGATTATGCTAGGCGACAACAGTTGACTGAGAAATCCGATGTGTACTCATTTGGTGTAGTGATGTTTGAAGTGTTATGTGCAAGAAAAGCATTGAATCCAAAACTCCAAGAAGAGCAGCGAAATTTAGTAAGCTGGGCTCGAAAATGCATTGATAGAGGGACCATTAGCCAAATCATTGATCCATATCTAACGAACAAGATAGCATCAGAGTGTTTAAAGGTATACATGGAACTTGCAGAAAGTTGTGTACGTGATCATGGAATCCAACGGCCCACAATGAATGATGTGATGGAAAAGCTAGAGTTTGCATTTGAACTCCAAGAGAATGCAGAAGTAGAAGCAACCAAGGATACTGATTCAGAAGAGGTATCATTATTCCGTGTTGCCACTACCAATGGAGCTCCTTGGTTGGAGTCGACTAGTGGAACTAAGTTAAGTACAATTAGTACTGGATTAAGTTACCCTAGTCTTGATTTTGTTACTACTATTAGTATCACAAGTCAAGATTTCTCCTCGCCCACTAAAAACAGTAGTTCTTAAGTTTTTTTTACTATTTTTAAGCTTTTTTTTAATATATTTTATTATTGTTGTGTCTTTCTACAGTCGGGAATAGTTATGATATGGTGTGAATGTTATTAACATAATGTTCTAGAAAAAAGTAACATTAGAAGAAAAAAACAGTACTATGAAGTCGAAAAAATTTCCCATTTTTCTCTAATGAGTTGAAATTAATATTGGGAGACAATTAATTGACTTGTTTATTACGGTACATGACATTTTTTTTTTATAAGCGGTACATAGGATTTGAGGCCAAAATGGGCAAATGCCCTTTTCGCGCAAAAAAAAAAAACAGCATTATGCCCCCTTTTCCAAACTAATTAGGGAAATGCCCCTCTTTTGAAACTCGGTTTTCTCAAAATCAAGTTAAGCCTTATAGTGACGTTTTTAAGGACCTATAGTGACGTTTTTAAGGACCTATAGCGGCGTTTTGTATTTTAATTAAAATAAAAGTTCCTCATATTAATATAAACTTTTTTTTTTTTAAGGAAAATATCTATATCTTATTCTTAAATGTTTAAGATGGAGAAACTTCTTTCAATCAAAATAAATAAATAAATAAATAAAAGAAAGATGGAGAAACTTCTCGGTTAGCACATATACAACAAAGATAAAGGCTAGCATTGCTAGTTGCTACCATTGCTTTGGATGATTTAACTTATCTTTCAGTGTAATATATTAAATGATAACAGATGTAATTTAAGAATTATTTTTAAATAACTAAAGTTTGTTATAGTGATAACTTATGAGTGCGTGTTTTACACGTATTTGTTGAATCCGATTTCAAACCTTTACTAGCTAATTCGATTTAAACTAAATAACTTATTCTAAGGAACTCATATTATTACTAAAATTTCAGTGAGGAAATTTTGTGATGATATTCTGAATTGCGTGAATAAATAATTACGAGGAGCTTCAAATATGATTATGCTTTCAATTAATGCATTTTCCTTGCAGCATGACACTTTTTCTCTCATGAGGGTTCCCGTTCTCATCCAATCTATTTGAATTTTCTAAGAAAAAACATTTAATGGTTTGTTTCGATTGAGAGGGAATAGAGTAAAGTCTGTTTTCAGCCAACTCTACTCTAATCCCTTCCACTCTCCATCTGTCCTCTCTCAATCCAAACAAACCTTTATATATACCATGAACATTGATTTTAATGACCAATGTTACCATATTAATGTACTTAGGAAAAAATAATGTTACTATTGATGTTGATATTAAAATAATAATATGTTGGATCAGTTTATAAATAATAAAATAAATTATAATTCTCAATTACATAATAAGCTCACAACAAATTATATAAACTTTCACTTATATATATATATATATATATATATATATATATATATATATATTATGTATGTATGTATGTATGTATGTATATTAAAATTCAAACCTCAGAGAAAATAAAATTAGATTTCAAATTGAATTTCAAATGGAGTCCAATTGGGTGCCAAATGTTTCATATAATTTTTAATTTTTGTGCCAAGTAAATTATTGAGTGTAAAAATGCCACGTCTTAATCTAATTTTTAAAATTTTTGTGACAAATGAATTATCGAGTGCAAAAATCAAAAAGTCTAAATCCAATATATAAATAAATAATAAGAAACTATTACATATTTTAGAAATCTATGGTTTAAAAAATATGTAAGCTAATACCATGAATATTTTTAACCTCTTCTCAAAAAAAAAAAAAAAAAAAATTTAAACCATGTAATTATGATTGTTTTTAATTATACCCATGCATATGCATAGGTTACACACTAGTTATTCTAATCACTCAAATAAATAATCACATATAATGCGCAAATAAACTTGAAATAATGTGAATAGTAAGATAGCTATCACCATGATACATGGCTTGGCTGAGGGGCAACACTCACTCTCTTTAAGGCATTTAGCACCACTGTGGGAGAATATTAAAAATACATCTCAACTGGTGCAACAGGTTCAATAGCACGATGTCCCTAGGATACAGCAACCCAACCACGTACGTTGTAGGCTCCATGAAGAGCACTTCTGGTATCACACCCTTGGCGACAACTCGCCACATGGGCGAGTTGTGGCCAAGGGTGTGGTACCAGAATTTTTCCTCCATGAATATACACTACTTCATTAAACAAAAGCTCCACTAAAAAAACGCCCTTCTATGTCAAACTATTCTCAAAATATATATAATTATAAATAACTTCTTACATATTGTTATACATGTAAACATATACGTGTATTGTTATCAACATATGAAGAATGGTGTACATAGGTCATTACTCAAGAATATGAGGGTTAGATTCTCCAAAAAAAAAAAAAAAAAGAGCGTTATCACCATATTTTTTTTCACAAATATAATACTTATTATTTTAATGGTAGAAGTTTCTAAAATTAAAGATTGAAGTTATTTCTTTACAATAACTATCCATTATATTTGAAACTCATGCACCTTTTCAATTACGACAAAAATCATTATAAATTAATTGTATAGAAATATTTCAGTTCATTTGTCAATTAATATTATAATGCACCAACATAATATAATTATTTTTGTTCTAAAGCATATTTTAAAGAGATTAAATTATGTAAAAACATGGTGTAAAACTAATGTTTTATCCTTCCAATCTTAACATACCACAACATCTTATCACATATTTAAGAATAAACACAATCACACTCAATTAATTCTAATACCCATATATAAATCCAACCAAATTAGGAATTTATTGAAATGTTATTAGGTGTAGTAGGATGTATTGAATTTTAAGTAAAATGTTGATGTTGCAATTTCTTATTAGATGGTGTAAAACTCATCCTTACAAAATTCAAACTTTATTTTAAATGATAATTTTACAGGAGCATGATATTTAACACCAAATGATATTTTCAACAAATATCATTTGTTGAAGAAACAAATATCATTTTCAACAAATTCGGTTAAAGAAAATTTAACACCAAATGATATTTTCAACAAATATTAATTCTGCAGAGAGAAACAAATAATAAAGATAAGCCATAAAGCCGCTAAAAAAAAAGGACGTATGTTGGATTTTTCTTTTTTAAACATATATCAGACTTTCCTAATGGTTTGCTTTAGTGAAAAAGAAAAAAAAGAAAAGGACATCTACATTTATTTACTAAAATTTTAAAATAAATAAATTATCAAAACAACAATTAAAAAAATGATTCAAATAAGTACAATAAACCAACAATCGAGTGGCCTAGTTAGAAAAATACCAGGCCAACAAGTCTCATGACTTGGATTTGAGCCTCAAACAACTAACTATGTGTTAGTACTCCATATTTCTCATCTCCATTTCAAACAGTCGACTAAAAAAATAAGTTCGTCACACAAACCGAGAGTATGGGGCCTTGTACGAGAGTGAGTAGGGTGCTACTATAACTACGTTCAGGTAAGAAAGCCACACTAATTGCCTTCCTCTACCCTTTTTTTATTTACCAATATATATATATATATGAGTGCGTGTACAGTAATTTCTTCGAGGTTTAATATTTGTTATGGTTCCTATAACAAGGTGCTATGAGCCTTCATTTCCCTTCATCTTTTACAAGAGTAAGAGAGAGAATATCAAAGTAAAACTGACCGGTGCATATGAATTTTTGTTTAGACCGTAAGATATATAATTTATTCATAGACTTTTCTACTAGAAAAACCAAACCGTGACCACAATAAGGGGCCATACTTCATAGATGAGACAAATTAAGTTATGAGAAACATATGAGTGGCAAGACTTTTCAATAAGACAAAGAACCTGGACCCACAATCTTGGAGAATTTTGTAGAGGACAAGAACCTAGACCACGAGAGAGTATCTCATGTGCCCGGCCTGATATGTGGGCCCCACAAGCTTGTGGGGCCCACTGTCAATGAGAGGAATGGCTTATGCGTAGGGTGCGTATAAGATTTTTTCCTAGACGACATCCACAACCACGGACAATACATAAGCATAATAAAGTTATACTCTGCTAGTTCCAAGAAGATGCTCTCAACACTTTTTGAATGGGCCATAGCCTAATTGTATTCCATCTTGTCGTGTGGTGTGAGGTCACGGATTCATTGATCTAGGGGTGTTCAAGTCAGACCTACCAACCAATCCACCCACCTAAACTATTAGGGTTGTGGGTACTTAGGATTTTCACCTCGGACCAAGGGCTGGCCTTGTAATCTCGTAAGCTTGACACCTTTGTCCCACATCGAAGAGAACTTCCCCCACTTTCTGCCTTATAAGCTCTGAAGTGAAGGAGTAGTGTACCATCAGTTATTAGGCTTGACACCTTTGTGGCAGAAAGTGGGGGAAGTTCTCTTCGATGTGGGACAAAGGTGTCAAGCCTACGAGATTACAAGGCCAGCACTTGGTCCGAGGTGAAAATCCTAAGTACCCACAAGGGTAATTGCTAGTACACAAACGTTTTGTCACACACAACTTTATACACACCTATAGTATATATTGAAATTGTGAGTTACAATTTTAGTGCATTCTTTTAGCGTAGGTAAACTTATGTATGTCACGGTGTGTATAATAAATATCACTCTTCATATTATCAAATGTGAAATAGTATGGAGACTGTTAAATGCGAAATGATCAGAGCCTAAATCAAAATATCAATAAATATTATTAATGTCGAATCCATAATATAATAAATAAATAGTTAATTATTATTTCTTTATTACAAAAATTTCATGTACACAAAACAAAATCTCACAATATCTTTATAATGCTCTTATTTTGAACTATTGTGGGTATGGGTCTAATTTTATTTTATTTTACATTATGGTAAATTGACATCTAAACTAATTGAAAAAAGTATTTTCATATTTTTTTTATTATAATAGTAGAACTCTTTACATTACATTTAAAAATGATGAATCAATATGTAAGACAATAAAATTTAGGTTTAATTATACATTTAGAGTTCGTTTGGGAACAACTTATTTAGTTGAAACTTAAAACTTTTTATTGAAAGTACTGTAGATAAAGCTAAAAGGTAGCTGAAATAATATAGTGGAACCTATAAATAATACCGAAAAGTACAATGGGACCCATGAAATATAGCAAAAATAAGGTAAATAGTAGCAAAAATAAGCTAATTAGTAAAAAAATTCGACTTTTTAAACAAATTCCAAATGCAACCTTAGTGTCTGTTTAGGTCCAATTTTTTGGCTAATTTTTAGCATTTATATACTTTTTAAAACTTCACTTGTGGGAGGGAATGATCTGAACACAACACAAAGCCCATGGGCCCAATCTGAGGATGGGCAAAGGACCATTCATGCACCAATCCAGACCTGACACGTGGACTAAGTCCGAGGAGGGAAGACATAGAGACCACGCTAATCCAAACTTGACATGTGGACTAAAGTCCGAGGATAGAAAATAGACATACCCATTGTTCGAGGAGCCCAAGGAATGACTACACTTTGGGAATGCCTCAACTGGCTACTTGCAACAAAAGGTAGGGAACCTTGGAAGACGTGTAAGTAAAGAAGAGAGGAAATATCTAGGGAAAGTAGTCATCACCTCCACATTCAATGCACTACACCAACTGAGCTGACCGCATTTATAAGGAAAAGAAACCCGAACAGTAGTTCCACAGCTCACCACTCTCTACCACCTCTAGAGTGGTCCTGATGGGACAAGCATCCCAATTGCTACCTAGTGACGTACAGGTGGAGGGTTCAGTTACATTAGGAGGGACTGTATAAAAGAAAGAAACCCCTCTAGGAAAATGGGTTGGAACAAGAGAACTTAAAAAAAAAAGGGAAGAGATCATTAACTTGTATCGAGATTTTTGCAAATAATATATGAACATTGCATTCTCGGTCAAGTCTAAGGAAGAGTTTATACCTTTTTTGTGTTTCTTTTCATCGTATTAAGAGTCATGACTTCATTGATTTCATACTTGGATTATACTAAGCATTATAGTTGACTTAGCAAGCCCACTCTCTTACCAATTATTTGTGTTGGGCCAGAAAATACCTAGTGCCACTATTCTAAGTGGGCCTTAGAGCCATTTTTGAGCTCTTACATCACTTTTTCTTCAATTTATGTAAAAAAAAAAAAAAATCAAAATAGAAGCACACTTTGGCACACATTTAAGATGGTATTTATCTTTTTTTATCACAAATACACGCTTAATCCTTAAATTTTTATCGCATATTTTAAGATGGTATTCATCTTTTGAAATGTATCTTTTTGTTGTTGATTCTTGCTATAATATGAGTAATACTATAGATATAACAAGAAGTTTCAACAATTTCACAATATTCTCAAATTAACATGTCAACTCACACATGGACTCTCCACAATTTCTTATTTAAATTACGTGGCATGCTAGTTTGGGAACATTGTAAAATTGTTGTAATTTTTTGTGTTTTATCCATCGCATTCTACATACATAGATCCTTTCACTCAAATAACACCAAGAACACTTTTAGGCTTCATTATAGATATTCTTTTCTTTGGCCACCAAAGGCTAGACTAGCGTCATCCTATGCCCCATTTTTTACGCATACACTGTGTGTGTGTGTGTGTGTGTGTGTGTGTGTGTGTGTGTGTGTGTGTGTGTGTGTGTGTGTGTGTGTGTGTGATTATTGTTTTATGAATGGTCATTGTCCTCACTTGACAAGGATGGCTTTCAAAGTTTAAAATAAAAAAAGAGATGAGGATGGGTTCAAAATCATTTCCCATTAAAGTAGGGCAATATTATGGTGGGGTTTGGGAGATTCCATTTCCAAGCGTCTACCTCCAACTTATGTCATTACTTTTCCACTTGTTAAAATCTAAGCTTCCAAACAATTTTGACGATGTTTACATCATAGTTATTAGACGGGTGGTTAACCTAGTAAATGGTTTGGGTCAACAAATCATAGATCTAAGATTAACATTTATGAACAACTCTAGATCTACATATTTGAATATATGAATCAACAAAACATCATATTCTCACATAAAAAAAAATTATATTCTAATCGTGGGAATTAAAATCTTAAAAAAAAAAAAATCATGCAAAAGACTAGTATCTACGTATTAACTTGGAATTTCAAAATCAAACATGCATGTAAGTAAAAACAAAATCTATAGTTGCATGAATTAGAGAAAACAAAAGGAACTCTTTAGAAATTGGAGAGAAAGGATTTCTATTCTCTAAAAATGGAGTGATTACAATAGAAAAAAGTTTGAAGGAAACTTTCTACATAAATTATGGTCTACGAAGATCATAATAACGATAAAGCTTCAAAAGTCTCGCTAACGTTAGAGGGTTAAGGGTATTGAATGAGGGGTGTTTCCCTCTATTTATAAAGGTGTGAATGGCTTAAAAAATAAGCTAAAATTTTAACAGCTGAAGTAAACTTCAATTCTCTACAATTTTGCCAAAAATAGCCTAGTTTGAATTTTGATGTTTATTATTTCAAAATCATTTTACAATGTGAGTCTGAAAACTGCTACTTGATTAGCACATTTTTTTTTAAAGTGTTTTTCAAGTCTAAAACTGTATTTGGATGAATTTTAATTTATTTTCATGACAAAGCATATTCCTAAGTGGTAATTAGGATTTTTATAATAATTACTTTAAAATCCTATCACCTAACAATCTTTAAATCTTATCATCTAACTTGTTTTAATCTTATTCAACAAATTATTTTTCAAGAGAAAAATACTTAATCAATCACAAAAATTCATTTAATTCATTTTAATTAACAACCAATCAAAATTGATTTCAATTAATCTCACGTGATAGGTTTCACTCAAATGAATACATGCATACCATTAAAACTTGATCTTGCAATATATTTCGATCCAATTGTCCGATTTAGAAATCGAATGTATCGTTGTGATCGTTGAAACCTCAAGATCATTTACATGATAAGTGATAAATAAGTTAGTGAATAAAAGGCAACCATGATTTTTGGATACATAAAATGACCATTTTGCCCCTCTTTCAAGATTAAATTATGGTTGCAAAATGAAGTGTTTATTGTACATAATTCTATACATTCAATATACACAAATTTGCAAAGAATGTACACAATTATGTATATTTAAAGTACACAAAATTTCAAGAAATATATACAATTTTGTATATTTAATATACACAAGTTTTCAAAGAACGTACACAATTTTGTAAATTTAATGTACACAAATTTTTAAACAATATACACAATTTTGTGTGTTCAACGTACAATTTTTTTGAAATAATGCACAAAATCCTGTATATTCACATACACAATTTCATATATTTAATATGCACACATTTTCATGTACATTTGATGTACACAATTTTTCAAATAGAAAGATGTTACATCCACAACTTTTTTACAACAAATCATAGGTAGTTAGTTGTTATTGGTTCAAATTTGAACCTAACACTAAGATTACTTTTTTGCCCTAACAATAACAACCCCTGCCTCTTAGGATTAGTTGTAAAAATATTGTGAAAATGTTGTGGACATATCATTTCTCTTTCAGATACTATACATAATAATGTATATTCAGTATACTCAAAAAAATAATGTATAACATTATGTATACTCAATGTACAAAATTTTGTATATTTAATATACACACTTTTTCAATTTTGTACATTTGATGTACACAAATTTTCAATCAACATACATAATTCGGTACATTCAACACAATTTTTATATAATATAAAAAGTTGTGTATATTCAACATACACAATTCTGTATATTCAATACACACATTTTTTTTTTTTTTTTTTTACATTCGAAGTACACAATTTTTTCAAATACATACATTCAGTGTACACAATTTTTTGAAGAATGTACATAACTTCGTACACCATTTTTTGAAGGATGTACACAATTCTTAGCATCTAAAGTACACAAAATTTTGAAGAATGTAAACAATTATGTATGTTTAATGTACATAATTTTTCAATTTTGTAAATTCTTTGAATACAATTTTTCAGAGGTTGTACACAATTTTTTAAAGATTATATACAATTCTATACTTTCAAAAAGTACTTGACCACATTTTTTCTTTATCTTATTTCTTTATTTTATTTATTTATGTTTGAGGCATTTGGCTAGAAATTGAGTGAAACAACTAAATAAATCAAGGGGGAAATTATAGTAAACTCACCTATGGTTTGACCCGTTTTCATATTGCCTACCTGTAGTTTAAAACTTAACACTTTGACCACTTGTGTTTAGTTCTGTTTGGTTTCCGTTACCCACCTTTGGCTTTTCCATTAAAAATAAAATTTACCACCAAAACATAACATAACATGAATCAAAAGGTTAGGGTTTGAATTTTTTTCAAAAAACATAAATGAACATTACTTATAAAATTTCAAACAATTACAAATCAAATTATTTGAAAGAGTTTGGGGTGCGAAGTTGAATTTACTGTGTAGAAGATCTCCATGCCATAGTAGAAATGGCATACTTGAAGATGCTGCAAAAGAAAAAAAAGTAGGAAAGAATGCTTAAAAAAAGAAAGAAACATAGACATTATAAACACTGTAGATTTGAAACTTTTAACATTTTTTGCCCATTGTTCTTTCCCAGGCATTATAAACACGAATAATGCTTTGATTATTAGGTTGTTTAGCCATTAAAAGCAATGGTAATGGGAGCTCCTTTGGAAGATGCTCGACATCTTGCTGAGCGTTATGATAGAATGTGTAAAGTTGTGATTTACAACTATGTTTTATGTTGGCTTTATTCTAAGACAAAAAGTGTTGTAATTGCTTTTAATTTTGTTCCTTGTATTTTGTGGGATTTTATTGTATTGGGTTTAGTATTAAGTTGGTAAAAAATCGAGCATAAAGTGAAGAATCAGTGAATTTTGCAAATGTCTCGCTAGAAGCTAACCCGCGAAAGAGTCACGTGAGAAGTATATGCTGGAAGCTAAAGAGTTGTGCCAGCCTAGAAGATTTCACGAGTGTCTCGCGGGTAAGGCCTTCCAGTGAGATACCCACAAAATTCTCTGCTTGGAGTATTTTTAAGTGTAACTTTCTTACTCTTCACACATATTATATATACTCTCATTACTCACAAAAGTAAAGAAGACCATTCAGAGAGAAAAACCATAGATAGGTTTTCTACAACACAAACACCCATCTTTTAGAGAGAGAGTTACTCATCTTTAGTGAGAAATCATTCTAGCCTCTTCTCCTTCCCTCTCCCATTAGCCTCTTCTCCTTTCCTCTCCCATTGTCATACCTTGAGAGGAGATTTGTACTCAAATACAAGCCACACCTTTTTAGAGTGTGGAGAGTGTTTTGGAGATTGGGAAGCTTTGGAGAAGAGATATTATTCCCTTTTTATTTGTTATGCAGAAATTATTTCATCATGTAAAGGTGTTGTTAACCACAATACTCTTACAAATATTGACATTATGATAAATGAGCAAATTGATTAGGTTCAGGGTTTGATTGGTCCAAATAAAAGTATCATTCTTCTATGATGCATTGTAAGATAGCTCATGGGACTTCGTTCAAGATTTTGTGTGTTTAAGAGGGGGCAATGGTTCTAGCAAAAGGGGGAAGAGGGAAGAGGGAAGAGGGAGGGGAGGTGGTTAAGCCTACCGAAAGGTGCGTTGGGTTATCTAACCTCCTTTAAGTACTAAAACTATAATATAGATGTTCAATGGTCTGCACTAGGATTTTTAGAAAATAACACTTCTACACATTTAATGGTTTCTTTGCATTTGAACAAGAAAGCGTATCAATATTAGCATATGCAATAGGGTTCATCATGGCAGGTATCTCTAATAGTTCCTAATTTGTAAAGGAATTAATGTATTTGAAATCAACATGAAACTTAAGGAATATAAAAACAGATAATTTAAGGATTGCCAGATTGGAAATAATGGAGTTTGTTTGCAAAAGATGGTCTAGGAACTCCAGGTGAAATTGAAACCTTTAATTTAATTAGATTTTCAATTTTGTACCACGTGTCCTATTTAATTTTTAATTTTGTGCTAAATAAATTATTAAGTGTAAAAATAAAAAAATCCAAATTCAATTAGATTCTAAATTAGGTTTCAATTAGAGTTTACTTTTCCATCACGTGTATATTTAAGTTTTTTATTTTTGTGGCAAGCGAATTATATATATATATATATATATATATATATATATATATATAAAACATATTTTAGAAATGTATGGTTTAAAAAAGTGTAAGCTAATACTACATATAATTTGAACCTCTTCTAAAAGAAATGTATATTTTGAACTGTATAATTGTAATTATTTTTTTATTATATCTGTGCTTATGCATGAGGTTACAAACTAGTTATATATTGTATTGGATACCATATTCTTAAACACAATTAATTATTGAACAATGACGCTGTTGAAATCATAATTTTATAACGGGTTTCAAATGATTGTAATTTTTGCTAAAATCGTAATTTGAAATCACAATTTCAACTGCTGCCTTGTTTACTCATTATCACTGATCCGACGGATTTCATTCTAACCTCGTGATTTCAAATTGCGATTCCATCCTTTCATTTTAATTAAGGATTTTAAAATTTGAAGTTGCTCCCCTCCCCTTTTCATTTCCTCTTCTACACTACACCCACTCACCGGCCGGCTGAATCTCCGGCGGAAGCTCCTTCACCGGCGACCAACGCACATTATCACGGCAAGTTTATTTTACAGTCAAATGACTCAAATTTTGCTGCAAAATCATTTCTTTTCTGTTTGCGATCACACACTGATGAGGCTACCAACAGTGTTTTGTATTTAGGTTTAGTTTTGGTTGGAAATGGAGCCAACCACGACGACAACGACGTCGTCTTTCCCCTCCACTCCTCGTTGGAACATCGATCGCCCCTTCCTCATCGGCCGATTCCACCAGGTTCGCCTCACCAACGCCACCGCTCTCTTTCAAATTGAATTCAATGCTTTGTTATATGTTTGTGGAGAGGGAAAGTTATTTTCTTTGTAGTTTACGATTCGCGGATTAGTTTTTCATGGATTTGCAACTCTAGTTGTACAATGCAGGTTTACTGAATGCAATGCCATGAATTTTTTTTTTTTTTTTTTTATATTGTGTGTTTGTGAAGAGTTAGGGTTTGTGAATGTATGAATTTTGATGTTGAATTAAACAACCTTAGTGGCGTGGTCCACGATTTGCGTTTTTAGTTGTGCAAGCAAGCACAAATTTTAGGCTGTCTTGATATTTGCGGAGAGTGCCAACTAGTAATGTTGCCAAACTGCCAAGAGCTTTATAGTTCAATTGGTTTCCAACGGAAAATGATCGATTGAATTATCAGAAAATAGGTAATGTGGTCGAACTTGTATGCTAGATTTTTTACATACTCATAGTGTGTTAATTTTCTGAAGGAACTGAATTCTTAGGCTTTTTGTAGCATTTTACCTTCATGAATGAATGTTCTCTTACGTCACCAAGAAATAAAGACAAGTTTTTTTTTTTTTTTTTAATTGTGTTTTTGTTGATAAGTGGACCTATTTGATGTTGGAGTTAATGTATAATGGGTTGTCTTTCATAGCTGTTTTTAGTGATGCAATCCTGGCTACATTTGATCCATGTAATATAGAGTAGATAATTTCCTTTCCCCTGTTTTAATTGGTTACCAAATGGTGAATTTTGAGCACTGAAGATCTGATTTTGGGTTTTGTAGGAAGCAAATGCAACATCTCGGTTTGCAGAAGCAAAGGGTTTTTCAGTGGATTCCTTTAGGTATGGATGTTGTGCTTTTTGTTTGTTTGTTTTAAATTTTATATAAGGGTTAGTAAGTTTCAAGTACCTGGCGGGTTTGAGGTGCCATTTGAACTAGAGTTCATTGGCTTAGTTAGGCTTTAGTTGGTTATATTACCATTATTATTCTATTCATACCAGTTAAATTTTTACCATAATTTTTTATTGAATAAGTTAGGTAAGGAAACTATAATCATTTCAGAAACATAAAAACAATATTTTGATTATATGTTTGTGATTTTGCATGTACATAAGCAGTGCTGGACCGGACAAGGCCATTGGCTGCTTTGATGCTGCAGCAGGTATGTTTTACACATCCTAAGATAATGTGAATGGTGTTGGACGCCTTTTTTTGTGCTTATTTTCTAAATTTTCTTCTTAAAAAAAATATTGTGTGTCACAAGTATGAAATAAATACTAAAATCAATGTCAAAAAATGGCAAAGAGCTCAAAAAGATGTTTTCTGGAAATTGATCCATATTACCCTATGTTGCATAAAAGCATTTGCATAAATTTTCTTTTTAGACAATATAATAGATAATCTGATGTAAGTGTTTTTGAAAAGTGGTCATGTAAAATAGAAAAAGAAGATTCTTATGTTAAAATAGACATAAACTTTTGCAGAAGCTGATGCAAATGCTATAAGATTGGATAGAAATATTGGAGCCTGACAAGGGTAGAAGGAGTTGGTAGTTGAATTTCTTGGAAATAGTATTAGCTTAATATAGATACATGCACACACAAGCACACCACTCCACTTTGAATACTTTCTCTTTTAAACAGCCACTGATAGTATAGAGATATTCTAAGTTTCATAAGCTGTTAATATTGTTCGAAATTATATATGGATTTCAGTTATTAGTTTGTTCCGACGTGTAGGAGCTTATTGTTATTGATGATCTCCTCTCTACTATGGTCGGAATTGAAGGATGATACATCTTAATCAAAAGAGTTCGTGGAAAGGAGGATAATGTTACCTTCCAGGTTGATCCATCTATGGATTTAGCATTACAGGTATGAATCAGTGAGGTCTCTAATTTGTTTCGACAACCTTTTTTTCTTCTTAGACTTCTCTGTTATAGTGTTCAGGTTGATTTTTTTTTTCATCACTTGGGAATGCTATGCTATAGCTTTTACTGTGAAATGAAATGTGGCTTTGTTAATACTGATTGTCGTATTGGGGTGGTGGTTGAAAAAAACTGGAGGGCTTGAATCGAACTGAGTTTCTGTGTGAAATCATTTGAACAAAAGGGGTTTGTTCTATGACTTGGATTTAGACTTTTGCCTTTATAGTAATGGAATATATCATAGCTTGCTCTGTGGTGATCAAGCTATCAACTAGGTAGCACAAGGGTGCAAATCAAGTGAGTTAGAAATTGTGGAGCTGGGCCCCTTGCATTTGGAAGCCCATTTATCTTTAATGGGTAATTCGAAGTGTTATTCCAGCTCGTGTTTGTCAAGCCCAAGTGTTTTTGAGGCTGGCATCTGTTCCAAGTCTAACGAAGACAAACTCGGCCCAGATCTTATGTGCCCGAGTGTTCATCGATGCATCCTGTGTGCACTGTGATCTCGCCTTTGCCACGGGGTCGACTTGCAATGGTTTTGATGGACACAGATTCTTTCATATCAGTGCAGGAAGTTCCAAGTGTTAGCGATGAGTCTGACTTGTCCTACCCAGTCACCCATCGAGTCAATCTTGTCAACTGAGATGTCCTTGGCATCCATCGAGCTGATATCAACAGTGGTAATGTCCCAGTCACCTAGGGACGAACTCAGGATTTTAAGCTAGCAGGGACTGGGTATAAAAAAGAAAAAAAAAAACTTTAAATAGACATCCATATAATACTAAAAAAGTATAAATACACAAATTCATTGTTTCTAAATAGATTAAGATGCAATCATTTACCAACAAAGACAAAAACAAAAACAAAATAATGTTTTTTTTAAAAAAAATACTAGGCCGGCTGGGATTCTTTTTTTTGGTTGAAGTTAGAGCAATCACAATGCTAGTACTAAAAATTTTAGCTTTAGCACCTCAAACAACTACTTTATATATTTTACCACCTCACTTTACAATACGCGATGTCAAATGTTTTTTTTTATTTTTTATCTTTTCACTTAAAATAATATACCCAACTCATTAAAATAGTGAAGGAAGAGAGATAATTTGAGTTTTTTAATTGAAGGAAGAGATATAATCTTAATAAAATATTGTATTTTATTTTTAACAACTTACTACAATCAACTGATATTTATTATAGTTTGCTATAATTGCAAAAAATTAAGCTTTAACTTCTCCAATAACACATGATTTTTTTGTTCTTTGGTGGTAAAATAATTTTTTTTAATCTAAAATACAAATACCATTGTAAATGTTTTTGTTAATTTTTTGGGTTAGATAGTTGCTATTTGGGTGAGGCTAACTAGATTTAATGAGACAATTAAAGGAGGTCCAACTAAAAAAATAAAAAATATATAATAACTATAATAAAAAAAAAAGTTTTGGACCTGGGGGGCTCTGGCCCCCACCTGGGCCCGTCCCTGCAGTCACCTAGTAATCCAATCGTGTCAGCGGCAGTGTCTTCATCATCTCAGGTTAGGTTGGAAGATGGGGGTGAGGAATTTGTGGGTTTGGAAGTTTCGGGTACTGTTTTGAGTCTTCTGAGCTTGAGGGTGTCCATCATACTTGCCCCACAATTAAGGAATTGGTAGGAGACTTGGATAAATCATTGGGTAACTCCAAAGAATGGATGTTACAATTGCATGATGGATAGTAGATAGTGCTTCCACCGTCGTTTTATTGGTCTCCAGAGTCAGATTGCTCAGTCATGGAGGGAGAAGCTGTATTAGGTAATAATTATTTTGTCAATGAAGGGCTTATGGTTAACTGGGCAAATGAGTGTGATGGTTTAGTAGATTCTTTGTCTGCTGATACTGGCTAGAGGATGAGATTTGAGAATTTGATGACTTGGGAGAGAGGTAGCTAGCCTCTAGTTGTGGTACCTTTGGCCACAAAAGTTCCTGTGGAATTAGAGTATATTTCTGCGAAGGAGCTTGGGTGTAAGGAGAATGTTGATAGTAAATAGCTATCAAAATGGGCTTTGAGAATGTTAAGGCATTTAGGAAATCCTTGGGGACTTCATTGGAAGGTTTTGAGAAGAAAATACGAGATTATTTTTAGCTCTAAAGGACAGGAAAAAAAAAAAAACCAACAAGAAGTGTTAGGTGATCAGACGAAGCTAGTTAAATCAGGGTAGAAAGGTCAGCGGGAATTGAAAATTTTAATGACCTCTTTGAATGTTGAGTATGGTTCAACTAAATTAAAGAGTGCAAGTAGTGAGCGGTCTATTGTAGTTCATCAATGAATTTGAAGATTATTTCTTGGAATGTTAGAAGATTAAATGAGCAAGATAAAAGACTTCGGGTTAAAAATTTGTTAGGAAATGGGGGTCAGATGTTGTTTGTCTTCAAGGAACTAAAATGGAGTTGATAACTAGAGCTGTGATTCGTAGTTTGTGGGGTGGTCAACATGTTGATTGGGCCCTATTTAGGCTCTTGTGGAGTTTCTGGAGGGGTGTTACTAATGTGAGACTCATGGGTTGTGAATAAAGTGGAGGAAGCGGTGAGGTGTTTCTCGGTTTCTTGTAAATTTACTAGTGTGTTAGATTAGTTTGTATTGGCTTTTACAGAGGTTTACTATCCTAACTCATTGAGAGGCAGAAGGTTTTTCAGGGAGGAATTTTTTGATTTGAGTAGTTGGTGGAATGTTCCATGGTGTGTGGGTGGTGACTTTAATGTGGTAAGGTTTCCTTCCAAACATTATGGTCCTACTTCTTTTATTGTTGCTATGCGAGAGTTCTCCAATTTTATTTTAGAGCAACGCCTCATCGATCTCCCATTGGAAAGGGGGACTTTTACTTGGTCAAATTCTGGGGAAATTGCTTCGAAGGTTAGGCTGGAGAAATTTTTGTTCTCTGCAAATTGGGAGGATAAGTTTCCAACTGCATCTCAACGAAGGATGTCTAGGTTGTTATCAGATCACTTTCCGATTGTCCTTGAGGGTGGTTCTTTTCAGAGAGGTAGGAGGTTGTTTAGATTTGAGAATATGTGGCTTAGGGATGAGAGTTTTGTGGAGAGGGGGCAATCTTGGTGGGAATTTTATCATTTTCAAGGTGCTCCCAAGTTTTGTTCTGGCCAACAACCTAAAACTCTTGAAAAATGATTTGAAAAGATGGAATGTGGAGGTTTTTGGAAAGGTAGAAGATCAGGTGAAAAAATTGTGGAAGGATCTTAGTGATTTGGAGATGTTTGAGGAAAGTCAAGGTCTATTAGAGGAGAAAAGGTTGGAACTGGAAAGAGTCCGTGGTGAGTTAGAAAAAGTTACTCTGATGGAAGAAAGCAAAAATCTTGTT
Organism: Castanea mollissima; assembly: GCA_014183005.1. Classification (NCBI taxonomy): domain Eukaryota; kingdom Viridiplantae; phylum Streptophyta; class Magnoliopsida; order Fagales; family Fagaceae; genus Castanea; species Castanea mollissima. The sequence goes on from JACAVU010000005.1 coordinate 1,207,633, forward strand.
GGAGGCAGAAATCTAGAGTCCTTTGTATTAGAGAAGGAGATGGGAATACCAAATTCTTCCATTGTATAGCTAACTCATAGGATATTTAACTCTATAGATAGGCTTATGGTGGATGGAGAATTGTCTTCAGATCCGAAGGCAATAGAGAAGTGTATTTCTCATTTTTATAAGTAACTCTATTATGAAAATGTGGCACATAGACCTATCTTAAATGATGTGGAATTCTTTAGTATCTCGGAGGACGTTGCCCTTTGGCTAGATAGGCCTTTTGATGAGGAGGAGGTGTTTATGGTGATTAATGATTTTAATGGTGATAAGGCTCCTAGCCCGGATGGTTTCTCCATAGCATTTTTCCAGTCTTGTTGGAGTGTTTTAAAGACACAAATTATGGAAGTGTTTCAAAACTTTCATACACAAGGTTTGTTTGAGAAGAGCCTTAATACTTCTTTTCTTGCCCTTATTCTTAAAAAGGTGGAGGTCAAGGATTTTTGGTCAATTGGCTTAGTTGATGAGATCTACAAGATTATTTCTAAGGTGTTGGCTAATCGATTCCGAAGGGTGACATATGGGCTTATTTCAGATTCACAAAATGCATTTGTGAAAGGTAGACAAATCTTGGACTCCCTTTTAATTGCTTTAAAATTTATTTGTTAGACTTATGATCCAATGATTAAATTCACAATTTCCTAAAAGTTTAAACTTTTGGGACAATCGGTAATTTAATATGATATCAGAGTAAGAGATCCTGAGTTCGATCCCTGATTTTATTCTACCTCCCATTTAAAATGTTATATTCTCACTTATTGGGTCCCAACTTATTAAGGGGAAGTTTAGGCCCACAAGTGAGGGAGAATGTTAGACTTATGGTTAAGTGATTAAATCACAATTTCCTAAAAGTTTAAACTTTTTGAACAATCGGTAATTTAACAGTATTGATAGTAGATTGAAGATAGGAATTCTAGGGGTGTTGTGTAAGTTGGATGTGAAGAAGGCGTACTATCCACACACTCATTAGCAATAAGTACTGAATCAAGTATCTGTCTGTCACCTACAAAACTGTTCTGGGACTCAGATATCAACTAATCCAAAAACGTGTGAGAATAAAAAAGTGAAGAAATTTGTCCAAGCCAAAATTGGAAAAATTCTAATATGGGAACATCCTACACTATTTCAGTATTTTTGCCATAAATTCTTGCGAAGATGTCCGATTGACCTAACTCTTGCGGCCATGGAAAGAAGACTTGAAGATATACAACTTTGTTGTTTACCACAAATTCCAGAAAAATCGTTTTGAAGGTCAAAAGTGAGCTAGAAGTTGACAGTGGATTATATTCCGAAAATCAAGGGATTCACATCCTAAATTTGAGGGATTTTCTCTTTTTCTTTCAGAGGAGGCTGAGGTTATAGTAGAGGAAAAACCCTAGAACGTTTTTCATCTTTTGTTTTATATTTTTAGATGTGTAGCATTGTTTTGATGGGTTTTTTTTTGCATAACTACGTGTGTCTAAATCTGTAGCTAGGGCTAGAGGTGAAACCTAATATTTTTATCATGTGTTTTTGGGACTATTTACGTGCTTTCTATGAATTGATGATTGAATTTTGAGATTGATTTACTATTTGGAATCATTGCATGTTGATAAGTTTTTAAGATCTAATATGATTTTTATTTATATCGAATGCCTGAACTCCTTGATTCGTTATGATTTGATAATATATTAAATGCTCTCCTGTAACATGTCAATTGAATGATTTGCTCAATCGCTCATATTCAATCTACTTTATACTTTGTTGGAGTACTTTATTGTTTTATCTTCCGATTAGGCTAGATTTCAATTTTATATGTTTGTAGCAGTAGTCACTGAACAGTTTTTTTTTTTTTTATACGCACAGAACAGTATTACAGTAACAGCTAATAACACTCTCACTTATTATATTATATTATATGTCATGAAACGCGCAAAAATTGGAATGAAATAGAATTATAGAGAAGTACTATTTCAAGTCTGTGAATGAGATATGTCTTGAATTGGCGAACACCGTGTCCAGTTGAATTTTGATCCATGTAATGCGTCTTCTCAAACGCATGGAAACGGCCTAATTGAACAAAAACAAATCAAAATATATTTTGAAGAAATTGAAGGCAATTAATTAAGAAGCAAAGAAAGAAAGAAGGAATGGCAGTTAGTTACAGAGATAAGCGACTCAGGGATTTAGGGGATGGATCTCATTGGCGACGTGGAGAATAGGGATGATAGGGGTGAGGGAGGAGGGGATGAGCTCGCTGTCGATCACTTTCTCATCGTTGTTTTGGTGATCCACCATAGGCGTCGGTGCCTGTGTATACCTTTGAGATAACGGCAGCTTCAAACCGCTGCACGTACTCGCCATCTCTCAATCCAATCAATTTGGTTTTTTCTCCAATTTTCGAGTTGAGAAAAAAATAAAAGTGAGAGAGTTGTAAAGCTCATATTGGGGTATTAAAGAGAGGTAATTTGGGAGAAGAGTGGGGCAAGGGATTTCTCTGGATGGAAGAAATGAATCAAAGTAAACACATTTGTTGGATTTTTGCTTTCTCTCTTTTTGTTTTGTTTTGCTTTGTTTTTCGTTGCATTTTTCTGTTTTTCAAAGCGACTGAGTGGTGAAGGAAGCTATAAAGTGGCGGGAACTGTGATGCGATGGCTTTTGAGGAGAAGAATAATAAATAAATAAAAAGTTGGAAATTACGTAGGAAGCCCTAGGGTTTTGATTTTTGTCATTAAAGGTCCAAACTTATGAAAACCATTTCAATTTTAAAATCATGTTCATCTTCTTCTTTTTTGAGGGGGAAAATTATTTTCATCTTTGTTATTTATGTTCATTATTTTGAAATATAATAAAGAGGAGTGTTATGTCTACAATATTTTTATAACAAAATATAAGTGGTAAGTTATTATTAGTTCTAATTTGAATCAACAACTTAAATTACTTTTTTGCCCACCTATAACAACCAATATATAATAACCTCCACTTAAAATTTGTTGTGAAAATGTTGTGGACATGGCATTTCTCTAGAACAAATAATGAAAAATATAAAACTATTTTCAATTTTTTGGCATTCACTTTCTTACTCTTATATTTCTTCTCAAAAAAAAAAAAAATCTTACTCTTATCTAACTTTTATCTCTAAATAAAGACACCTCTCTTTAATCTTTGTCGTTAATGTTCTATGGTTACCATATGTATTTATGAACAAATGAAAAATACAAAGTTTAATTAATGATATCTTGCTTATATCTATTTTGTTAATGTAAAAAATAACAAATTAGAGATAGATAAAAGTTTCAAATTAAAATGATTTTATAAATTTGGAATTTTAAGTACCAAAATTCATATGACCTAATTGAAATATAATAGAAACTCTATGCTGTTTTACATAATTCCCCCCCCCCCCCCCCCCCCCCCCACCCACAAAGTAAAGAAATAAGAAGGAAGATATTTGTATCAAACCATTTAAGTGTTTTTTTTTTTTTTTTTCACTTTTCACTCCTCCATAGTCCACACACTATTGGAACTTGAATTACCATCGCTACTGTCACCAAACTTGCCCTCCAATAGGCCATCGTTAAGGAATTTAGATTGTACTCATTTCAATTACCAAAGTCGTAAGAGCCTAATATTGTTATTTATTTATCACTATCCACCTATCAGGATTGGGTAAATAAATAATGTAAAAAAAAATTAGTTGAAACTGTAAGTTGGGGTAGGTTGTGCAACCATAATTTTATTTTATTAGTCCAAATTTAAAAATTGCCAATATTTAACGTTAAATGAGAAAAAACTGTAAATTTATGTAAGACTCAATGTTTTATTTTCTTACATGTCCTAGTTTTTCCTCAAGAACCAAAGTGGAGGCAACCAAGCAAAGAGTCTTGTAACTGAACTAACACTTTTTAATGTTTTTAATATGGACATTTAGAGTTCAAATCCGACTCTCCAATTGTTGTAACTAATTCTTCTCCTTAAATAAAAAATGGAGGCAACCATAGTCAATATATAGCAAACTAAAGTTAAACTATGATGCCTTTATTATCAATAAATAATTATTCAAATTTATTGTGAAACTATGCAATATTTTTATGATGTAAAAACTTGATATATTAAAATAGTTCTACGATTAAAAAAGAAAAAAAAATTCTACTTGATTTAAAAAAAGATTATGAACGCATTCATTATAGTCAATGATTTCACCATATCCATTATGATATAGCCTATTCTTATAGATACAATTGTTAGACCATGAAGGAAAGTTGGTGCAAGTTAAAATTACTCATACTATGGAAGACAATAAGGACTAGTCTTTCAATGGTTAGTGCATAATATATATAACAAATCTAGATGGTAGAATTGTGAACTTGACCTCTTAATTAGAGGTATTGTTGAGTTATAGTAATTATGGATATGAACGATAGAGGTAGCATCCATGCACTAGTATGGAGTTGCGTAAACTAAATTGCTTATTAATGAACTTGTTTATTAATGAATGTAACAAATTTGTTACTTGAATTGTCATTATGATAGAGATAGAGAGAGGATTTTATGGTTGGTCATGTCATTTCTAAAAACAATAAGAGGTCACACGTGCAACGTTTGTGAGAAGAGAAAAAAAAAACTTTTATTAATTCTAACTAGCTAGGGAGAGTATTCGGATTGCTTATAAGATCATTGAATAATATAATCTAGTAAGAAAATTCTCACATTTTGTAGTTGATTTTTGTTACACATGCTTTTGATATAATTGTTAATTCATAAATGTATTATATTTGTATCTCTTGTATCTAGTATAATTTCAACATTTTTTCTTCACGTAGCGTCATTTAGAAACACGATTTGCATGAAACAAACGTTCCCATCATTAGCGACTAGTTTTACTGCTAAACTTTATTGACAAGGGATAATTGTGACCATGAACATTGCATACACTGCCGTAAAGTTGAAAGACATTGTCTTTGAAGCTACACAATTTTCCTTCAATATTACTCTTCCCAAAGAATCAAAAACAGCCACAAATGTTCTCTAACACAATGTTAAGTAAAAATTATAACCAAAACAATAGAGTGCATAAATTAAAAATCCTGTTCAGACTGGGACAAACAAATAAAGTCTACAGCCACCAACAATGTTCTTGAACGATAAAAAGAGTAAGAAAATATAAGCAAAACAGTACTGTTTAAATGGGTCGGTGGTGGTCGGTGGAGTGGAGATGGAGAAGGGAAGTAGGTGGTGGGGGAAGATCAAGGGAGAGTGAGAGTGAGAAGATCAAGGGATGCCGGCGACGTCGATCGGCATGGCTCAGAGCACAGCAGTGTCGATCGGCATGGCTCGAGGCACGACGGTGTCGTGGATCGAGAGCTAGCTTGAGAGTGATCTGAGAGTTCTTTTTTAATTTAGGGTTTTTTTTCAATTGTATGGAAATGAGGGACTTTTTTAAAAAAAATTTATACCAAACCTATAGCCGCATTTGATAAAACGCAGCTATAGACATGATTTAAGCCGCGTTTTTAAAACGCGGCTATAGGGAATATTTCAACAACAACAAAAAAAAATTTGTTACTCCTAAAACCGTAATTGAAACACGCGGCTACAAACAAAACTATAGCCGCATTTCATGGAAACACGGCTTTAGGTTTGCCTTAGGCCGCGTTTTTTAAACGTGGCTTTACGAAAAAAATTCAGTTGGGTCTATAATTGCGTTTTTATCAAACGCTGCTCAAAGCTGCTTTATAGCCGCATTTTTTGTAAACGCGGCTAAAAGAAACGCGGCTAAAGCCCGCGTTTTTTGTAATGAGTAGAGTACATAAATTAAAAAACCTATACAAACTGGGGCAAAAAAAAAGAGAGTAAAGCCACCAACAATGTTCTCCAACAATAGAAAGATTAAATATTATAACCAAAATAGTAGACTACATAAATTAATAAACCATTACTGATCTGCATTTACAAGACAACATACACCGTTTAGGGATGTTGTAATTGTATGCTTTTTGACTGGCTGTGACATAAGGCTCGTCATTGGGAACTAGAGCCTAGAGGTTTGAATCGGTATCAACTAAAAAAGCTTCTCCTCTCTTTTTCTTTTGGCATCTTAGTGAGTTGGGTTTGGGCTTGTATGGTTGAACCTTATTTTTATACATATGGGTTGGTCTTTTACTCTTTTAAGACATATGCATGATTTTACAACTACAATGGCCCAAATGATTTAACTAGCCCATTATAAGCATGAGTTTTTATTGGGAAAGACCATAAGTCACAAAAAAAAGGGTGAAGGAAACCATTAGCTTTGATTCCTTGATATGAGAAGGTATTGGGCTTGAAGTACAATCCATGAAGTATAAGGGACATGGGCCATGAGCTCAATGTGTGATGTGGCAAAACGACATAGGCTGTGAATTAGGAAGATTAGGGTTTCAAGCCCATTTCATGAAGTGAGGAAAAATAGTAGACCATGAGTCCAATTTATATAAGATAAATAAAAACTTTGCGCTTTATCCGCGAAGTTGAGATATAATGTGGGCTATGAGCTCATTGCATCATGTAAAGAAGATGTGGATTATAGGCCCATCTTATGAAGTGAAGAAGTTTATGAGCCATTAGTCCAATCCAAAAATATGGATTTTTGGTAATAAAATCTAGCCAACGTAATTGGATATATTTTAGGCCTTTTTGAGCTTAAACAAAAATAGCCCAATACTTGGACAAGTTTATGAATATGACGATTCACTAATTCATGGGAAGGACCCTGAGATAGGTCTTTGAGTTTGTTAGTAGTAACAATGCTATGGGCCCTCCCCAAAGCAGTTGCAGCATCCTCCCAAACACTGGCACCAACCTTGTCCTTTCCTTTGTTATCACTTCGATGCCTTTTTGGACGAGGAGTAAGCTTTTCAATAGAAATTGTTGGAGAAGCAGCTCTAGGCTCTTAAATAAAAGGGACGAACGAAGCAGCCTCAATGATTCCTTTTTCAACGACCACCCTTGGTTTCTTCTAACCAATGCTAGACAGAGGCTCATTCGTCTTAGCCTTCACATGAGCATACTTATCCTGACTAAACCTAGTTGCCATTTCTAAAAACAGGGAAAAAAAGCATATTAGCATAGCACAAAGGAGGTATAATCATGCATAAGTATTTGATGAAACATACTCCTCTCTTCTTTTAGTAGGGCTCTCAAAACAAAAGGGGATGACTCGGGTCCCAAGAAGTGACAATACAAAGTCCGTGGGTCAATAAGGTCGTCAAAATTGTCGATTGTCTTTACATAATCAAAAGCTGCCTAAACCCCTCCCTTGTACCTATGCTTCAACTTTGGAAGAACAATAACTAAAAACAACACACACACAGAGTCAAAAACAAGTTAGACAATAATAAAAAGAAATTAAAGGATTTCACAAAGACGATGCACCAAGTTTTGGGGTCTCCCACCTACGCAACAACATAGGAACATCACCCCAAAGGTCGTCAAACAGAGTCTCCCAACCATCACCAGAAACAAAGAAATATGTAGATTTCCAATGTTGAAATGACAAAGGGAAATCAACTACAAGCCTAGCTTTCTTCTCCCAAGGTACAAGCTCATAATATCGAAATTGTTTGGACTCTTTTAAAAGGTACAAGTGTACAAATTCATCCAACCTAATCATATCTCTATCATAGACGATCAACCAAATTTCTATACAGCTAATGTCAGTCCTCCAGGAGTTTGGCATAAGCTGCCCAGGAGCTATGTTTAGAAGATGAAGAAGCTCTATTATAAAGGGATGGATGCGAAATCTAAGGTCACTCAAAAATGCAGTCATAAAGACATACCTTGCCTTGTGTAAAGGCACAAGCTTTTTTGTTTGGACAAGGAAGATGAATCCTAGTATTGTCTAGAAATTGGAACCTATCCCTAAACTTAAAAAAGGTATCCTCATCCAAATTGCATGATTCTTTATGTTAGGAACATATTTATGTAATTGACTAATTCTTTAACAAAACGCACTTTACTTATAATTGAGTAGATCTAAGATGAGTTTAGTACTTCAAGAAACAAGTGTTCAAGTTGAGTATTGAAGCCATGCAAGTCTGACCAAGAAACAAGTGAAGGAAGTGCTGTTCATTAAAGCCCGGCAGAAGTCTCAATAGAATCCTTTCTATCGAGATTTAATGTTGAAACTTGACACAAGCTGTATCTGTCGAGAATTATGAAATCAGACTTTTCAAATCTAATTACACGCATATTGTAATATATTTGTGCAGGGTTTCTTTTCTCACAACTCTAGATATAAACAAGGCTTATTTTAAAGGCCATCACATTATGCACAGATTATGCACAAAATATGCAAAGGTGATGCAAACAGAATACAAGTATATTGTGACCTAGTTCATCATTCCCTCTGAAGAAGCTACTGTGTCTTTACGCCAAGGGTTTTACGATCAAAGAGCTTCTAGATCTTTATTGTTGATGAACTGAAGAATTTTGCAGCCAACAATCTTCCTCAAGTTGGTGAGTTAGTCACGTACTGGGATTCATGTGAAGGAGTTAGTCACGTACTAGGATTTAAGCATCATTGGTTAGTCACGCATTGAGATTCGTGCGTTGAATAGAGAGATTACCGCTACAATATAAGTCCAATTGGGTATTAGGGTAAGGGTTTAACTGTAGGTTGATATTTCGAGATAGGCCATAGGGTTTGGTAAGATTCCTTATACTTGTAACAGTTTGTGATTGATAATAGTAGATTCTCGAGAGTGGTGACCTTAAATTCACTCGGTAGGGTTTTGTTCATAAAGTCTAACCAAGAAACAAGTGAAGGAAGTGTTGTTCAATAAAACTCAGCAAAAGTCTCGATAGAATTCTTTCTATCGAGATTTAATATTAAAGCTCGACACAAGCTAGACACAAGCTGTATCTGTCGAGAATTACGAAATCAGACTTTTCAGATTTGATTAAACGCATATTGTAATATATTTGTGTAGGGTTTCTTTTCTCACAACCCTAGAAATATATAAGGCTTATTTTAAAGGTCGTCGCATTATGCACAGAATATGCAAATGCAATGCAAACAGAATACAAGCATATTGTGACCTAGTTCATCACTCTATTTGAAGAAACTACTACGTCTTTACGGCAAGGATTTTATGACCAAAGAGTTTCTTGATCTTCATTGTCGATGAACTGAAGAACTTTGCAACCAACAATCTTCCTAAAGTTGGTGAGTTAGTCACGTACTGGGATTCGTGCAAAGAAATTAGTCACGTACTAAGATCCGTGCATCATTGGTTAGTTGCGTACTAGGATTCGTGCATTAAACAGAGAGATTACAGCTACAATACAAGTCCAATTGGGTATTGGGATAAGGGTTCAACTGTAGGTTGATATTTTGGGATAGGCCATAGGGTTTGGTAAGATTCCTTATACTTGTAACCACTTGTGATTGATAATAGTAGATTCTCGGGAGTGGTGACCTTAAATTCACTCGATGAGGTTTTGCCTTGGTGGTTTTTCCCATTTGTAAACAAATCACCTGTGTCAAATTTATTTTCCGCTGCATTTAGTTATTTGGTGATTTGGTTGCGCTACCACGCTATTGCATGAAATTTCACTAATTAATTAACTTGGGTAATTAATTAATTTGCAAGAGATAAATTCATTTTAACCCAACACTTTAAGCGCATGAAAATCCCTAGCCTTAGAAGAAGATGGGGGGTTTTGAAGATGAAGGTTTTGAAGACGGTGGTTGCAACAGTGTCTACTTCCATCTCTATAGGTTTATCACTAGACGATAACCCCATCTCTTGTTCACTTGACCTAACTCCAAAACCTACCCTCTCTTCCACAGACATCTCAGGCAACAGATGGTACCAATTTAAGGATCGGTGCAATAAGGGATACAAATCGGTCAAAACCAGCCTAAGTGCACTATCCCTAGAAGCAAAAAGACCAACTTGGAGGCAATGACCACTCGAAAATTCAAGAAAAGCTCCTAAATGAGCGAAAAAGAAAGAAACGAAAGGAAAAAGGTCCCTAACCTCAGAAAAATCTACCATTAACACATTAAAAAGAATAGCAAATGTGGATAGAAGAAAATCGTACTTGAGAAAGAGGCCTAAGAAGCTCTAGCTCGGAGAGGGAGAAGTTGCAGAAGAAGAGGAGGGGGAGAAAAAAAGCTTAAAAACACTCTCAAAAAATCGAAACGCAGGAAAACCAAGGGTCTCGTCGAGAGGTGCACCTACATCTAGCTAATCAACACTTGACACGTGGCCACAACTTGTGCAGCGCCGTCATATCGCATTAAATGTGAAAGAAACGGGATCTCAAAAGCCATGACTAGCATGAAGTGACCTTTCATATTCCTAAGGTCATCAATACAAGTAATAATGACCACGGAATAGGGGGCAAATAATGAACCAATAAACCATCAATGCGAATTTAATGCATGATCCGTTGCTAACGGACGCACATGCAGACATGACCGTTGGCAAGATCATCAAATCTCCTCATTAAACCATCAAAGGCATTACGGCCACCATTGAAGACCTCAAACAGCTAGAAAGATATATATATATATATATATATATATATATATATATATATATATATATATCACCTCAAAACCTAAGAGAAGGTACATACACATTGCAATATACTCTCATATATCACTATCTCCCTCAGCCAATCATCTGACTTTGTCATCAGAGGTTCATTGATTGGCACCACGCCGGTGACCTTGAAGAAAGAAACATTTTTGTTATTGTTTTGTAGGTCTCGAATACATTCTCATCAGATTCCGTCTGGATGAACATTATACTAACGAATCTAGCTTCATCAATCCCCAAGGTAGATAGACTCAAATCATGATATGTCATTCCTCTAAACGTCAATAAACAAGAACTTCACCTTTCATGTTTGAATGGGGGCAACAATGTGGACTAGTTTTTACGTCTTCAAAAGATTGAAGTAAAAGAGATCTAGAACATAGACATGAAATATCATGTTAAGCTTAAAAATATTTAAAAATAAAAGCTCATGAATAAGATCCCATCAATGAAAAATCGAGTTCCTGCACCTACAAAGAATGACGTAAAAAAATATCATGTTAAGCCTAAAAAAGAGATCTTAAAAGAAGGCAGCCCACCAAGAAGACTACAAGAACGGAAAAATTGAGGTATGTACAAAATAGTATTGAGATTTAAGGTCTTCTCTCGAGGTAACTCATTTATTTCTTTCTTTTTAATTAGCCATGTGAAAGATTATCTTATTGGAGCTGAATACATATCAAGCTTGCATGATTATTTACAAATATGTATATATAGAACATGTTGAAAATATTGCTATAAAAATGTTAAAAATTATTATAGCTAATACTTTTTCTATTTTTACATACTTACTTTTTAAAACAACCTACATCAAATTATCTATTTTACCCTACAATTTATTAAAATATCAATAAATAAAGAAAGAAAATAAAATATCAAATTATCTCTTTCTTCACACACGACTACTATCCATGCTTTTTTCCTTCATCTTTGAGGTACGTAAAGAAAGAAGGGAAAAAAAAGTAAATGCAAAATGAATGAAAATGAATGGCTAATTTGGTCCTTTAAATATTAACAACATACAAGGCCATTTGTGCATTCTCTCCCAGTGCAAAGACACCTGGAATTTCTAAAAGAAGACTACAAAGACAACAAGCAAGTGGGACATTAACACCATACCATTTCATGTTTCATCAACATCACACCAACGATTTTCTTAGATTTTTTCTCAAAATAAAATTATTAATAATTTTGTGTTTGGTAGCCAAGAAAATCCAAATAAAAAGTCACATAAATCTTCCCTATTTTGTGTTTGGAGACTACAAAGACAGCAACCTACAAAATTTTGGGGGAGATAGCTTGATCAAATAATTCAATGATTTGATGCTATTTATCTTTCTATTGTTGGAAGAAAGTAGCTTTTCCTCTAATTTTTCTCTCAATTTGTTGGAGCCAATAACCTCTTTCTGCCATGAAGACCCACCAAATCTTCTGCTCATTTGTCATTCTTTGTCATATCTTAACCGTAACCTCCACACCTAATTACATTGCTGATGAAAATATTACCATCAGCTGTGGCTCCTCTGGCAACTTAAGGGCAGAAGATGAGCGTGACTAGATTGGAGACATAGGCTCCAAGTTCGCTCCCACAAAAGAACCCAATCACAAATCTAATACTTCTATAGCCGAAATCCAAGGCCCCTCTATTGTTGTCCCCTACATGACTGCCCGTTTATCTAACTGGCAATTCACATACGTGTTTCCAGTCACCCCTGGCCCGAAATTTGTTCGGTTGTACGTTTACTCGGCTTCTTACTCAGGTTTTGAAAGGTCTAGGGACTTTTTCACTGTCAAATCGGGTTTGTTCACCTTACTTGCAAACTTCAATGCTTCCATTCTTGCTAATTCATTGGGCCACAGTGATATTTATAAAGAGTTTTGCATCAATGTCGATAAAAGTCAAAAACTAAATTTGACCTTCATCCCTTTCTCTAGTAATTACTATGCTTTCATTAATGGAATTGAGATAGTTTCCATGCCTAAAGACTTGTACTATAGGCCACATAGTGTCGCTAATGGTGAAGAATTCGTCATATTAATATAAACTTCTTCTATTTTTGGTTTTCTTGAGGAAAACATCCATATCTTATTCTTAAATTTTTAAGATGGAGAAACTTCTTTCAATAAAAATAAATAAATAAATAAAAGATGGAGAAACTTCTTGGTTAGCGCAAATACAACAAAGATAAAGGCTAGCATTGCTAGTTGCTACCATTGCTTTGGATGATTTAACTTATCTTTCAGTGTAATAACTTATGAGTGCGTCACTACAAGAAACTTGGCTACTTTCAACGGTTGAAACCGTCAAAAAAAGTAATAAAAACCGTCGAAAAAAATATTTTCAACGGTTGCAATGACCGTAGAGAACCGCCATTAAAAACCGTGTCGAGAACATTTTTCTACAGCCTATGCAACCGTTGAAAAAAGTATTACACATTTATCAACAGTTAATAACTATCGAAATATATACACATAAATGTAGATTAAAGTATGCTTATTACTTTTATCCACATGCACCCAACCATTGAAATAAGTATTTTCTTTTTTAAAAAATAAATAAATTTGGATGCACTCTTTCACATTAATCAAAATTTAATAACCTGAAACAAACTGTAAAAATCAATACAACTTAACTACTCTGCCTATTGCCCTTTACAACTCAACACGCGTGTTTTACACGTATTTGTTGAATCTGATTTCAAACCTTTACTAGCTAATTCGACTTAAACTATATAACTTATTCTAAGGAACTCATATATGTTACTAAAATTTCAGTGAGGAAATTTTGTGATGATATTCTGAATTGCGTGAATAAATAATTACGAGGAGCTTCAATATGATTATGCTTTCAATTACTGAATTTTCCTTGCGGCATGACACTTTTTCTAATTCTCTCATGAGGGTTCCCGTTCTCATCCAATCTATTTGGATTTTATAAGAATTTTCTAAGATAAAGCATTTAATGGTCTGTTTTGATGGGGAATAGAGTAAAGTAAATAAGAATTGGTCCAAAATTAGTCTGTTTTCAACCAACTCTACTCTAGTCCCTTCCACTCCCCATCTCTCCCTTCTCAATCCAAACAGACCCTTACATATACCATGAACATTGATTTTAATGACCAATGTTACCATATTAATGTACTTAGGAAAAAACAATGTTACTATTGATGTTGATATTAAAATAATAATATGTTGGATCAGTTTATAAATAATAAAATAAATTATAATTCTCAATTACATAATTAGCTCACAACAAATTACATAAACTTTCACTTATCTTTATATATATATATATTATGCATGTATGTAAGTATATTAAAATTCAAACCTCAGAGAAAATTAAATTAGATTCCAAATTGAATTTCAAATGGAGTCCAATTGGGCGCCATATGTTCCATATAATTTTTAATTTTTGTGCCAAGTAAATTATTGAATGTAAAAATTGAAGAATCAAAATCCAATTAGATTCTAAATTAGACTTCAATTTTATGCCACATCTTCATCTAATTTTTTAATTTTTGTGACAAGTGAATTATCGAGTGCAAATATCAAAAAATCTGAATCCAATACATAAATAAATAATAAGAAACTATTACATATTTTAGAAATCTATGGTTTAAAAAATGTGTAAGCTAATACCATGAATATTTTCAACCACTTCTCAAAAAAATATTTAATTTGAACCGTGTAATTATGATTGTTTTTAATTATATCCGTGCATATGCATGGGCTACACACTAGTTATACTAATCACTCAAAAATATAATCACCTATAATGCGCAAATAAAGTTGAAATAATGTGAATAGTAAGATAGATATCACCGTGATACATGACTTGGCTGAGGGGCAACACTCACTCTCTTTAAGGCACTTAGCACCACAGTGGGAGAATATTAAAAATACATCTCAGCTGGTGCAACGGGTTCAATAGCACGATGCCCCTAGGATATAGCATCACAGCCACGTACATTGTAGGCTCTATGAATATGCACTACTTCATTAAACAAAAGCTCCACTAGAAAAACACCCTTCTTTGTCAAACTATTCTCAAAATATATATAATTATAAATAACTTCTTACATATTGTTATACATGTAGACATATGCGTGTATTGTTATCAACATATGAGGAATGGTGTACATAGGTCTATATATATATAAGCTCATTACTCAAGAATATGAGCGTTAGATTCTATAAAAATAAAAATAAAAAGAATATGAGAGTTATCACCATTTTTTTTTTAACAAATATAATACTTATTATTTTAATGGTAGAAGTTTCTAAAATTAAAGATTGAAGTTATTTCTTTACAATAACTATCCATTATATTTGAAACTCATGCACCTTTTCAGTTACCACAAAAATCAATATAAATTAATTAATTGTATATAAATATTTTAGTTCATTTGTCAATTAATATTATAATGCACCAGCATAATATAATTATTTTGTTCTAAAGCATATTTTAAAGAGATTAAATTATGTAAGAACGTGGTGTAAAACTCATATTTTACTCTTTCAATTTTAACATACCACAACATCTTATCATATATTTAAGAATAAGCACAACCATACTCAATCAATTCTAATACTCATATATAAATCCAACCAAATTAGGAATTTATTGAAATGTTAATAGGTGTAGTAGAATGTATTGAATTTTAGGTAAAATGTTGATGTTGCAATCTCTTATTGAATGGTGTAAAACATAAGTTTTACACCCCATCCTTACAAAATCCGGACTCTATTTTAAATGATAATATTACAGAAGTATGATACCTAGTTAAAGAAAATTTAACACCAAATGATATTTTCAACATATAATTAATTCTACTGAGAGAAACAAATAATAAAGATAAGCCATAAAGCCGCACAAAAAAAAAAGGACATATGTTGGATTTTTCTTTTTTAAACATATATCGGACTTGCCTAATGGTTTGCTTTAGTGAAAAAGAAAAAAAGAAAAAGACATCTACATTTATTTACTAACATTTTAAAATAAATAAATTGTTAAAACAACAATTAAGTAAATGATTCAAATATGTACAATAAACCAACAATTGAGTGGCCTAGTTAGTAAAATACCAAGCGAACAAGTCTCATGACTTGGATTTGAGCCTCAAACAAACTATGTGTTGGTACTCCTTATTTCTTATCTTCATTTCAAACAGTCGACTAAAAAAGTAAGTGAGTTCCTCACACAGATCAGGAGTATGGGGTCTTGTTCGAGAATGAGTAGGGTGCTACTATAGTTACGTTCAGGTAGGAAAGCCACACTAATTAATATTTGTTATGGTTCCTATAACGAAGGTGCCATGAACCTTCATTTCTTTTCATCTTTTACAAGAGTAAGAGAGAAAATATCAAAGTAAAACTGACCGGTGCATATGACTTTTTGTTTAGACTGTTTGTTTAGACCATATGATATATAATTTATTCATAGACTTTTCTATTAGAAAAACCAAACCATGACCACAATAAGGGGCCATACTTCATAGATGAGACAAATTAAGTGATGAGAAACATATGAGTGGCAAGACTTTTCAATAGGACAAAGAACCTGGACCCACAATCTTGGAGAATTTTGTAGGGGACAAGAACCTAGACCACGAGAGAGTATCTCATGTGCCCGGCGCATGAGACATCTCTCTCATTGATAGGTGGACCCCACACCTATGGGGCCCACCTGTTAGAGAGAGGGATGCTTATGCGCCGAGTGCATATAAGATTTTTTCCTAGACCACATCCATAACCACGGACAATGCATAAGCATAATAAAGTTCGACTCTGCTAGTTCCAAGAAGAAGCTCTCAACACTTTTTCAAATGGGACATAGCCTAATTGTATTCCATCTTGTCCTGTGGTGTGAGGTCATGGATTCATTGATCTAGCGGTGTTCAAGTCAGACCTGCCAGCCAATCCACCCACCCAAACTATTCGGGCTGAACCGAAAATAGTCTAACTCGACTTTGGAGATGGTTGGCAGCAGATCTCCACTTCAAGGAACCGAAATTGGTAGGTTTTCGCATGAAAAGTCAATTCCAACCTACCGGACTGACCTCCCCTCCAAAATCTCACCATTCATTGCCTCCCCCTCTCTTTCAAATGCAGATCTAGTGAGATCCGTTGAGATTTGCCTAGATATTGACGAGATCTAGCAAAATATCCACCACCGTTTAAGATGTTTCGTCGATTTCTCGAAACCGATCTTCATTTACTTAAACTGAAACCGACTTGACCCGTGGTTTTTGGCAGTCGACAGTAGGTCAGTTGCTTTGCAACCCAAAGTTGTCATGTCGATTTTGAGTTGGGTACAAACCGACCCAAACCGACTTGTGGACAACCCTACAAATCTATCAACTATTTTGTTTCCCGTTTCTTGATGTGAAATGTTTCACATGACACTTGTATATTACGTAGTCATATATATTAGGGTAATTACTATTACACAAACGTTTTGTCACACACAACTTTATACACACCTATAATATGTATTGAAATTGTGAGTTACAATTTTAGTGCATTTTTTTAGTGTAGGTAAACTTGTGTACGTCACGGTGTGTATAACAAATATCACTCTTCATATTATCAAATGTGAAATAGTATGGAGACTGTTAAATACAAAATGATCAGAGCCTAAATCCAAATATAAAAAATATTATTAATGTTGAATCAATAATATAATAAATAAATAGTTAGTTACTATTTCTTTATTAGAGAAATTTCATGTACACAAAACAAAATCTGACAATATATTTATAATGATCTTATTTTGAACTATTTTGGGTATGGGTATAATTTTATTTTATTTTACATTATGGTAAATTGACATCTCAACTAATTGAAAAAATATTTTCATATTTTTTATTATAATAGTAGAACTCTTTACATTACATTTAAATATGATGAATCAATATGTAAGGTAGTAAAATTTAGGTTTAATTATACATATAGAGTTCATTTGGGAACAACTTATTTAGTTGAAACTGAAAACTTTTTGCTGAAAGTACTGTAGATAAAGCTAAAAGGTAGCTGAAATAGTATAGTAAAACCCATGAATAATGCCAAAAAGTGTAATGGGACCCTTAAAATAGTAGCAAAAATAAGGTGAATAGTAGCAAAAATAAGCTAAATTAAAAAATTAAAAAAAAAAACATGACTATTTAAGCCAATGCTAAATGCAACCTTAGTGTCTGTTTAGGTCCAATTTTTTGGCTAATTTTATTTGAGGATGGTCAATGGACCATTCATGCACCAATCCAGACCTGACACGTGGACTAAGTTCGAGGAGGGAAGACATAGAGACCACGCTAATCCAAACTTGACATGTGGACTAAGGTCCAAGGATAGAAAACGAACAGACCCATTGTTCGAGGAGCCCAAGGAACGACTACTCCTCGGGAATGCCTCAGTTGGCCACCTGCACCAAAAGGTAGGGAACCTTGGAAGACGTCAGAGACATGCAAGTAAAGAAGAGAAGAAATATCTAGGAAAAGTAGTCATCACCTTCACATTCAATGCACTACACCAACTAATGTGGCCGCATTTACGAGGAAAAGACACCCTAACAGTAGTTCCATAGCTGACCACTCTCTACCACCTCTAGAATGGTCCTGATGGGACAAGCATCCCAATTTCTACTCAGAGACGTACAAGTGGAGGGTTTAGATGCATTAGGAGGAACTGTATAAAAGAAAGGAACCCCTCTAGGAAAAGGGGTTGGAACAAGAGAACTTGAACAAAAGGGAAGAGACCATTAACTTGTATCGAGATTGTGCAAATAATATATGAACATTGCATCCTTGATCAAGTCTGAGGAAGAGTTTATACCTTTCTTGTGTTTCTTTTCATCGTATTAAGATTCATGACTTCATTGATTTCATACTTGAATTATTCAAAGCACTATAGTTGACTTAGCAAGCCCACTCTCTTACAAATTATTTGTGTTGGGCCAAAAATACCCAATACCACTATTCTAAGTGGGCTTGAGGTTCATTTTTGAGCTCTTACATCACTTATTCTTCACTTTATGTAAAAAAAAAATTCAAAATAGAACCATACTTTGGCACACATGTAGTAAAAACAAAAAACAAAAAGCTAAATAAACTGATCTCAAATACACGCTTAATCCTTAAATTTTTATCGCATATTTTAAGATGGTATTCATCTTTTGAAATGTATCTTTTTGTTGTTAATTCTTGCTATAATATGAGTAATACTATAGATATAACAAGAAGTTTCAACAATTTCACAATATTCTCAAATTAAGATGCCAACTCACGCATGGACTCTCCACAATTTCTAATTTAAATTATGTGGCATGCTAGTTTGGGAATATTGTAAAATTGTTGTAATTTTTTGTGTTTTGTCCATTGCATTCTATATGCATAGATCCTTTCACTCAAATAACACCAAGAACACTTTTAGGCTTCATTATAGATATTCTTTTCTTTGGCCACCAAAGGCTAGACTAGCGCCATCCCATGCCCCATTTCTTACGCATACACTGTGTGTGTGTGTGTGTGATTTTTGTTTTATGAATGGTCATTGTCCTCACTTGACAGGGATGGCTTTCAGAGTTTAAAATAATAAAAAAAGATGAGGATGGGTTCAAAATCATTTCCCACTAAAGTGGGGCAATATTATGGAGGGGTTTGGGAGATTCCATTTCCAAGCATCTACCCCCAACTTATGTCATTACTTTTCCACTTGTTAAAATCAAAGCTTCCAAACAATTTTGACAATGTTTACATCATAGTTATTAGACGGGTGGTTAACCTAGTAAATGGTTTAGGTCAAGCAGGTTCAGGTTTGATTCAGTTGGGTCAATTTTTTTTTTAAAGTTTAAACATATTCTTTTTATCTTCTTTTTAATAAAATAAGAGAACAAAGACTTGAAATAATACATTGATATATAAAATAAGAAATAAAGTCAATAGAACAATAACCTAAATTTTAAATTTTGCCAAAAAAGAAATAGTCATGGTAAGATTATGTATGGATTGCATAGGATAGTTTTTGTTTAAGCCATGTAATTTAAAAATATTTAAAAAGAGTTTTAAAAAGACAATAATATCTTATTATAGAAAATAATTATATACTAAAAACATATTAAATAAATTCCATATAAAAAATACTTTGACATTGTAGACACCTCATTTTGTACCTCTTATAACTCGAACCCTTGTTCCCTAATGATAATATCACTAGGTGGCCTAGGGCTGGTTTAGGGCTCAATTTTGTAAATCTTTAGCTTAGAGGATGTTTTGGTAAAAGAAAACATGCAAAAACCCTAAGTACGAGTGCGTATAGGGTTTCAAAAGACTTGTATGGCAATTTTTTTATGTAAAATTCATGCAAAGCTAATCCCATATCGACTGGAAGCCACCCTGCTCCCCTATCTGATCACTATAAATGGCCCCCAATGCTCTTTTCTCAAAATACGCTGAATTCACTAGAAAATTCATGCAAAGCTAATCCTACATTAGCTAGAAGCCACCCTGTACCCCTCTTTGATCACTATAAAAAACCCCAAATGCTCTTTTCTCAAAACACGCCAAATTCTCTAGAAAATAGTGAATAAAAAAGGGAGTTTTTATTCTCAATAAACAAGAACTTCACCTTTCATGTTTGAACGGGGGCAACAATGTGGACTAGTTTTTACACCTTCAAAAGATTGAAGTAAAAGAGATCTAGAACTTAGACATGAAATATCATGTTAAGCTTAAAAATATTAAAAAATAAAAGCTCATGAATAAGATCCCAGCAATGAAAAATTGAGTTCCTGCACCTACAAAAGAATGAAGTAAAAAAATATCATGTTAAGCCTAAAAAAAGAGATCTTAAAAGAGGGCAAACCCACCAAGAAGACTACAAGAACGAAAAAATCAAGGTATGTACAAAATAGTATTGAGATTTAAGGTCTTCTCTCAAGGTAACTAATTTATTTCTTTCTTTTTAATTAGCCATGCGAAAGATTATCTTATTGGAGTTGAATACATATCAAGCTTGTATGATTATTTACAAATATGTATATATAGAACATGTTGAAAATATTGCTATAAAAATGTTAAAAATTATCATAGCTAATACTTTTTCTATTTTTACATACTTACTTTTTAAAACAACCTACATTAAATTATCTATATTTTACCCCACAATTTATTAAAATATCAACAAAGAAAGAAAGAAAATAAAATATCAAATTATCTCTTTCTTCACACATGACTACTATCCATGCTCTTTTCCTTCATCTTTGAGGTACGTAAAAAAAAAGAAGGAAAAAAAAAAAGTAAATGCAAAATGAATAATACCAACGTCAATTTTCATTGTTACTATAGCATTTATATAGTTTTCCACAATTTTCCATGATTTGATGTAAGTGAATTTTAAACTTAGTTAACTAAAATGTAGTCACCTTCCTATTATACAAGAACTCGAGTGCTCTAAAACCAGGATGTTACCTTTTGCTTACCACTAAATAAATTAAACTTGCGACTGAATAAATTGTGCTTGTAATTGAATGGTTCCTAGTCAGAAATATCATTCTCACTTCGTTACCGCTCAAATATTTTCCGAGCCCACAATTAATCGTGAACCTATCCTTTACGTAGAATTACGTCCAGGCTCCAAATTTCATCTATGTAAAGTAATATGACAGGGACCTCTGGTCCTTTTTGAATATTGTTTGAATGAAAAATAATTGAAGGACGAGGACAAATTGCTTTACCCCAAGGTCTAATAATGCAAGGCAATTTGCATGAACGCTTGGTCCACAACAGAGTGACAGACAAGAAACAATGCCTTTCAAGTCCGGCACCAATGCATGTGATTAGATTGTGGCGGCAGATCACCGATCACTCACGTTTGTGAGCTTATCCTCCTACTCCTTCCTTTTTTGTTATTCCTACCTTTTTATTAACTATAAATGAATGTAATCACTCAAGGTCAAGGAGGACAGTGTATGCGGAGGGAGATCACAGCTTGCGAGAGTTGAAGGAAAACACAAGTGAAAAATGGAAGCTTATAATATTAAGGGAGGGATCATTACATATTATCATCTGGCATTGTTTGTGATACTGATTCTGAACGCATATTGTTGTTGTGGTTCTACTGTCCTTGTTGAGAGCAATACAACTAATTTCCTGACCAATGACGTCCTCGGTGAAATCGTGACTGACGACGACTTGGAGTTCCCGGTGCACTCCTACACAAGTCGGATGCTTGCTGGCTCCGATCCCTATTCTCAACTGAAACCGGGAAATCAAGCACCTCCTTGTGGGCTAGCAAGGGACCATCGTTATTGCACCGATCCTAACGCTATCGTACGGCAAAGTGTGTACCAGCGCAAGGGAAACTAGGCAAGGGTCAGTGGGCACCCGCACCCAAACCCAAATCCGCACCATGCTTCGTAGGTTTCCTTTCAGCCGTGCACTTGTATTTTTTTTTTTTTTTATTAAGATATATAATATGCTGTATTTTATATCCAATAAGGATGGTGAATCCGTGTATATGCGTGTTGGTGAATGTATCGTTTGTCGGAGGTAGATTGAAGTAATAAAATTTTCAATGAAAAAATGGTTGCGGAGGAACTCGGTTGATTTGTTGTTTGTTTTCTTTCTTTCTTTCTTTTTTTTTTTTTTTTTTTTTTTCAATATTTGTCCCAATTCTGTTTTTTTTTCTTTTTTCTTTTTTCAGTTAACGGCATGTTTGCTGCTGTACCAAGAGTACATTGGGAATGATAATATTTAAGCCAAATTATAAACTGAACTCCTAAAGTTTGAGGGTTTTAGATTTTTAGATTTTAAAATTTTAAAATAATTAGTATTTTACCTCCTAAAATTATATGTTGTTAGTTATTACACTAAGTTGTCACGTGTGTTTTGTTGATCCAATTAAATTGTGACATGTAAATTTTTTGTATTAAATCTTAAAAATGCTTGAAATAAATTTTCTAAAATGAAAAAATCAAATAAATTAGAAACTCAACATTTTCTTTCCTTTTTCTTGATTTTCTCAGCAACCAAACAAAAACACAAGCATCAAAAGTATATTTACAGACATTCAACACATTTTTTCTTTGCATTTTCCTTATTTCTTTAAGCAGCAAATACATAAAAAATCCAATAAAATTTATGAGTTTATCAGCAAAAAAAAAAAAAAAAAAGAGAAGAAAACCTCTAAAACTCATCCACGGTAGAAAAGGTGTAGATAGGTCTTGCTTTATTTATTTATTTATTTTTAGGGTAAAATACATTAACTTACCCTATGGTTTGGAATAATGCCAAACACATCCAAAACTTCTTTAAAAATAACCAATTTGGTCCTTGAAGACAAACGCGTTACAAGCTGTTTTTGCAATCTTCTAACCCAAGATTTTTTTATATCTTTTCTCCATTCTTTCTTCTTATCCTCAATGGTCACACTACACCTCCACACACTTGGCCCTCTCTCTATCTCTTATTTCCGCTCTATTTGTGAAAAAATATCTCAAATACTATGAATTTATTATTTGCTATTGTGAAAAAACACAATTGAGACTCAATGATTAAAATTTTACCAAATATACAAGGAATTCCTATCAAATATATATATATGTACACACACACAGAACGCTCAATTTTGAATCCATTTTCTCAATATCCAAGGTTGGCAAAAATTTCTTCTATTTATATAGAGTATTTGCCATTTGCCTCTCTCCCACACAGTGACCAATCAGAAAAATAAAGGGTAAAATAGAATAACTTACTTTGAGAATTGAGATAATAATGCCAAAAACATCTAAAATTTAAAATGTCTAATTTGGTCCTTTAAATATTAACAACATATAAGGCCGTTTGTGCATTCTCTCCCAGTGCAAAGCCACCTGGAATTTCTGCAAGAAGACTACAAAGACAACAAGCAAGTGGGACATTAACACCACGCCATTTCATGTTCCATCAACATCACACCAGAGAATTTCTTAGATTTTTTCTTAAAATAAAATTATTAATAATTTTGTGTTTGGTGAAATTATTTGAGGGTGAAATTTGTAAAATTCCTCACTTTGTTTCTACGTTCTAAAATATCCCAATTTCGCAGAAACCTCATTTTCTGATTATGGCAATAAGAAAACCTCAAAATGTATGACCGAGTCCAAAAGGCAAGGACTGGAAGCAAGCACAACTATTTATTTTTAGTTTTCTAAATTCTGCATCACACAACACAAGGCACAAACAACTTCGCTGTCCTCACCCTTCACCCTACAAGTCTCTACAAACCTACAAAATATTGGGGGGAAGATAACTTGATCGAATAATTCAATAATTTTGATGCTATTTATCTTTCTGTTGTTGGAAGAAAGTAGCTTTTCCTCCTCTAATTTTTCTCTCAATTTGTTAGAGTCAGTAACCTCTTTCTCCCATGAAGACCCACCAAATCTTCTGCTTATTCGTCATTCTTTGTCATATCTTAACCATAACCTCCACACCTCGTTACATTGCTGATGAAAATATTACCATCAACTGTGGCTCTTCTGGCAACTCAAGGGCGGAAGATGAGCGTGACTGGATCGGAGACATAGACTCCAAGTTCGCTCCCACAGAAGAACCCAATCACAAATCTAATACCTCTACAGCCGAAGCCCAAGGCACCTCTGTTGCTGTCCCCTACATGACTGCCCGTTTATCTAACTGGCAATTCACATACGTGTTTCCGCTCACCCCTGGCCCGAAATTTGTTCGGTTGTACTTTCACTCGGCTTCTTACTCAGGTTTTGAAAGGTCTAAGGACTTTTTCACTGTCAAAGCGGGTTCGTTCACCTTACTTGCAAACTTCAGTGCTTCCATTCTTGCTAATTCACCGGGCAACAGTAATGTTTATAAAGAATTTTGCATCAATGTCGATAAGAGTCAAAAATTGAATTTGACCTTCATCCCTTTCTCTAGTAATTACTATGCTTTCATTAATGGAATTGAGATAGTTTCCATGCCTAAAGACTTGTACTATAGGCCACATATTGTAGCCGCTAATGGTGAAGAACTCTTCACTGTTTATATCAGCCTAGCTCCTCAGCTCTACATAAACGACAGCACGGCACTCGAGATGGTTTATCGATTAAATGTTGGTGGGGGCTCAATATCACCAATGGAAGACACTGGCATGTTTAGACAATGGTCCGATGGCTCTAATTATCTGTTGAGTGAAGGTATAAACCCTCGTCTAGTATCTATGACACTCAATTACTTATATATACCAATTTACACTGCGCCTGATGCTGTCTATCTGTCTGCAATTTCAATGGGCCCAAACAGCACTAGGAACTTGATGTCTAATTTGACATGGGGATTACTTGTTGATACGGGATTCAATTATCTGTGAGGCTCCATTTCTGCGAAATAGAGGATAGGGTTAATATCCCCATGGCAAGAAGATTCACCATCTATATAGATTATCAGCTAGCTGAAGATGCAGATGTAGTACATTGGACTGACCGTAAATATAGGCCTTTCTTCAGGGACTACGTAGTAATGATCAGAAACAAGGGTGAGAGCAAGCATCTTCTTTCCATTGATCTAAAACCTATATCAGACTCTGATTTGAAGGATGCCATTTTAAACGGTGTGGAAGTGTTCAAGTTGAGTGATCAATATGGAAATCTTGCCGGACCCAATATGGTGCCTCCACCACTGGATCAAGGACCTGCTCCAGCAGCCAACGAATCCAAGACAAAGAAAACAATATTCATTGCCATTGGAAGTGGTTTGGGCATCTTAGTTGTGCTCGCTCTAGTGTGTTGCATGGTTCTTTATAAACTGAAGAAGACTAGGTGTTTTGGTTCTTGCCATCCTCTAGCAAAGTGGTGGTGTCGGTCTAAGCTAGATCCTTATAAAAGAGAGTTCTCAAGGAGAACAGCTTCGTCACTGCCTGGAGAACTGTGCCGCTACTTCAGACTAGATGAAATCAAAACAGCATGCAACAACTTCGATGAAGATCTAATTATCGGTGTAGGTGGATTTGGCAATGTTTACAAGGGTCTGATTGAGCAAGGTAATGTATAATGCTATGATTATCTTTAATTTTTAGTTTTTGTTTTCCTGAATTTGTCTTAGTTGCAGTCTAACTGCATTTAATTAAGATTAGTGATACTATATTTTATAGAGATGTTTAATAATTTGATCAAATCCGACTTGTGCTGTGTTTAGTTCCTATGTGTATTGGACATAGCCATATATGAAAGGAAAATGTTCTCTTAAACTCATTTTACATCCACTATTTTACATAATATTCACGATTGATGTGCTGATATACACATTTTAAAAGATAAAGAAAAATGCCAACATTTAAATATGGAAGTGGATGTGAGAGTATCATTACCCATATATATGAACAATAAAATGTAATTAGCATGTCCTATTTTAGGACATAACTTCACATCTTCTTGTTTCCAAATAGCATAGAAACTAGACATAAGTCATGCGCATTATTTACGCACAATAATACAAGAGTGGTGCTAAAGACAATAAAAATTTTAATTTTATTACATAAAATTTATAAACTGATTTGCTCCCATAGGTCATTAAATCTACCAATTGCATTCATGGCAACCTTTATTAGGTTTTAAAAAACATAATGATACAATATTCCATCCTTCAGGTAATATGATGGTGGCAATCAAGCGCATGAAACAGGAATCTCAACAAGGTGTTCGTGAGTTTCTGACAGAGATTGAGATGCTTTCTCAACTTCGTCATGTGCACCTTGTGTCTCTCATCGGATATTGCAATGATGAGGGTGAGATGATACTTGTTTACGACTACATGGCAAATGGTACCCTCCGCCACCACCTCTATGGCACCCTTAATGATCCCCTCACCTGGAAACAAAGGCTCCAAATATGCATAGGAGCAGCACGTGGTTTGCACTACCTCCACACGTGTACAAAGCACCCTATTATCCATCGTGACGTGAAGACAACAAATATTCTATTGGACGAGAAATGGGTATCCAAGGTTTCCGATTTCGGATTGTCCAAAATGGGTTTAGATAACACTGCAGTTAGTACATTAGTAAAGGGGACATTGGGGTATTTGGATCCAGATTATGCTAGGCGCCAACAGTTGACAGAGAAATCCGATGTGTACTCATTTGGTGTAGTGATGTTTGAAGTGTTATGTGCCAGAAAAGCATTGAATCCAAAACTCCAAGAGGAGCAGCGAAATTTAGCAAGCTGGGCTCGGAAATGCATTGATAGAGGGACCATTAGCCAAATCATTGATCCATATCTAACGAACAAGATAGCATCAGAGTGTTTAAAGGTATACATGGAACTTGCAGAAAGTTGTGTACGTGATCATGGAATCCAACGGCCCACAATGAATGATGTCATGGAAAAGCTAGAGTTTGCATTTGAACTCCAGGAGAATGCAGAAGCAGAAGCAACCAAGGATACTAATTCAGAAGAGGTATCATTATTCCGTGTTGCCACTACCAATGGAGCTCCTTGGTTGGAGTCGACTAGTGGAACTGAGTTAAGTACAATTAATACTGGATTAAGTTACCCTAGTCTTGATTTTGTTACTACTATTAGTATCACAAGTCAAGATTTCTCCTCACCCACTAAAAACAGTAGTTCTTAAGTTTTTTTACTGTTTTTAAGCTTTTTTATATATTTTATTATTGTTGTGTCTTTCTACAGTCGGGAATAGTTATGATATGGTGTGAATGTTATTAACATAATGTTCTAGAAAAAAGTAACATTAGAAGAAAAAAAAAGTACTATGAAGTCGAAAAAATTTCCCATTTTTCTCTAATGAGTTGAAATTAATATTGGGAGACAATTAATTGACTTGTTTATTACGGTACATGACATTTTTTTTATAAGCGGTACATAGGATTTGAGGCCAAAATGGGCAAATGCCCTTTTCGCGCAAAAAAAAAAAAACAGTATTATGCCCCATTTTCCAAACTAATTAGGGAAATGCCCATCTTTTGAAACTCAGTTTTCTCAAAATCAAGTTAAGCCTTATAGCGACGTTTTAAGGAGCCTATAGTGACGTTTTTAAGGACCTATAGCGTCGTTTTGTATTTTAATTAAAATAAAAGTTCCTCATATTAATATAAACCTTTTTTTTTTTTTGAGGAAAATTTCTATATCTTATTCTTAAATGTTTAAGATGGTGAAACTTCTTTCAATCAAAATAAATAAATAAAAGAAAGATGGAGAAACTTCTCGGTTGGCACATATACAACAAAGATAAATGCTAGCATTGCTAGTTGCTACCATTGCTTTGGATGATTTAACTTATCTTTCAGTGTAATATATTAAATGATAACGGATGTAATTTAAGAATTATTTTTAAATAACTAAAGTTTGTTGTAGTGATAACTTATGAGTGCGTGTTTTACACGTATTTGTTGAATTTGATTTCAAACCTTTACTAGCTAATTCGATTTAAACTATATAACTTATTCTAAGGAACTCATATTGTTACTAAAATTTCAGTGAGGAAATTTTGTGATGATATTCTGAATTACGTGAATAAATAATTATGAGGAGCTTCAAATATGATTATGCTTTCAATTAATGCATTTTCCTTGCAACATGACAGTTTTTCTCTCATGAGGGTTCTCGTTCTCATCCAATCTATTTGAATTTTCTAAGAAAAAACATTTAATGTTTTGTTTCGATTGAGGGGGAATAAAGTAAAGTAAATAAGAATTGGCCCAAAATTAGTTTGTTTTCAGCCAACTCTACTCTAGTCCCTTCCACTCTCCATCTGTCATCTCTCAATCCAAACAAACCTTTACATATACCATGAACATTGATTTAATGTCCAATGTTACCATATTAATGTACTTAGGAAAAAACAATGTTCCTATTGATGTTGATATTAAATTAATAATATGTTGGATCAGTTTATAAATAATAAAATAAATTATAATTCTCAATTACATAATAAGCTCACAACAAATTATATAAACTTTCACTTTTATATATATATATATATATATATATATATATATATATATATATATATATATTATGTATGTATGTATGTATATTAAAATTCAAACCTCAGAGAAAATTAAATTAGATTCCAAATTGAATTTCAAATGGAGTCCAATTGGGCGCCAAATGTTTCGTATAATTTTTAATTTTTGTGCCAAGTAAATTATTGAGTGTAAAAATCGAAGAATCAAAATTCAATTAGATTCCAAATTAGATTTCAATTTTATGCCACGTCTTAATCTAATTTTTAAAATTTTTGTGACAAATGAATTATCGAGTGCAAAAATCAAAAAGTCTGAATCCAATATATAAATAAATAATAAGAAACTATTACATATTTTAGAAATCTATGGTTTAAAAAATATGTAAGCTAATACCATGAATATTTTTAACCTCTTCTCAAAAAAAAAAAATTTAACCATGTAATTATGATTGTTTTTAATTATACCCGTGCATATGCATAAGTTACACACTAGTTATTCTAATCACTCAAATAAATAACCACATATAATGCGCAAATAAACTTGAAATAATGTGAATAGTAAGATAGCTATCACCATGATACATGGCTTGGCTGAGGGGCAACACTTACTCTCTTTTAAGGCATTAAGCACCATTGTGGGAGAATATTAAAAATACATCTCAACCGGTGCAACGGGTTCAATAGCACGATGTCCTTAGGATACAGCAGCCCAACCACGTATGTTGTAGGCTCCATGAAGAGCACTTCTGGTATCACACCCTTGGCCACAGCATTGGCCACAACTCGCCACATGGGTGAATTGTGGCCAAGGGTGTGGTACCAGAATTTTTCCTCCATGAATATACACTACTTCATTAAACAAAAGCTCCACTAAAAAAACCCCTTCTTTGTCAAACTATTCTCAAAATATATATAATTATAAATAACTTCTTACATATTGTTATACATGTAGACATATATGTGTATTGTTATCAACATATGAGGAATGGTGTACATAGGTCATTACTCAAGAATATGAGCGTTAGATTCTCAAATATATATATATATATATATATATATATGAGCGTTATCACCATATTTTTTTTCACAAATATAATACTTATTATTTTAATGGTAGAAGTTTCTAAAATTAAAGATTGAAGTTATTTCTTTACAATAACTATCCATTATATTTGAAACTCATGCACCTTTTCAATTAAGACAAAAATCATTATAAATTAATTGTATAGAAATATTTCAGTTCATTTGTCAATTAATATTATAATGCACCAACATAATATAATTATTTTTGTTCTAAAGCATATTTTAAAGAGATTAAATTATGTAAAAATGTGGTGTAAAACTAATGTTTTATCCTTCCAATCTTAACATACCACAACATCTTATCACATATTTAAGAATAAACACAATCACACTCAATCAATTCTAATACTCATATGTAAATCCAACCGAATTAGGAATTATTGAAATGTTATTAGGTGTAGTAGGATGTATTGAATTTTAAGTAAAATGTTGATGTTGTAATTTCTTATTAGATGGTGTAAAACATAAGTTTTACACCCCATCCTTACAAAATTCGGACTCTATTTTAAATGATAATTTTACAGGAGCATGATATTAACACCAAATGATATTTCAACAAATATCATTTGTTGAAGAACAAATTCGGTTAAAGAAACAAATATCATTTGTTGAAGAAACAAATATCATTTGCAACAAATTCAGTTAAAGAAAATTTAACACCAAATGATATTTTCAACAAATAATTAATTCTGCAGAGAGAAACAATAATAAAGATAAGCCATAAAGCTGCTAAAAAAAAGGACATATGTTGGATTTTTCTTTTTTAAACATACATCAGACTTTCCTAATGGTTTACTTTAGTGAAAATGAAAAAAAAAAAAAAAAAAAAAGACATCTACATTTATTTACTAAAATTTTAAAATAAATAATTATGAAACAACAATTAAGAAAATGATTCAAATATGTACAATAAACCAACAATTGAGTGGCCTAGTTAGTAAAATACCAGGCCACAAGTTTCATGACTTGGATTTGAGCCTCAAACAACTAACTATGTATTAGTACTCCTTATTTCTCAGCTCCATTTCAAACAGTTGACTAAAAAATAAGTAAGTTCCTCACACAGAGTGAGAGTATGGGTCTTGTACGAGAGTGAGTAGGGTGCTACTATAATTACGTTCATGTAGGTAAGCCACACTAATTGTCTTGCTCTACCCTTTTTTTATTTACCAATATGTGTGTGTGTGTGTGTGTGTATATATATATATATGAGTGCATGTACAATAATTTCTTCGAGGTTTAATATATGTTATGGTTCCTATAACAAGGAGCTATGAACCTTCATTTATCTTCATCTTTTACAAGAGTAAGAGAGAGTATCAACGTAAAACTGACCGGTACATATGACTTTTTGTTTAGACCGTTTGTTTAGACCGTAAGATATATAATTTATTCATAGACTTTTCTACTAGAAAAACCAAACCGTGACCACAATAAGGGGCCATATTTCATAGATGAGACAAATTAAGTGATGAGAAACATATGAGTGGCAAGACTTTTCAATAGGACAAAGAACCTGGACCCACAATCTTGGAGAATTTTGTAGAGGACAAGAACCTAGACCACGAGAGAGTATCTCATGTGCCCGGCCTGATATGTGGGCCCCACAAGCCTGTGGGGCCCACCGTCAATGAGAGGGATGGCTTATGCGTCGGGTGCATATAAGATTTTTTCCTAGACGACATCCACGACCATAGACAATGCATAAGCATAATAAAGTTATACTCTGCTAGTTCCAAGAAGAAGCTCTCAACACTTTTTGAATGGGCCATAGCCTAATTGTATTCCATCTTGTTGTGTGGTGTGAGGTCACGGATTCATTGATCTAGGGGTATTCATGTCAGACCTACCAGCCAATCCACACACCCAAACTATTAGGGTAATTGCTATTACACAAACGTTTTGTCACACACAACTTTATACACACCTATAGTATATATTGAAATTGTGAGTTACAATTATAGTGCATTCTTTTAGCATAGGTAAACTTATGTATGTCACGGTGTGTATAATAAATATCACTCTTCATATTATCAAATGTGAAATAGTATGGAGACTGTTAATACGAAATGATCAAAGCCTAAATCAAAATATCAATAAATATTATTAATGTCGAATCCATAATATAATAAATAGTTAATTATTATTTCTTTATTAGAAAAATTTCATGTACACAAAACAAAATCTCGCAATATCTTTATAATGCTCTTATTTTGAACTATTGTGGGTATGGGTCTAATTTTATTTTATTTTACATTATGGTAAATTGACATCTCAACTAATTGAAAAAAGTATTTTCATTTTTTTTTTATTATAATAGTAGAACTCTTTACATTACATTTAAAAATGATGAATCAATATGTAAGACAGTAAAATTTAGGTTTAATTATACATTTAGAGTTCGTTTGGGAACAACTTATTTAGTTGAAACTTAAAACTTTTTGTTGAAATTACTGTAGATAAAGCTAAAAAGGTAGCTAAAATAATACAGTAGAACCTATAAATAATACAGAAAAAGTGCAATGAGACCCATGAAATATAGCAAAAATAAGGTGAATAGTAGCTGTAAGTGCACAATTTCACTTGGACCCAAAGACAACCGTGGGCTCAGGCCCAATGAGCCTTAAACAATGAAATTTGTAGAGTGTGGGTATGAAATCTAGTTTAGAGACACTTGAAACTTAATAACCCGGCTAAGATGTAAAAATACTATCGAATAGTAAATGATTATTGCAAAGGAGCCTCATCGGACATAAGCCGAGGACAATTTCTGTATTATTTCTCTTTCTTTCTTGAAGGTTACAATTCTTAGTTTCTTTCTTCATAATTGATCGATCCCCCTCTTCTTTGGCCTCTACCCCCTTTAAATACTTCTTCTCTTGGTGCTTTATACACGTGTTGCCCAAATCTTCCTTTTTTCTCCCTGACAAGACCTTCTTCAAGTGTTTTAAATAGTAACCAGAAGGTTCAATTCTACTGTTCAAGGGTCACTTCCCCATTAATGCGGCCTGGGAGGTGGGTGCAGGGTCTTTAATGTGGAGGTAGCAGCCTTTTCCTAAGATATTTCTCTAACACCGGTGCCTCTAGAGGGTACAGGGATCCCCCCTTTAATCAACAGTCTTTCTAGAACTCTGTTTTGATCATTCTAGCGAGTCTCCGAGTCTTCCTAGGTCTATCCAAGGAGAAACTCACCCTCGGACGTGTCTTTGGATCCTCGGCGTATGGGCCGATTTGCAGTATTTACAGGCTTTTAATCAAGAACAGATTGACACTCCTATTAGAGCCCAAAGGCCCAAATGCCTGCTTGGGTCCTTTTACTCCCCACAATAGCCCCTCAAAACACTATTTTTCAGCATTTGAGAAGAAAAATAGGGTTTTGATCCAACGAGAACTTTCCCCACACGTTTTGTAAATAACCACGCGTGTGGAGATCGTTTCGTGTTCCAGAAGATGCCATTTGGCAGTTTCAATTTCAAAAACGCGCGCATTTATGACCGTAAGTTACACCTTGTTCCCCACGTTCAACGGTGAGATGAGCATCCAACGGCCCTTGTTGCCCCCTAAAAATTTGGGCGGGATGGATGCAATTTTGAGATCGCTTCCCGCACGTCATACTCTTTGAAAACATGCGCCGTCATTTATTTCTTCATAGTCTAATCACATCAAAACATTAGCCGT
Organism: Castanea mollissima; assembly: GCA_014183005.1. Taxonomy (NCBI): domain Eukaryota; kingdom Viridiplantae; phylum Streptophyta; class Magnoliopsida; order Fagales; family Fagaceae; genus Castanea; species Castanea mollissima. The sequence goes on from JACAVU010000005.1 coordinate 1,240,979, forward strand.
TCGCCTTTTCTCTACAGAAACCCGTGGAAACTCGTACAACTTCAAACTCGTAAGTTCCTAATTTTTCTTTACTCCTTTCTCCTCGGATCCTATCCTTAGCTCCCTTCTTAACCACTTTCTTTCTTAAAACTCGCCCTTTCGTTTCTTACTGATGGGTAAATTCAAGTGTTTAGTTGACACCGCCACTGGGATGGAGGGTTTTAGGGCCAAATAACACATTCCCAGCGACGTAGGTTTAAGATACTGTCTGGCGGAAGCCGTGGCTGGGTCTAGGAAAACGGGAGAGTTATCATCCCTATGATTGCCTTCATAGAAGACGGGATGACCCTCCCTATGAGAAACGTGACCAGAGAATACCTTCGCAACCACCGGTTGTGTCCTGACAAGTGCACTCCCAATGTCTTTAGAGTCTTAGGAAGCGTCGACGCTCTAAGTGAGCAAATGGGCTTAAACCTCACTTGGCATGACGTCGTTTTTATGTACGAATGCCATAAGCTTACTAGGGTAGGCTATTATATCAAATCCCGCTCTAGTGTAGTTAGGTTGATTTCCTGTCTACCCAAGTCCAATAAAGGCATGAAGGACGACTACCTCATTGCCTCAAGCAACTAGCACGACGCCCCCCACTGCCCACGCTTGAGCCACTGCAACGTCGCTGACTTGAACCGAGTGCTACGTTCAGAAATTTTCGTGAGTGAAGACCTGCAGCTTAGAGCGGCTCACTTGATATTAGGGTACGACCCTATATCCTCAGACTTCCAGGAGATAGAGAACGCGATTGTTGCGGGTGACTAGAGGCGTAGGATAGTTAACGTAGCCAGGCCACACTTTCTAGCCGACCACGACATTCTCGACGACCCCCACACCATCCTATACACGCAACCCCTCGCGGCGATCCCCCTCGCAGTGCACTCTCAGGCAACCGTTATCCCAGATGAGCAAGTGTCCTCCTCAAACACGTTGGACGAGGAGATAGACCAGTTTCAACTCGAAGACGTCCAAAGACCTCGTGGAAACCCGTTTGTCGTCCTTTTCGACGAGGAAGAAGAGCCCGCCGAGACCTCTGGGATCGCCGGCCTAGTGATTGCATGTCCAGACGACAGCTCCATTGAAGAAGATATGGACCTGCTTAAGGGCCTCCTGACCGTGAGAGGCGAGAGAGTCGCCAAGAAGGGAGCGAGGGGATCTCAAGCTCCCCTATCCTTGCCACCACCCCCTCCTCCAATCGACCCCAAGCCTCCCACTGAAGAGCCTAAGAAGAAGAGGAAGGTAGAGATCGAGGAGGCTGGTGGCGACAAACAGAAAAAACTGAAACAGCAGCCACCACAGGCTTAGCAGCAGAGGCTGGACAAGGGCAAAGGGCGCGCTCGTTCAGTTGAAAGTGGGGAGATCAGAGACATGGCCGAGGTGCGCCGAGCACCGACCATGTGGTCTCCTGAACTGAGATTGGATGGAGCGCCAATTCCCCTCCAGTCTAACATCACGGCGTTCCAATAAGGCCATGCCCTCCATTGGCTGATGCGTTGGAGCGTCCTCTTCTGCTGCCCAAGGACATGGAAACCTTGGAAAAGATGAGCTAGCCTCAGCTGTTCCTTTCTTTGAAAAGGGACTTAGCTCTGGTAAGTTTCACTTCGTACTTATACTCTAGGGTTATTTGTAAATACTTTACTGCATTTACCCCCTGACATTTATCATAGGCCATCCAGGAAGTTTTTGCTGCCGAGAAGTTCGTGGAGGATTCTCGGAAGCGAGCTGGAATGGAGCAGGAGATATGGCAAGAGACAGAAAAGTCCCTATGCCAGGCCCTAGCGGAAAATGGGAAGCTCACCTCTCAGCTGGCCGATCTGAAAAGAGAGAAGGACGGTGCCGAAGCCAGCCTGAAACGATGAAGAACCAAGTGGAGGGGCAATGTAAGCTCCTTCGCCAAGAGGATGATGAGCTTTCCCAAGTCCAAAGAAAACGCTCTGACTTGGAGAAGGAGCTTGCGCAGATGAAGAAGGAAGCGCGCAACTTCAAGCATTCACTAGAGGCTGCGAAGCAGACCAGTTATCAGGAAGGTGTGGCTGCAACGCAGGACCAGCTGATAGAAGCTTTCGCGGCCTTGTGCTGAGAATACTGTCAGCAGGTCTAGGGGGAGGCTTTAAACGTAGCAGGGGTTCCTCAAGCTTCCAAGCTGAGGAAGCCCGAGAACGTTTGGCTTCCCCTTGACATACAGGAGATAGAAGACACTCCTATTATTGCCTCTCTCGCCCTTCCTCCCGTGGTGCCAGAACTCGTTCCTGATCCTACGGAACCTGAAGGTTCCCATAAGAGAAGGACGGTGTGGAGGTGCTGAGAAGGAACAAAGCTAGAACGTTGAGCTCATCATTCCTTCAACAACTACAACAGACAAAGGGAAACAAGTCTTGTCTGCCTTTGAGTTGGAGTTGAAGAGCATCGAGGCTGGCAGCACTTCCCTTCAAACCCCCCTTCAAAAGCTTAGGGCCTAGCTTAGGACTTTTTTCTGTACTTCCAATTTTCATATAATGATGTATTCCATTATAATTAATGAAGAACAACTTTATTTATTTTTCATCCGAGTTGTGTTTGTTTTACTTTGTCCTTTTTACGCTTGCCATGAAAGTTCTCACTAGCACATAGCTAAAGAAAGAACGGAATAAATAAGTCTAACTTCAACAGTTAAAAATTACAACCTTTAAACAACCATCCACATACTTTCTTTGCAAAGTAAAAAACATTCAAGAATCTGACAAAACTGACTTAGTTTAGATGGTATATGGTGCCTCACTTTAGAAACTCCCAAGGTAGTTAAACTTTGTAACCTGAGACACTAATTTTGCTTAACACTTAAAGATGTACAACTTAAGATTCAATTTAACTTAGGAACAATAACTTCGGATGTTAAATTCTCCAAAGTAGAAGGCCCGAGGACCCGGCATAACTAAGGTTCTGTTAACAAGTGTTTAACAAGTGATAAGACATCAATTCTACTAGATTTGTGGTCCGAGGCCCATACAAAACCAAGTTTCTGTTTGATACTTAGGAACAGTAACTTAAGATGTTAATTCCCCAAAGTAGAAGGTCTGAGGACCTGGCATAACTAAGGTTCTGTTTAACAAATGATAAGATATCAATTTCCACTAGGTTTGTGGTCCGAGGACCATACAAGACCAAGTTTCTGTTTGATACTTAGGAACAATAACCTCAAATGTTAATTTCTCCAAAGTAGAAGGTCCAAGGACCCGGCATAACTAAGGTTCCGTTTAACAAATGATAAGATATCAATTTCCACTAGGTTTGTGGTCCGAGGACCATACAAAACTAAGTTTCTGTTTGATACTTAGAATAACAACCTCAAATGTTAATTTCCCCAAAGTAGAAGGTCCGAGGACCCGGCATAACTAACTAAGGTTCTGTTTAACAAATGATAAGATATCAATTTTCACTAGGTTTGTGGTCCGAGAACCATACAAAACCAAGTTTCTGTTTGATACTTAGGAACAATAACCTCAAATGTTAATTTCCCAAAATAGAAGGTCCGAGGACCCGGCATAACTAAGGTTCTGTTTAACAAATGATAAGATATCAATTCCACTAGGTTTGTGGTCTGAGGACCATACAAAACCAAGTTTCTATTTGATACTTAGGAACAATAACCTCAAATGTTAATTTCCCCAAAGTAGAAAGTCCAAGGACCCGGCATAATTAAGGTTCTGTTTAACAAGTGATAATATATCAATTTTCACTAGGTTTGTGGTCCGAGGACCATACAAAACCAAGTTTCTGTTTGATACTTAAGAACAATAACCTTAAATGTTAATTTCTCCAAAGTAGAAGGTCCGAGAACCCAGCATAACTAAGGTTCTGTTTAACAATGATAAGATATCAATTTCCACTAGGTTTGTGTCCGAGGACCATACAAAATCAAGTTTCTGTTTGATACTTAGGAACAATAACCTCAAATGTTAATTTCTCCAAAGTAGAAGGTCCGAGGACCCAGCATAACTAAGGTTCTGTTTAACAAGTGATAAGATATCAATTTTCACTAGGTTGTGGTCTGAGGACCAAACAAAACCAAGTTTCTATTTGATACTTAAGAACAATATTTGTAGGCCCCTATGTATTCATAACTTTGAACTGCTAGTTAACAAAAGCACATTTTATTAATAATAATACATTCGAAGGTTATTTACATTCCATGGTCGTTGTACAATTTTTTCATCTAGGTTAGCTAGCCGATACGACCCTATGCCCGCTACAGATGCATGCAGTAAGGCCCTTTCCAATTTGGTCCTAGCTTACCCTAAGCTGGTTTCTTAGCAGTGCCCACGACCTTCCTTAGTACTAGATCCCCAAGCGCGAGTGGTCTTAGCTTCACGTGGGCGTCATACCCCCGCTTAAGCTTCTGTTGATAATAAGCCATTTGGACCATAGCTGCCTCGCGCCGTTCCTCAATTAAATCCAGGCCTTTCTCCAGGAGGCCATTGTTGTTTTCTGGGCTAAAAGAACTCGTCCTTAGGATGGGGAAACTAGATTCAATAGGTATCACTGCCTCGGCTCCATTAGTCATAGAGAATGGAGTTTCTCCAGTGGACCTGCGCGGCGTAGTTCGATACGTCCATAAAACATGTGGTAGTTCTTCTACCCATCTGTCTTTCGCATCATCCAACTTTTTCTTGAGCCCACTAACTATGACCTTGTTAACAGCCTCAGCTTGCCCATTTCTCTGAGGATAAGCCGAAGTGGAGTACCTATTTATGATACCCATATCACCACAATATTTCCTAAAAGCCTTGTTGTCGAATTGAACGCCATTATTCGAAATAAGTGTGTGTGGCACACCAAATCTGGTAACGATGTTCTTCCAGATAACCTCTTGGAATCAACGTCCCCAATATTTGCTAAGGGCTCAGTTTCGACCCATTTAGTGAAGTAGTCGGTCCCCACGAGCAGCCACCTTTTTGTTTCCTGCAGCCCTCGAAAAGGCCCCACTATGTCCAATCCCATTGCGCGAAAGGCCAAGGACTGGAGAGAGGATTGAGAACCCCTCCAAGTTGATGAATGTTGGGGGCGAACCTCTGGCACTGGTCGCATTTCCTTGTATAGTTTTGAGCCTCCCTCTGCATATTGGGCCACCAATATCCCTGAGTCAGGGCTCTATGGGCCAAGGACCTTTCCCTAGTGTGGCTCCCACAAATCCCTTCATGCAGTTCTTCTAGAAGCGTTTTCGTTGATTCAGGGTGCACACATAACAAGTATGGTCCTGAGAAGGATCGTTTATACAGTTTCTGATCCTCGACAACTAGAAACGTGGCGCTTTTTTCGACGAATCTTATCTACTTCAGACTTGTCCTTAGGAAGAATGTCGTTTTTCAGAAAAGATATCACCG
>JACAVU010000005.1:4868968-5211828 GCA_014183005.1 Castanea mollissima
CCCCTTCCCGGAAAGATTGGTATGAATGATTTGTAGAGCTCAAAAAGAAAGAAACAAAAAAAGGTTTCAATGCTGTGTTGCAGTCACATCTGAATGATGGAAGGAAGAGAAGAAGGTTGTAGTATGCAAGCTTAAGATTGTCCTTTATTAAGTGTAAAGCCCGCTGACCACTGTCCAGCCCTCCTCCCAAAGTCAAGCTCTGCTTCATGAGAAAAAAACCATTTGCTACCACAAGAAAATCTTGCAAGACTACCTGAAAATTTTCAAATAAATATATTTCATTATATTTGATGACAATAACACAAACCATTAACCATCTGTCCTCCGATTTAAGCACCATAAATTCTGTTGGTGTGAAATAAGATTGTGGCTTATATCCCCTGGCATACTAATAGTCTGCTCAGTGCTGATTATCACATTTGACAACATGGGAATGCCCTCCTTCACTAGAGGATTAAATTTGAGCACAACATTGTGAAGCTAATATGCTAGGAGACCAAGAGGATGATTGAGTTTGATAATAGCAGTTTCTGCAACAGTGTTCAGAATAGGGCCTTATGTTCCATGTGGGGGTATTTCTAGCCTGTATTTGATTATTTTTTCCCCTAATGATTAAGTGGGATAGGTTGTCTGATGTATTGAACTGTTTTGATTCTGATTTTTTTTAATTCTTTGTAAATGTGTATTCTTTGAAATAAAATTTCTCATTCATCAAAACAAAACAAAATACAAGTTTGTGGGATAAAGCGTTTGTTGGAAGAGACAAAAGGATCATATTGTGGGAAAGTACATGTAGCAAATATTATTCCGAGTAACCAGTATACAGAAGGATGAATTTATGCAATGCAAGTATTTGAGACACTTGCATTATAACAGAGAGTGCCATAAGGTCTATGATGGATATGAACATAGAGATAAGCCATTCCCAAATATTGAAAAAAAGATAGGAACATACCATGTAAATTTTGCAAGAAATACAATATATAGATGGAGGTAGTTGGCAATGATGCTATTCAGGATCCAGTCGGGATAACGATGAGGCTACACAGGAAGCCCTCATTTGTTCAAGTACATTCCTGACATCTGACCCAAGGTCTGGCCGGTTCTTTCTGTTCTTGTCACAACACCTCAAGGCCAAGCAAGCCAACTCTTGAGCAAGCTCAAATGGCCAATCTCTAGCTGAAGGATCCAAGAGGGCTTTCAAATTTCTGGCATCTAAGGCATTTTGCACTGCATTTGCTAATTTGATGGCTGATCTCCCAGTCAGCAACTGTATTAGTATGATCCCAAAGGAGTAAACATCTGACTTCCTAGTAAGCTTTCCTGTGTCAACAAACTCAGGATCTATGTAAGGAATGGTTCCCTTCGGATCGGTAAAATGACACAGTGTTGTGTTGTTGCTTGAACTTTTGTCGTGGCATAACATACGGCAGATTCCAAAGTCACTAAGTTTACAAACAAAGTTGGAATCAAGGAGTACATTGGATGGTTTTAAATCACCATGTACTATGCTGTGAGGTTTAATGCAATGAAGATACACCAGGACTGAGCACAACTCCGTGGCAATGCATATTCGAGTTTGCCATGATAATGGAGGGCTGTTGTCCTTGCAATTTAGTCGATCTTCAAGGCTTCCACAGGGGAGATACTCGTAAATTAGTGCAAAAACTTCCGGGCAAGATCCTATGAGTCTGACAAGATTGGGATGCCTCAAATGACTCAATACACGAACCTGATATAACAATCAACTAAACTAAGTCCGTTATTCAAGTGCAAATGTATTGTAGCTTTTTTTTTTTAATCTTTTATGCTGTGAGAAAGAATTTAGTATTAACCAAATTGTAAATAAAACACAAACCTCCATTCGGAATTCTGAGGGGCCTTGCGAGCCTTGAGATTCTAGCCTCTTTATCGCAACCTTGGTTTGATGCAGGAGACATTTATAAATGCTACCATATCCTCCTTTTCCAATTATGAGGGATTCATCAAAGCCATGAGTAGCTTCTTCAATCTCAGAGAGTGAGTACTCAGAGAAGGACTGAGGTAAATGTCTAGAGACCTCTGCTTGTTTTCTTCTCAGTTCTTCAGCTTCTTTCAGTGCATTGTCACGCTCCATCTTAAACTCATCCCTCTCTTTCTGTAAATTTTCAAGTTGGATCTTTAATAATATTATTTGTTCCTGGGAATTCCGAAATTCTTCCATGAGTTGGTCCCTCTGATTCTTAACCTTTTCAACTTCTTCTTTCCCTTTTATTAGAGCTTCCTCTTGGACCTGTTGATAAAAAATGTGTGTTAAATTTTGCTCCTTTAGTGATTACATTGGTATAATTTTCAAGAATAGTGCATATGATAGACAAGAACAGGTTTGCAGTGTGCTGAAACAGTTAATTCTGTAGCAAGAAGAGATTTTTCTTTGCTGAGCTGATATTCAAATATTTTGGTCAAGTATGAAAATTTAACATGAAATTGAAAAATCCATTATAAGTACATTCACAACAAGCTAATATTCATCTACAATATTTTGGTCAAGTATGAAAAACTAACAAAATTGAAAAATCCATTTATAGTACATTCACATTTAAGATGAAAGAGTGTAAAAGAATATCTCCATAAATGCAAAAGGTTCAAGATTTTCTAAAATAACATACCCTGCGTAGAGCCTCAACCAAATCTCTTTCAGCTTTCCGAAGCCTTTGTGTCTCTTTGTCAGCCTCTTCTGCCGCTTGTTGATATTGCTCAAAAAGAGCATTATCTAAACTTCCATCCTGCTAGGATAAGATAAAAGTAAAAGTTTCAAAGCCTTCATATTGTTTAGCGATTGATCAATTCAGAAGAATAATGTTGAAGAACAGGAAAAATGCTTTGTCTAGATAAATCCAATTAGAACTCACACATCAAAATGTTCAAATGCTCCATAACAAAAATACATGTCTCCCACCCCACAAATGAATGTTTTGCACATACCGGCGATACGGCAGCACTGAGAACTCCATTAGAAGAGCTTGTTGATAGGGAACTTGAACTTGGTTGCCGTAATGAAGATGCAGCCTCCACAGTAGAAGGGCTTCTTGAATAATAGGAATGTGGAGAGAGTGTACTTAACTCATTCCCCTCACTCCATGAAGTCAGAGTTACGTCGACTACTCTTTTGGGAGAGCTAGTTGAGTAAACTGAAGGACTCCTCCTTGATGGCCCATCCCATTCATCAGGAGAACTCTCTTCTGCATCAAATTTTTTTCTTAAGAGATGGAAGCTCCTCCATACCTTGTGGGAATAGAATGTTCCTTCCATGGATGCCCCTATTGTGCCCCAGTGTTACAGATTGTGATCTACAGTAGTTTGCTGGTCCAGGTTCGGTGATATCCCTATTTTGGCTGAAAGTAACAGACTTTGATCTCAAAGGGTTTGCTTCTCCTGTTTCAGTGTCTGCACGCGATTGCCTGTTTTGATATAGTACTAGCATTAGTAAAAAGATTAAGACAGTCAAGTAGAATTGGCTACATACGAATCACAATCATCAAGTGACGGTTACTTAACCAACAAAGGATCATGAAATGACAATCGAAGTACTTTCACAATTTCTAGTGTACAATCTTCTTCATCAGAAACTTATCAAGCATTTTGTAATATTTACTATCAATTTAAGAAAACTGTCAAACAAACCTAGTATGGATGAGGTTTCCTTTGCAAATAAATTGTATTCGACATGAGACAGGTGCTTTCTCACGCACATACATAGCTTTAGTAGACCTGAGTTCCATCATTTTTCTGCATCATTGAGAGACAATGTATTAATATCTACAACAATATTCTGAGATCTCAAAATCATACAGAAGTTGTTGATGTCAAAACATAAGCTACTTGACCGTCATGAAAAAAACAAATTAAGACCATAATTTCAAAAAACCAGGAAGTAGATTGCAAAAAAAAAAATCTCATTTGACACCACCAACAACAAACCCATGTGTTTAAGGAATTCAATTAACTAATTGAACAAACAAACAGGCATTTCAAATTGCTTGGTGTATCTCTTCAAGATTTATTTTCTTTGTTTATTATTAGAACACTTTCTTTTTAGCATAAAATAAGTGCTACTAAGGTGTTCTGTTCTTCAATCCCCAACTTCCCTTATGGTCTGAACATTGGCCTGGCCTTCTTTGAAAATTCCAGACCATCTTGTACAGTTAAGACCTATTAACAATGTATCTATTCCGAAGCAATCAATAGTGATACTCAATAAAGCACATCCATGTACATCATATAATTGATATTCTAGTATTATGTGGCCACAGTGGATATACAAAGAAGTCAGCATGAATAAAGGGGAAAGTTCTAATGTAGTTTGTACTTCTTGTATTGCTTCTCTGCTGCTGCACCCATAACAAGCTTCTTGATGTCATGCTGGAGAATGAGGTCTACAATTCCCTCTTCAATACAGTCCATTTCTATATATACTTTCTGTGCCTGTACCTAGAATTAAAAAACAGCAAAGCCAAAATAAATTAGAAACTCAGCAAATTTGCATTCTCAAAAGGAACTCACTGGACATTTAAGCTATCAATTCCAAACTTTGAAGTTTCTAAAAGTGACTGTCATACCATACATAGCTTCATGGTTTCTGTTTTAGAGAAACAAATTCTTTAAAGCCAAAACAAACTGAACAAATTAACAAAAAAAGTGTTCACTAAATAAAAGAGACGGATTTATACCCCCATTTGGCGACAGATAAGAAGGTAATCATCCAGGGTCTTTTCCATTTTTTGCCTTTCATCTTCCCGGTATTCCCTTACGATACTTTCATTCAGTTTGCTTGCAAGAGCTCTTCCACCCACTGCAAACCAAGAAAAAGGTCAAATAAATTCTCTTTAAAAATAATGAAAACCATTCAAAAAAAGTAAAAACCTTTGAGACAAATATATATGCATCCCTCCATAATGAACAGTCTTCAGACAATTAACTTGGCATTGTAAATTGATTGTTTAGCCACATCTAAATATAAATTGGAGTTACCAATTTTTTCAAAATTTTTCTTATTTTCCTAAATTATCCAAAATTTCAAATCATTTCCTCAGGATAATAAAAAATCCCTAAATTTTAGAAATGTAAGGACATATTTTATGTAGTTGGCTAATCTTTTAACAAAACGCACTTTACTTGTAATTGAATAGATCTATGATGTGTTTAATACTTAAAAGAACATGTTGTTCAAGTCTAGTATTAAAGCCATGAAGATTGGACCAAGAAACAAGTGAAGAAAAAGTATTCACTAAAGCTGGACACCTGCAGACACCTGTGGACAGCTTCTCGACAGCTGTTCGACAAATAGCTATCTATCGAGATTTAATAAGGCTCGACACCTGCTATCTATCGAGGTATCTATCGAGGTTACGAGAATTCAGATTTCCAAATCTGATTTTTGGGTCAGGCTTATGTATTTGTGTTTCTTTTCTCACAACCCTAGACATATATAAGGCTTATTTTAGAGGTCATCACATAAGAGAATACAAGGAGAACATATGCAAAAGGTGACCGAAACCTTATTCTCTCTAAAAGAAGCTATTACGTCTTTGCACCTTAAGGTTTTGTAACCAAGTGCTTCTTGATCTTCATTGTTGATGAAGTGAATAATTTTACAGCCAACATTCTTCTTTCTCAAGTTGGTGAGTGAGTCACGTACTGAGATCCGTGCATCAAAAGGTGGCGTTCATATATTGAAGAGTTTAGAGATTTTGAAGCAGTAGAAGGTTTTTGCTGTGAGTTCATCTACGGGGATTGTAGAGTCTAGGGACAAAGATTTTGTATTAAATCTGAAACTTTTCTTTACTATAGTAGATTGTTTTTCGGGAAGATTTCCCCCCAGGTTTTTTACTGTGAAACTAGTTGGTTTCATTCGTTTTCCTAGGTCATCATATCTTGTCTTATTTATATTTTTGCTGCACTTAGTTTTGACATGATATTGATGTTTGTTTGTTTTAACAAGTTTTATGCATTAAAAAAAAAAAAAAAACTAATTAACAACTTGGGTTTAAAACTTGTTAATTCTATCAACTAGAGTTTAAATTTTCTAACAAGTGGTATCAGAGCGAGTACACTCTGATTGGATTAATTTCTTGAGTGTGATCCTTGACCCTAATTGTCATGGAAACTTTTGGTGAGTTATTAAAAGTTTTGGCTTTTTAACTCAATTTCAAGGGAATTCAAATTCTTCTATGTCCTTTAGTAGTCATACTAAGACACGTGTCTTTTCATCTTCACGGCCAAAGACTTGTGCTGCGTGAATGAGAAATGAGCTTAAGACTTAATTGTCTTTTCTATTTGTCATCTACTTTAATTCTCTCTATCTAAAGTAGAACTCTCTTGCTTGATTTCTTTTTTGCTTTTGAAATCATGCTTTCATGCATTTGCACCTTTCTATCATGCCTTCATGCATTTGCATCTTTCTTTCATGCTTTCATGTTTTTTGTCTGTTTTTGTTTGCTTGTTCAATCTTTATTTTGTTTTATTTTCAAAATAGAAAATTAAGAAAAATTGAAAAATATAAAAACAGTGTGTGTTTGTGTACATCGGTTCTTGTAAACCTTAAAATGGCCTTCAAAATAGAGTTTTCTAAACTTTGTATCTCTTGTAACTTAGATGAGCATTCTTATGCACAACTAAGCAAGTGAGATTTATGTCTCTTTGTTTGTGATGAGTAAGGTTAAGTGATCTCCTGTACTTAACACTGTATCACTCTTTTTTACGGGAATGACTAGAAAATCCTAAGAGAAAGGCATAAATAATCATCTCACCACTATTACCCGTCAATCATAATATGAAATCTGTATACTTCGACATAACAAAAGTACAATGTCAATAACATCTATATGCTTCGACATAGCAAAAGTGTAATGCCAAAAGCTTAACATAATTAGGCATTTCTTCTCTCTCCTTTGTATACCCATGAATGGTTTGCTTAATAAAAAAAAATATGCAAAGAAAATAAAAGCAAAAAGAATAAAAATGCTTTAAATATGATTGCAAGCGTATTTTCTAGGAGATGTGGGAGTTATAGGATGTACCTCGAAGGTGATAGTCTCCATCAAACAGTTATGATTGTGTGTGAGTTAAAGTGATTTTCTCATATCTCAAATAGTCATAACATTGAGACACTTATGCAATCTTGCGATGTTTTCACACACAACACACAATATTCTTTGCTACTTTTGATACATGTGCAGGTACAATATGATTTGACCATCACAAAGTTTACATGTGTTGATGTATATTCACTAAACTGTCTTGACTTATTTTGAAATATAAAATCAATTAGACTTGTTTAGTATGTGTGTGTTTTGGGATCCATGTGCTTAAAATTGTTGTTGAGAGATGATTTTGAGAGTCTAATATGTTGATTAGATCATTGGTTGAGTTGCATGCGTGATTGCATTCATGTTTATGTTTTTCCCTTCTCAAAAAACTGCTTTTAAAAGCTAGCTCGACCCCTCCTCGATACCTGGCTGTCTGTCAAGCTTCTTGGCTTTTTCTTATCACAATCTCAACATCTTCTCGACACCTAGTAGATCGATCGAGAAAACTTCTGTCCTCTCGATAGCTTCTAGACACTTGACGGATCGATCGAGCTTCTGTTCTCGTGTCTTTGCTTTGTTCCTCAACAGCTTCTCGATAACTGTTCGATCCATCGACGTATGCTCAATAGCTTCTTGACACCTCTCGATCAATCGAGATCCTCTAAATGCATTATTTTTTCATATTTTGCATGTTTCTTTTATCTTGTCATCCATAGCATCTTGTTTCATTACATTCACGCATTTTTAAGGATTCTTTGTACCCCCTTGATCATTTTTTATCATCTTTATGTTTCTTAGGTGAAACTTTATGGTTTCTTGTACCCTTTGTCAATCATGATAAAAAGAGGAGAAATTGAAGAATTTGTGGCTTCTTTTTAAAGATACTACAACTTAGGGGGAGAAATACATGCCCTTGTAAGAGGGAGATGTGTTTCATCCTGTTAGGGGGAGTGATTACCTCCTTGTTGTTGTAGGAGCTACTTTTGGCTTCTTCTTCTTGTACCTTAGGTCTTGTGACCAATGTTTACATACCTTAAGTCTTTGATATATATTTTCTTCACCTACCTCTACATGTGTTGTTTCTTTTTTATCTTTATACACATGTTTCTTTATTTGTATGCAATCTATTATTTCTGTTTCACACTAAGAAACCTTGATGAGTTTTGTTTAAGTGTTTCAGAAATACAGGTTATCAAAATCTTCCATGCTATGAACTCTCTTCTTGTAAAGTTTTTCAAGAGTTTGTGTTAGGATAGATTTTATTATATTCAACAAGTGAGTATGAGTTGAGTGATTTATGACTTTTCTCATATGTTCATTTGTTTGTTATGGTTTTGTCACGGATTGCCAAAGGGAGAGATTGTTAAGGACATATTTTATGTAGTTGGCTAATCCTTTGACAAAACGCACTTTACTTGTAATTGGGTAGATATAGAATGTGTTTAATATTTCAAAGAACATGTTGTTCAAGTCTAGTATTAAAGCCATGAAGATTGGACCAAGGAATAAGTGAAGAAAAAGTGTTCACTAAAGCTGGACACTTGCTGGACACCTACTGGACACCCGTGGACAGCTTCTCGATAGCTGCTCGACAGATAGCTATCTATCAAAATTTAATGAGGCTCGACACCTGCTATCTATCGAGGTATCTATCAAGGTTACGGGAATTTAGATTTCTAGATTTGATTTTTGAGCCAAGTTTATGTATTTGTATAGGGTTTCTTTTCTCACAACTCTAGATAGATATAAGGCTTATTTTAGAGACCACCACATAAGAGAATACAAGGAGAACATATGCAAAAGGTGACCAAAACCTTATTCTCTCTAAAAGAAACTATTGCGTCTTTGCGCCTTAGAGTTTCGTAACCAAGTGCTTCTTGATCTTCATTGTTGATGAAGTGAAGAACTTTGTAGCCAACATTCTTCTTTCTCAAGTTGGTGAGTAAGTCACGTACTGAGATCCGTGTATCAAAGGGTGGCGTTCATATATTGAAGAGTTCAAGATTCTGAAACAGTAGAAGGTTTCTGCTGTGAATTCATCTACGTGAATTGTAGAGTCTAGAGACAAAGATTTTGTACTAGATCTGAAACTTCTCTTTACTATAGTAGATTGCTTTTTGGGAAGATTTCCCCTCAGGTTTTTTACTGTGAAACTGGTTGGTTTCTTTGGTTTTCCTGGGTCATCATATCTTGTCTTATTTATTTTTCTACTACACTTAGTTTTGACATGATATTGATGTTTGTTTGTTTTAACAATTTTTACGCATAAAAAAAAAATCTAATTAACAACTTGGATTTAAAACTTGTTAATTCTATCAACTGGGGTCTAAATTTCCAAACAAGAAAATTTGTCATGAAAAGGCAAATCATTATCAAGTTTGTCATTTGGAGTCAACAAACAAACCATTGAACAGTGCAACTCCAAAAAGTCATAAAACAAAGAATAATCAATTGTAATATAGATCAATTTTTACAACATCAAACACTGAATTTTCATAAAACTTCCATGTTTTGTATACATAAAACATATTCAGACAAATATATGTGTGAGAGTGTTTGTGTTATTATTTATGTGTTCATAAGTTCACATGCAAACTATAGATAGATAGATAGATATAGATGTAGATTCGGGGACATACTAAAAGGGATCAACTGTGGAGGCTGATGTACGTGAAGGATGCAAATACTCTTTCCTCCAGAGTTCTGTACTGCCCATAACAGGATTGACTTGAATTCTCTCACATCAGTTCCCAAAGCAACATATATAATATCTTCACACAAGATAACCTCTGATGCCTTATGCCTACTTGCCATATTTCCGGGAGCCCCAATATCTAGAAATCTAATACTTAAAATATATAATCAAATGGTTGCACGTAAATTGCAGGCACAAGACAAGCCACAACTCACAACTCACCACCACAGCTATGATAAGTAATGGAAAACATCTAGAAGTTCACTTCTTATAGGAAACTCGTTCATCACAATCTCACACTACCTCATTAAAGTATAACTCATGCTAATAATCCCCACTTTTTCTTTTTTTTAATGAATGAAATGTTTAAATCAACAAATACACATAGTACATACTAACGCAGCTTGAACTACGTCTACAAGTAAAACACCAGACAAACAAAACAAGGTAACCTCTGACACCAGCAGCAAACACGAGGTGAAAAACACCAAAAGAAACACAAAAACTCAGGACAACAAGGGCTAGGCACCCAATCAAGACTCAAAGATCATCGTGACCACCAGATTTTATTGTTTGAAGAAAATATAAGAATCAGCAAAATATGACTAGTTGGTTTTATGAAGTTTCTGAGATGTTACAATAACAGGTTGAAAATATGACTAGTTGACTAGGACTATTAAGGGATTGCCTGACTGGGCTATTTTATTTGTACACTAGCATGGACCCGGGAGTTGCGCGGGACTAGTTCATGAACTCTTGGATTTGGACTCTTGGCTTTTGCCCACCTACAATTCACCTGTCACCAAAATTTAAAAATTAAATTGAACAACGTACAAAATTAAACTATATATATATATATATATCACGTGTTTTTGCTCACAAATGCCCCGACATTCAACGGATCGAGCCTAGGAAAAGTTGATTGATTCAGCTATAGCCTATAGCCTATAGCTAAAGTTTTAGTGAGGAAACGCGTGTATGGATGTATATTTAATATTTTCAATCAAGAATATTGGCCTACATTGGATGAACAATCTAGGTTTTTTTTTTTTTTTTTTTTTTTTTCTTTGAACCTATGAACAATCTAGTTTAGTAATTATATATATTTCGGGATTCTGAAATGGTCACTTTGAAAAGGTATTATTTGTATTTTTATTATTTAATTAGAAAGTTTTTGTGTCACATTTGACATTTCTTTATTACATGGCATCACAAAATGTTATTGCAACTTGCATACTTGTGTGTAATATTTATATAGCCAATTTGAGGTTCTATCTGTTTCACGAAATTCTCTTTATTGTTTGTCAAAACTTAAGTACCAGTCACAGAGCCATAAAATGCAGACACGGTTGCGATGCCATTTGTACTCTTTCTAAGAACCAAAGGTGGAGAAATCATAATTGATGATGCAAATTGATTTATTATTTTTTGAGCTCAGGGCGGCTTAGTTATCGTTAGGTTTGAAAAACCAGACGCGAAAATAATTCCGAAAAAATTCATAAACGATTCCAATTCTTGAATTTGGTACTTGATGTTTATACGAAGATACATATATATATTTGTTTTTAACTAGTTCGAGTAACATTTTTTTTTTTTTTTTTTTTTTTTTTTTTTTTTTTTTTTTTTTTTTTTTTTTTTTTTTTTTAAGGCAGTAAGACTTTAGCTGACTAAGCAATTTCTTGATGAGCAAGTAGGCTGAGAAGAGCCCACTCCGCCAAGACCCCACACCCCAAGGAGGCAGCTAAAATATCATTAATTTTTTTTTTTTTAAGGAAGGAATATCATTAATTTTGAATATTTCCTCTGGTTAAGAAACTCAATATTTTTCTTTTTATAAATTGTATCTTATTTGTGTAAATTTCGTTGAAGTAATGGTGAAAGTGACTAAAGAATATATAATAACTAACCGAATATCCTTAGCTTACAAACTAAATAGATTATTGTAAGGTAGGTGATACTACTAAATGAGTTAGGCCCACAAATACTCATATGCTTTGGCTCCATTAATTATATTTGGTTTAAGGTATAAAACCGTAAATGAACAAAAAAATTATGAACAGTTCAAGCTCGGTTTTGTAAAAGTCATATTTATATTTGTTTGTTTAGCAAATAAAACAAGCACAAGTTCAAGGTTAGTCTCGATTACTAACCGAATCAAGCTCAAACAAAATAATATTAGTATATCCATTAATTATAATTAGGTAAAGGTGTAGGGTTGTAAATAAACAAAAATGTTTATGAATAGCCTGAGCTTATCTAGGAAAAGAAAAGTTTATGTTCGTTTGTTTATCAAACACTTCAAACTTAAGCCTAAAGTTAGGCTTGACTATATAATAAACCAAGTTCAAATACAATAATGTTTTTGTGAACAAGCTGATGAACATAAAAGTTTGATTTAATTATATATAATATTATATTATTATACTTTATATGTGTAGTTATTTAAAAATATAATAATTATATAGACTTGAGATTGAATAATATAAGTTTGTAAATATGTTTATAAAGAACTATCATCAAAAGTGGACGTCATAGGTTAAAACTCTCTACAAAAAAGGTTTATATGATTTCAATTATTATTTGTAGTTTATTAATAATGTAATTAGTCCATTTATAATAAGAATTCATAGATTTATGAAGAAATTAAAAATTTTAGTCATTGTTATATATATATATATATATATATATATATATATATATATATGAGAGAGAAAGAATTAGTTAATAAATTAGTAGCTTGTGAACCATACAATATCAATGTATTAATCTATTGTTTCTTCTTAGACAACAAGACTATAGTCTATTGATGAAGAAACCCAATCCTGACCAAGAAATATTTTAGTGAGTATATTCTCCCAAAAAAATTAAAAATTCTTAATGAGTAGTATGCTAACAGGAAACTCCCCACACGTGCCCCCGAAGAATATATCCACTCTCAGGTTTCCAAAGCCTTCGAAAATCTTCGGAATATTTCCACCAGCTAAAAAATTTCTTATTTTCGTAAATTTTATTTTTATTTGTATATGTATCTAGTATCCACCATTATAAGCATAATAATCAACACCCGAATTTCAAATTTATTTATAGAGAGGTTGTAGTATACTTACTATAATAGTTTTAACTGCAAATCTGTATCTATGAAATGAGCATTATATTCAACAATATTATAGTTGAATATTCAACTATAATATTGTTGAAAGTTGAAACTAGGTTTTGCAAAAATATGAAAGATGATTTTCTAATGAAATATTTGATCTTATATAGTAATTAAAAAAGAAATTAAGTAAAAAAAATCAATTATATAAAATGATTTTGAAGATTTAAAAGAATGATGAATTCTATTTTGATATAATATAGATGATTGAGTTAAAATATATTAAGAA
This sequence comes from Castanea mollissima, assembly GCA_014183005.1. NCBI lineage: Eukaryota > Viridiplantae > Streptophyta > Magnoliopsida > Fagales > Fagaceae > Castanea > Castanea mollissima. The sequence continues at coordinate 4,882,114 of JACAVU010000005.1, forward strand.
ATAATTATTTCTATGTTTTGTTATTCTATTTTGTGTTTTGTTACTAAATATAGCTTGGTTTTATTTTTAATGTATTCATTTATTTTTTGAATTTTAATATATATTTTTTATTCTAGATGAATCTTCAAATTTCTTTTTCATGTTTTGACCCCAAAGATAAAATCATGGTTGCTCCAGCCTACCTATAATAATAAAAGTATTAACTTAGAAAGGTGCATGGATGAATAATTTCCATAATTCCATTTATTGAAGGTGAAGTGTTTAATGCTTTTTCCCCTCAAAAAAAGAAAGTGTTTAATGCTTTTCAAAGGATTAAATTACCCCCCCCCCCCCCCCCCCCCACACATATAATGCCAAGAATATTGGCTGTCACAAGGAATTTTCTGAGATGGCCTGACGTGCTAAAATATGTCAACATGTGAGATTGGCTTCTGTTGACCGGCCCAACGATGAATTTCATCCTTAATTAACTTATTGTTTTTTTTTTTTTTGATTATTATTATTTTTTATTAATAGGTAAATATATTATGTAATAAACCACAACAATATACTTAATCAGCTATTACATTTTGGGTGGTTTGTATAAACTGTTAGAAAATTGTGGGTTTAAAATAAGTGTTTGTAAAAAAATTATGAGAAATTTTAGTTGCAAAATAGAGTTTCGAAGTTTAAAAATGCTCTTTTAATCTCTCAAAACACTTAACCAAATAGACTTTTTTTTTTTTTTAATAAAGAGAAACACACTTTATCCTATACAAAAACTATAAATTTTATAATATATATAAAGTAATCTTTGATTTAAAAAGTTCAAGTCTTCAACTCGTTGAAGGACATTAATCTCACCCATTTCAATTGTATTGGATTTATTTTTATTGCTTGCTAATTGCGTGTACTGGCATTCCAGATGCTTTAGGAATCTTTGACTTAAAAAAAAAATTATTATATGTGATAATTGACGTAAATAAGTAATTGTCCAGTAGATGATGAACATAGGATATTGGAACATTTTTGTTTTGCGTCCAAAATCCAAAGGGATGCTTAGGAGAAAGACCGATTTCTTTTTTTTGGGGGGGCGTGTTCATATAGCTCATGCGGACCAAAAAATATTTAATTAATATAAATATAAATATTAAATTAAATTATCTAATTTAATTGGAATATTTTTAGAGAATATAATATCTGATATAATCAAAAGTCTATTTTAGTGATGATATCCACCCTTCATAATTAAGTACATGTCCATTTATGTAATATTATATATATATATATATAAAGCAAACTGTGGGAGTGCATGAGGACTAAGTGGCGTTCTAATTTTACATTTAGCATTTTTTTTTACCTTTTTCATTAAATTTTTTTTTTACTATTAACAAAAAATTTACATTAACTAATTTTATTGTTATTTTATTAATATTTCATTAATTGCCTAAACTTATACTATACATTTCTCTATTCTTCATGTCTTTTAGCATACCTATTGCTTTAGTATTTTTAAATTAAAAAAAAAAGAGTAAGAACTAATAGTAATAACTAATCAGATAAAACCCTGGAGAGAGATAGAGAGACACAAAAATGTTGTGAATTATTAAAGAAAATGCACTATTTCACTATATATTACTAAAATAAAAGATATGAGAAAAAGCTAAGAGGTACTCTTTTTATTATTTATTTAATTTTATAATTTTAATTTATATATTTATTTTTAGTTACTATTTATTAATTCTATAATTTTTTTATATAAGAAATTTATTGCTATATAATTTTTAGTCCACCTAAGCTGTGCAGGAAAGGCCCAAAGCCAATCCTAGGGAACAGTGAAGCTTCATAAGGTCTTTCTGTCCACGTGCAGGTAGTTTGCATCTTCACAAACGTGTCTATTTCACAGAGTCTCTCTCCAAGACAGTACCCAAGTTGTTCACAATCAGTAAACTAGACTTATTATCATAACCTATATTTTCCAACATGTATCTATTTAAACCATGACAATGAGCAAGTGCATAACTATATTCCCAAAAGATAAGTGGGTATACTAACAAAACATTCGAAAAAGAGAGAGAAATAGGACTTTGAGAGGTCAACACCTCTGTTATATTGGTCTCCAACCACCATTAAGACGCCGAAACTCTTACAGGTAATTCTTTTTTCTTTTTCCTTTTTAAATTAAGGGCTTAAATATGATTCAGGTTTACGTAATTTGGTTGGATATTTTTTTTTTTGGAATATAAGTAGAGATAATATTTGGTGCAAAATGTAAAACAATTCTACCATGGTTTAATATTAAATCATCTATAAGAAACATGAATACACATTTACCTACGCCACGTCTTAATGTCACATTATTGATGAGTGGAAGACAGTCAAAAAGTTGTGCATACTTTTATTTCATGATATGAAATATGTGAACACAACATGAATTAGTTGATTTTCATGATCCCGTTACTCTTTTATTTATTTTTAGTTTCATGGTTTAAAAAAAAATTAATCTTAGCTTAACAAGACTACAAATATGTAATGAAACTATTAAACTAATTTTTAATATCTCAAAATGTATATGTTTCTTTACTCTAATTTAGTTTACTTTTTCTTTATAATACATGTACAACATTATCCAGAACCGTCTTACATAAAATATCACAAAATTATCTGTGCATTATACAGACAACTTACTAGTTATTTTCAACTAAACAAACCCAACAAAAATAAAAGATTTACATTCACGGCTTCAACCATTAAAAACGATTTATTTCCAAATTGTTTATTTACTTTGACAGATCCAACACTTTGTCATATTTTAGTCAAATCTATATTTATATATATCTAAAAGCTGAAGTATAGTATTTATTATTATTATGCTCTAGTTAAGCCACATCAGCGTCTACGTCATTATTTTATTTCTTTTCAAGTTTTCTCTAATTTTTTTTAACATTTACTCATTTTTTTAATGTTTACACTTTCTCCAACCTTTCTCTCTCCTTTACTTTTTTATCTCCCCACTACCCTCTATTTTAATATCACTCTTTATCTTTGCTTTTATCTTCCCTTATTTTGTCTTTTCTTATTCAAACAATTTTAGTATAAATTTATCATTCTCTCTTCCATTCTTTGTATAGTTTTCCCACATAAAAAAATGCTCTCTCTCTCTCTCTCTCTCTCTCTCTCTCTCTCTCTCTCTCTCTCTCTCTCTCTCTCTCTCTATATATATATATATATATATATATATATATCTATATATTTTTTGGTTTGATTTTTTATTTATTTTAATTGCATCTCTGCTTTAGGTTATCATTCTTGACTAATTTTCTCAACTTTTTGGAAACATTTGGTTTGTATGATGTCATTCATAAATCTTTGTTGGGGGAAAGGATATGATGGTGAAATACTTTAGTTCCCTAGGATTGCTTGTGGTTGTGTTCAGCCTTGTACCGATAGGCTAATGATACTTGAAGTGTGAATGAAATTGAAGGTTATCGGGGAGAGAGATGGCCTCACTCCTGAAATTGCTACTACTATCATTGAAGAGGATGTAATTTTTATAGTTCATACCAACTAACGATGCTTGAAGTGTGCATGAAATTGAAGGTTATAGGGGAGAGAGATGGCCTCACTGTTAAAGATTGTAAAATTGTTATTTGCAATTATTTTGTGTTGGTTTTAATTCCATACCAAATTTGATTGTAATTTTGTTCAATCATGTTTACCCTATATGTTATGTGAGATTTCATTGTATGGGTTGTGTGTGAGAGAGTGTGTGAAGACTCAAGCTTGCATTAAAAAAGGAGTGGTTTTTGCAAATATCTCACGAGTAAACTTCACGTGAAGAGCATATGACTGGAATGCGAATAATCATGACAATTTGGTGATAGGTGGTTTTTGTGAATAGCTTGCGAGTAAGGTCTTCGCGTGAAATACCTGCGAAAAATTTTGTTTTGCTATTTTGGCTTATCTACTCCACCATGTCTTCACCCACACTATATATACCCACATTACCCACATATTGTAAAGAGTTTTTTTTAGAGAGAAAACCCTAGCATATACACTTAAGAGTTAAAGATTGTTATACCCACAGTCATCTACACAATCCTTTGTGGTTTTTCTGATACGCCTACCTCTCCATATCCATATCCTTGAGAGGTTCATAGCCCAAACATTTAGCACACCCAATTCAAGTGTCAAGTGAGGTTTTGGTGCTGTTGGGAAGAATTGGAAGAAGCCAAGCTTTGGCGGATGCAATCCGGCGTATTACGGGATCCAGAAAGTTAGACAAGACACATTCCGAGAAGCCTTGTTGAAGTGAAGCTTGGAGGACTTAGGTGCATTGGGTAGATTAAGCTTGGAGGGTCTCTTGTTATTCATGTATCCTAACTTATTGTCTAGTGGATCAATTTACCATTTGGAGAGCGGCGGAGAGGTTTTTCACCGAGTTCTTTGGTTTCCTCTTTGATAACACATCATCGTGTTATCTTGTATTTGCATATTTCTTCCCTACTCTTTTAGCTTTCATTTTACTGTTGTTATATGATGAATATGACTTAGAGTAGTTTTATTGTTTATTCGCTTGCAATTTCTTTATTCCGCACTTAGTTTATATTAGAGTAAAATCAACTGAGTCGTAATCTTTTAATTTGGGATCTAAACAGCTCTTGTATTTTAACACAAATCCGAGCTTTCAAAGATGATTTTAAGTTACTAATGCAACCTGAAATTGTCGTTGCTATCATTGAAAAGGATGTAATTGTTACAGTTCTTAACAACTGACCATGAATCATGTATATATCATGTATATGTTGTAAATGAAATACTAATATCATGTATATGCTCTCATAGTTCAGCACAATTAATCTCTTTGTTTATGTGTTTCAGTGTTTTTTAAATATAAAAGATGCCAACAATATTGAACTTATGAGAAAAGTTATATAAAATATAGAGAGAAAAAAAAAATTTATATTACAATTTACTAAAAATGCTTTTTAAATATTTAAAAACTTTCTATTTTTTATATTACCAATGTGTTTAACAAAAAAATATAAATAGATTATTGATTTTACATGTTTATCTTGGGTGGTTTTAACATTACATATTATTTTGCCTTTGTATATTTATCTACTTTAATTTAGATGTTTATAACTAAATAATGATTCAATGAAGAATAAAAACCTTTAAAAAAATGAAGAATAAAAAACCAAAAATGATGTGTATACATATCTATACTGTATATAATAATGGAAATTTTGTAATAAATTTTATAAAGTTCTTTATGCACTACATCTTTAGCATCTTTTCTTATTCTTTGTGTTTTTTTTTTTTTTTTTTGTTGCATTTCTTACTTTGTTCAACATTTCATCTTCTTCAACCATTGTCTTTTTAGTTCAATCTTTCATCCCCTCCAATAATTTTTTTTTTCTTTTGATTTTCTTTATATTTTTAATTTTTTCCATTATATCTTCTTAAATTTTACAATTTCACTTCATTCAACCTTTCATCTACTTCTACCCTTCCTCTTTCATCTTAATTTTCATATAAATTCCTTCTTACTTCATTTCCACCTCTCTCCCATATTCCAAGTTATCCATGACAAAAAGGTCAATACTCTCTCTCTTTCTCCAATTTTGTTTCTCTTTGGTAGATTTTCTTATTTAATGCTTCAACCACTTTTTTTTTTTTTTTTCTACTAATGGTTCTTTTTGTTATAGTTGTATTATTCTTATTATTTATTTATTTATTCCCATCTCATTAATTACTAGAAAAAAAATGTAATTTAGTTTTGGATTTCATGATGAATGAGTTTGAGTTTTCATGGTCTCAAAACCATTCAAATATGTTTTTGCTTTTTCAAAATTGATTTGAATTGAGCATTTGATCATGTTTGTTATAAATTACCTATGGTGGTTGCCCTTCCCTAGACAGCGGGAATGTTACTCTATATGTTTGCCATAATGTCATTTTGTCTAATAATTAACTTCAATGTGATGTTTTTGTTATGGTCTTTGTTTTATATTAAGAGTGTTATTCATTTTTATGAAGGATAAATTGTTATTGTTCTCCTTTTCCTATTATTTTATATGTTGAACTAAATTTCATTTTTATCTTTATTTTGTTTGTCAATTCCTCAACAGATGTCAACGATTAAGCCTCGCAATCACTGCAAGATTTTTATTCTATTAAAATTCACACCAATCAATTGTTATCATTTTTTTTCTTAGAACCTTTTGAAGGAAAGGGGAATAAATTTGTTGTTTTTCTTGGGTGGTGCTTGATAATTTGCTTTTTATGGTTCAATACACATCAGCTATATTAGATTTCTCTTTCCTTATATTAATAATTTATTGTTTATTATTTAATTGGACTATATGGTGTCCCGGAAATTGTGGGACAATATTGGAAGAGAAAACAAAGTAGAGTTTGAAGCTTTTTTTTTTTTTTTTTTTTTGTATAGAACTTAGGGTGTAACAATTTAAATCTTTTTATCTTAATTTTTTAAAATAAAACTTTAATTCTTCAAAGTACATTAGCTTAAGTAGATTGTTGTGTTGTGACTGAAATTTTTGTGTTTTGGACCTTAGTTGGCCTATTTGGTTGAAGAGCAACTTTGGGGATTTTTTAGATTTTGAGAAATTGTTTGGAATTTTAGGAGTGAGGAAATTTAAAGAACTGAATTCTTTTAAAATTTCATTAGTATCTAGCTTTAAGCTAATTGTTGTGTGAAAGGAAAAACTAATTGGTTCTTGATTCATGAATATCTATCTATAACATTGTGTTCATGAACAATAGTTGGGTTTTTAGTTTTAGATTTTGGATTATGCTACTTTTTTTTTTTTTCAACAATTTGATTTTCCTTTTGAAATTTTCCCCTATTGAATATCTAGAATTGTGTACATGAGTTTTAGACAAAACATAACAATACTCCTTTACTTGAGTTTTAAATTTTGTATTTTGCCATTTCTTTCCTTATTAAAGATAGTATGATATAGTTGATGTGGTGCAATGAAGGTAGGAGCAACTACTACTTTTGAGGCATAGTAGCAGATACATTATGATAATTTCCCATAGCCATTTAAACTTCATGACTTGGAATGCTAATAGCCATCTTCTTCAAGGCAAAAACAACTGGTCGAGTTCCATAAGTTTGCCACTAACTTTAACCACAACATCATGACAATATAGGTGACTCACTACTTACAATTTGTATATGCACTATTTTGATTCTTTGTGGAAATTCAAAACATTGATAAAATGAATGTAATGGCAAGTGGACGATTTGTATATAGACACATTAATGAATGTGTGTACTGGGCAGAAGTAGAATCAATGACATGTGTTTGACAATTTGGTTTTTGATGAAAATTAGTATAAGTGAGGGTCTATTAAATTTTTACATCTTTATCTCCCTACTACTCTCAACATGTCTGTCTTTATCTTCCCACTACCTTCTACTTTACTGTCATACTTCCTTCATCATTTTCTCTTTTTTATATTTTGACTCTTCTTCTCCCTATTTTATTTTGTATAAATTTAAAATCATTTCTTCCATTCAATTTATATTTTCCCTACAAAAAACTGTAAATACTCTCTCTCACACTCTCTTGAAGATTTTTGTTCTTTCTTATAATTCTGATTAAGGTTAATGATTTTTTTTAATATGTGTTTTGGTTTTTTTTTTTTTTTTAAATGTCCCATTACAAAGTCTCTCTCTCCCTTTTATAGCTTTGATTGAATTTTTATTTGGGTTAATACTTAGTTTTTTTGGAAATAGGAATTTGAGTTTATATCAAAACACATTCTACATGGCTATGAATTTGAATATGCCTACCAATTTTGAGTAATAAATTACTATAAAGTCTGTCTTTTATTCATTTTGTTTCATTTTAATTTTTGTTAAGATAACATTATAATTTTGTGATGAGTTTTTATTATTATGATAATCTCATCATTCTTTAAGAGATGCGAAATTTAAATAATAAATTTGAAACTTATAAATTTTAGTTGTATATCAAGTATAACATATTATAACAGAAGTTAGGAAAATATAGCTCACCTTAAAAAAAAATTACCCTTTCCTATCTTAGTTACTCTAGGATATATACATATATATATATTATATATATATATATATATATAGAGAGAGAGAGAGAGAGAGAGAGAGAGAGAGAATTTCATACTGTATAGCGTCTGCTTATGATGATTTTTTTTTTATCATCAGAGTAAAACACCAATTGGTATTTTTTATAAGTGAAAATTAAAATTTAGATTTTTTTTTTTTTGAGAAACATTAAAATCCAGATATTTACTAATTGAGTTAATTAAAACTCACTAATTACTCTAAGATTGTTTCTACATATTTGGGAATGTATTGTATTTGACAAATTTATCTCCTTTCCGCGACAAATAGAAAGGTATTCTTCTAGGGTCTCATTCATAATTTTCTTTTCTTTATTCCGGTGGTCCCTTACGATCCTTTCATTGAGTAAGTTTGCTGGGCAGTCTCCACCCACTGCAAAATAAGAAAAGCTTAAATGAATTCCACTTTGAAATACTGAAAAACCATGCAAGAAAAAGCTAAATTTTAGAGAAAAAAATTTCAGTTCTCCGGTTCTCCATAACCTAACAAAGCAAGTTTGAGTCAACTAATATTGTAAACTGATTGCTTTGCCATAAAATCCCTATCAAAATTTATATATGTTAGATTGACGAATTTTCCAAATTTACTGGCTAGTTACTACTATTAGGTTTTAAGACTTTAGGGACTAATGTATTAGAACTTCAATATGTATTATATTGGCAAATCATGATCAAAACATAGAGTCTAGGTTTAAGCTTGCTCAAAATATAATTAATTGTAAAATTGGAATCGAGTGATTGCACAAAGTATTGGAAAAAATCTGCAAGGCTCAATCGATCGAAAATTAGATTTGATCAATCGAAACTCGTGCAGATTTAATTTTCTGCTGAATTTCCAATTCAGCCCAATCCCCGTTGACATGTAAGGTTTTATGTTTTACTTCACATATAAAAGAAAAAACCCTAGCTATGTTTTATATAGGTCTTTTGAGTGTTGTGTGGTGAATCTTTTGTGAGATCTTGAAGTGTTTATCTTCATACACACACATAGGGTTATCAAGATCAAGATTCATATCAAGAGCTTGATGATTGCTTCAGTTGCTGCTTAAAGAACTTAAAGAAGATCTGAAACCTTTGAATGGAGTCTCAAAATCACAAGTAGGAGAACTTGTGGTTGCAGCAGATTAAGGAAAGCAGTAGTCCGTAAACTCGGAGCTGTCACGTGGTCGTAGTAGTAAGTTTTTTACATGAGGTAACATTAAGATATTAGTGGTCTAAGTCTTATTGTACAGACTTCAATTCTTTCTTAGTGGATTTGTTTTTACCTTGAGGATAGTTAGGTTAAAGCCTCCCAAAGGTTTTTACCAATTAGGTTTTTCTAGGTCATCAGATCTTTGTGTTCTTTACTTTCCACATTATATTTATTTTACACATATTTGTTTAACCTAATTTTAATTAACAAACTTGTCAATTAACTTGGCTTAACGTTTGATTAAACATATTGTGTTAAGAGATCTAAAACTTTACAATTACTTTACCATCCAAATTTAAGGGGCTGTTTGGATTTGTTGTTTCCATAGCTCATAACTCTGTTTTCATAACTTATAACTCAAAACGGCGGGACCCATAGCTAAGAAGGCTATTTGGATTTTGTTTCCAGTTTTTGTTTTCATCACTCATAATTCTAATTTTTGAGTGATAAATTATGGAAACTAAAAACACATTTTAGGTGTTTTCAGTTTCCATAACTCTGTTTTTAATGGCATTTTTTGTAATTACAGACACATGGAGGGACCCACCAGCTGCAACTTTTGACTCACTCTCCTTTTTTTTTCTCCACTTTTCTTTCTTCTTTCTCTGTTCTTCCTTTCATTCTTTTTTTTTTCTTCCTTCTTAGTTCTTTCTTTCTTTCTTTTTTTCTTCCTTCTCAATTCGTTCTTTCTTCTTTTTTTCTTCTTTTTTTTCCTTCCTTTTTTTGCCTTTCTCATCTCAGTTCGTTCGTTCTTTCTTTCTTTCTTTCTTTCCCCCCCCCCCCCCTTTTCACCTTCTCATCTCAGACCCATAAAAAAAATTTTAAAAATTAAAAAAATAATAATCAACAAACAGGGCTGAAGGGGAAGGGGAGGGAGCCACTTCTACGGTAGAGACAGTGGTAGGGTCACCATCTCCAACTTCAATATGATTGTTGGATGATTCTTGTGATGTTGATCATGACTGTTAGATTGCTGATTTTGATGTTGCCTTCTCATTGTGGTGGTTTGGTGTTTGATTTTTTTTCCTATGGGTTTGGTGGCTGTGGTGGTGGTTGTGGTGGTGGGATGGTGGATATGGTGGTGGTTTGGTTTTTTTTTTTTTATGAGTTTGGCTATGACTGTGGGTTACGGTTGAAATGGTGGTTTCGTAGCTGTGGTTTTGGTGGTTGTGACTGTGTTGCCACCTTCACCGTCGCCATCTCCGCCGAGAACTGGGAGAGAGGAGAGCACTAAAAGATGACCTAAACGTTGGGCAAGAGGCAGAGAAAGATGAGTCAGGGGAAAAAAAAAAAAAAAAGGAAAGAGAAAAGGAAATGACATTAGGTTAGTGTGTGTGTCTTTTTTTTAAAAGTTTTTTGGTTGAAAACATAACTAAGTGATGGTGTCAAATGGGTGGGGAGTAGGGAGTTGAGATATTTTGAGTGATGAGTGACGAAAATTGAGTAAGAAGTGATGAATGATGACAAAAAAAAAAAAAAAAAAAAAATCCAGCAAGGAGTGATGAGTGATGACAAAAAAAAAAAAAAAAAAAAAAATCCAAACAGGCCCTAATTCTACACAAGCCAATTATTATCCAAAGTTTCTTTTCAATTCGTTTCAGCACTCTAGTAGGAATCCTTTATTGTTCCAAGAATAATTAAAAATCCCTGGTAAATGTTATAACTATAGTAATCAAGAAGTAATTCATTAATATGAAGTTTTTGTCATCTAGAATTCCACAAATAAAGTCAACCAAGTACACTTCTAAACTAAGAGAGTCATTCAGCTACGAGCTAGATAGCACTGAATCAATTACAATAGATCAATTTTTACCAACATCAAAAACTAAATCCCCATCAAAACGTTCTAAGTTTTATATACATATAATTAATATATATACATGGATCAAGCACACTTCTGGGTGTGATTGGTTGTGTAAGTGCTTGTATGTGCATGTGTTTACACTACACAAGCAAACCCAATATACACATATACATACAATTACATATGTATATATATACTATATAGTATATATAGACGCGCACACATAAATATTTTGAGACTTAGGGTGTGTTTGGATGCCGCTTATTTTGCTGAAAACTGAAATCTTAAAATACTGTAGCAAAATAATTTTTAAATATGTGAATAATATCGTGAGACCTATTTTTAATAAAAATTTTGTTGTGTAAAGCCCATAATAGGATTGATATGCACTCTTTCACATCTATTTCCACTGCAACGTATATCACCATTTCTTCCTGTAAATTCTCATGCCCACTTGCCATACTTGCTGGAATTGCTTCAATGTTTCTATAGCTAGTAAGCTATTATATAAATCAACTGGTCACCAACAAGATCTAGAACTAGAAGCCCTCCGAAAAGTTAAACCATCAAAAACCTCATATGTATATTTTCCCTTCCATTTGGAAACTTATTCATTAGAATCTCAAGCTACCTATTGCATCAGCTTTCTCTAATATAAAGTATAAACCTCATGCTACTATACTATACCAATCACCACCTTTCACTTTCTAAAGAGAACGTAAGAATCAAAATTTTCAACAAAATAATAATAATAATATAGGAGAAAATTATATAGAAAGATTTGAAAAAGTCTTTGTTGGTTCTCTGAAGTTTCCTGAGTTCTGTATAGTTACAAATATGATTAGGGGAGCAAAAGGGATTGCTTGTCCGGACTCTTTCGCATGTACATGTGTATGAGTAGCATGGACCTGAAAGTTACGCGGGAGCTAAATTTATAAATATAGATAGACCAAGTCTTAACTAAGTAAGCCACTTTCTTTTTTTTAATGAGTAGTAAGCCATATTTTCATTCAATTTCAACTATACAAGTTTTATTTACCTCTCTCTCTCTCTCTCTCTCCTTGCATCCCAAGTATTGATCCGATAGAAACTTGGCCCATTTTCTCATTGAGCGAACTAGTGAAGGGCCACCTATTATGAGTTTTTTTTTTTTTTTTTTTAATTTGTTTTTATGGAAGGCCTATTATGACTTGTGGACAAAACAAGATGGGTCCGGTTCAGATAAAATCATTCCATTATTCTAAAGAGGAACGTTAAGAATGTTAAAAATGTTTATTTGTTTAACTAAAAAACTTATTTATTAAATTGTTGATGTAATAGTAATATCAATCACACTAATTGAGCATAGACACACTTCAAAAAGCGCAGATTATAGCTGCATTTGTTTTAGCTACATTTACAAAAAATGCGGCTATAACTAACCTAAAGTAAGCATAATACGATATACCACATAATAAAATATTATACCATGTAAAATTAATATTATATATGAATCATAAAAATAATTTCTTACTAGTTATGTTAAAGTTAATCTATTTAACAAACTAGGGCAGAGGATTTTAGCTAATTATCTAAACATTAAAGGATTATCTACACAGAGAAGATAAGCTTTTTATATTACATAACCTTTATTGTATAATATGTGGATTTTGACTAACTATTCGGTAATATGTTAAAGATCCATTGTTGACCTTAAAATTATTTTAATTTTTTTTTTTTTAATGTTTCTTACTCTCTTAAAGCTACCATGTCTGTATCAAAAAAGATGTTTCCTATTTCACGTACGGCATCCAAAATAAGAAATTGCAATTTGTAATTGTGTGTTAGTCACGCAATGATGAAAGAAATTTTTTCTATAGCCATTCTGGTTGCTATTGCCTCATTTTTCAGGTAGTATTTGTTGGAAGAAATTATACTTTTTAGTCAAAAGATAAATTCCAGTCACAGAACCATTAAATGCAGACATGGTAGTTGACATGCCAACTAATCATATTTTTTCGCTTTGGATGGGCATTAATCACTTTTTTCCTCTAAATTAGTAATAGGCTAATAGGAAACTCCCCACACACCTGGCCCCGACAGAAAACGTCCACTCTTCACGAGGTTTTCAAGGCCCTGGAATATCTTGGGAATATTTCCATTTGCCGAAAAAAGTTATATTTTCGTAAATTATACTTTACTGAGATTAAGAATAAAACACAACCTAGGAAAGAAAATAAATAAACATTTAATATGAATTGAAGCTCAATTTATTTACTGTTAGTATGTCCAGTACTAGAAATAATGTTCGTACTTGAGAGTTGTACCTCAACTTGGTGAGTATGTTTATGAGAAATTTATTAGGTAGTTTAGGAGTATAGTCTTTTTCTCTCATATGAGAGTGAGTTCTATAGTGAGTAAGACCCACTCCTATATGAGAGGGAGATAGTATACTCTTAGAGTATCTAATAATAACCTCGTTTATACAATATTACCCTCCGTAGGTTAAACTTCAAGTAAAGTTAGGTGGGTAAAATACTTTGGTAAATCATCTATACATGTGGGTACAAGGGAGTACACCTTGGCATTGGAGTGGGCAGTGGTGGAGGGTGAAAAAAGGAGTCACCACCTAGATGAGGTCTAGGAACTATATTAAGCTTTTTGGGCTACTCACTTACCTAAGTTTGTATACCAAATTATGAATCTAGAGTTTGGGTACGACTTGGGAAAGTGTTAGGCTCCCAAGACCGCTCTACTTGTGGGCCGACATCCATTATGTATTATTAGGCCATATTTAAATAAAGAAGTTATAAAAAGAGCCCTAGTTTCTAACCTAAACATACATCATGCACTTAAATGAAATAACACACACTATGTTAAAGATCACATCACAATAAAAAAAAGGAAACACAATCAAACAAATATATTAAAAAAAGGAAAAGATAACAAATAAATAAACACAAAAGGAAAAATATCACAAATAAACAAAACATGGCAAAAAGACTCAAACAAACATGGAAAATAATCAAACACAATTAACTAACCTAAACAGAGTCAACAGAATCAAAGAACATGTGAAAAATGATTAAAACAATAAAAACAAGATTTTTGTCAAATCTTGTCGGAACAATGTGCATGCATACTCAATGATGCGTATGCATCCTTCAGCACAAAAACGATAAATCACATTTTTTATAAATTTAATCAAACAAAGATATAGCATGTGAGATCAAATAAGTATGTTAGAAACTCTAAACACTAAACTAACATGAAGTAGATAAAACAAACACCAATATAAACAAATAAGCATGAAACAAAATCAACTAAATAAGTATACTAAACTAACATAAAATAAATAAACATGATAAACTTTACATAAAACCAAAATAATAAAACAAGAACAACAAAAACATATTATAATCAACCCAAAATCATATTAACACATATCAAAAGAATTAAGATCAACAAACAAATCAAATCAAATAAATATAAAAACTATGTTAAGAAACTCGTGTAAATCTTATTAAACAAAGAAAGAATTCATGGGAAAAACACTCACCTTGCTTAAGATTATGAGTTTGAGATTATTTATCCAGCCTCTAAGTGCCTACAATACACAAATTAGATTGAAGAAATAAGAATAATTAAAGAACACAACAATAGTTAGTAATCACAATTCAAGAACAAAAGGTTTTGAGAAATCCAATTAAGAACAAGTTTCTGCCTTAGTTTTGTGCTAGAAAAAGGTTTTGAATCTCTATTGTGAATTCTTTAATTACCCTTAATTGACATATGTCAAGATCATTATTAAGATAGGACCAAAAATTAATAACGGGTACAAAAAAAAGTGTCTACAATAGACAAAATTAATTCCCTTACTTGTCATCATTCTTTTTAAAAATATGCTACAGATTCAAACTATTATAAACTTTTCTGTTCTACACAACAAGATGATAATGTCATTGCATCCCTCGACAAACAACAAAGAAACAAAGTTTGAAATAATGACACAAACTATTAGATTTGTAAAACCATATTGGATTACACGTGCGAATGAAGTCTCACATTGAACACATATCTATTGGGCTTAGGCCTTTTGGGTTAAAGTGTGTCTCTATATATTATATTAATTATTCAAAGAAACTCCCCAATGTGTTATTCCCCTTGACAAGTGGTATCAGATCTCATGGTAGTGTGCGAGGTTCCCATGGACATGGACATGGACATGTAGAGTTCCCATGGATATGCGTGTAGGGTTGACACGTGGTTCCCATGGATGGCGTATGGGAGACCTATGGATGACGCGTTGATGAAGTGAAAAGCCCATTAGGCAATGGAAAGTGAGTATGACTTATTCATGGCCTACAAAGAGGTCTTGAAGCCCATAAAGAGGCAGACTCATATGTGAGGGGGAGATTGTTGGATTACATGTGTGAGTGAAATCTCATATTAAATAAAGATAAGAAGAATAAGTGGTTAATATAACATAATTAAGCACATACCTATTGAGCTTAGGCCTTTTGAATTAAAGTGTATCTTTATATATTATATTAATTATTCAAGAAAACTCCTTAAAGTATTTATCCCCCGACAAACCAAACTTAAAAGAAAAAAACAATAAAAATTCCAATGCTATTGCAGCCATTTCTGAATGACAGGACGAAGAGAACGGTTGGGGAAGAATATTTACAGTGTGCAAACTTAAAATCATTCTGCATGAAGAGTCATGCCTACTTGTCCACTCGTCTCTTCAAAGCCTTGTACTACCAACATTGGTTCAAGTAAACTCCTGACATGATCTGACCCAAGGACTGGCCGATTCTTTCGAGTTTCGATGCTTGTCACAACACTTCAAGGCCAATTGAGCCATGTTTTGAGCAATCTCAATTGGCCAGTCTCCCGCCAAAGGATCCAAGCGGGATGACAAATTTCCAGCATCTATGACAACTTGCATTTCCGTTGCTATCGTGAGGTCTGGTCTTTGTCCAGTCAACAATTGTAGTAATACGAGTCCAAACGAGTAAACATCTGACTTCCTAGTAAGCTTTCCTGAAACAAGGAACTCAGGATCTATGTAAGGAATAGTGCCCATTGGATGAGTATATATGATGACATAGTGTTGTGTCGTTTGCTTGAACTTCTTTCATGGCTTAATATACGGCATATTCCAAAGTCACTAAGTTTACTCACAAAGTTTGCATCAAGAAGGATATTAGAGGGTTTCAAATCACCATGTACTATGCTGTGACCTGTGAGGTTTTCCAGAATGAAGATAAACAAGGACAAAGCACAGCTCTATTGCGATGCGTATTCAAGTCTGCCATGGTAATGGAAGACTTTTGTTCTTGCAGTTGAGCCGATCTTCAACCTTCCATTGGGGAGATACTCGTAGATGAGCGCAAAAGTTTCCGAACAACGTCCAGTAAGTCTGACTAGATTGGGATGCCTCAGCTGACTCAACGCACAAACTTGACATACAATCAACTAATTAGAAAGAAAACCAAACTTTTGATCCAACTTATTTTTTTTTTAGGTAGTGAAAAAAATTTCCCCAAACCTCGTGATCATATAATCAAATTTTTTGATTAAAAAATGCTTTGGATATTACAAAGTTCTATTACAAAAAGAGTTACAGACTCCAAATTAAGTAGTCACCTTATGCGTATTATACAAGCACAATCCATGAATTTAGACATGCAAATTAAATTGCATGATCCAACAAGTACCATGGTACTATTATACAATAAGTAACCACGTAAGGTTGTGATTGGAATATTAGAGATTTTGTAATACCTAAGCACCACTCTTCAACATTGTCACATTCTACAGGCTACAAGCTATAGATAATTCTGTAACGTAATTATATATACCAACATAGTATAATACTGCATGACAGAATCTAGTTACAAATAAAATGCGTGAATTATATATATATATAAACCCTAGTGTTCTAGTATATAGGCAGAGAAAAATTTCATGCAAGCCTACCAAATACAGTAGTTAAAGCCTTAAAGAGGGGATAAGTCCATACTCTCAATAGTTTAGAGGGTAACTATTATACAGGTAATAGTTTAAAGCGGCAAATATGTATTTTCATAGTTTAAAAGGTTAAATATAAAAAATAAAAAGTTATAATTTAGAAGGTAAAATGTAATTTTCCCACAAAATTGGCATATTCTTTCATTTAAGATATCAATTAAGATCATAATATAGTAAACAGCTTCACAAAAGCATCAAACTAGAAAACTATACCAATCTTGCCCTAATATTGACATCATATATAGTCAAAGGCCAAATAAATCTTTAACTACATAAATTATTAAACTGATTTTCAAATGAACACACAAACCTCCATTTCGAATTCTGGGTAGCCTTGGTTGCCATTAGATTGTAGCCTCTTTATAGCAACTTGGGCTTGACACAGGAGACCTTTATAAACGTTCCCATATCCTCCTTGTCCAATTATAAGGGATTCATCAAAGCCTTGAGTAGCTTCTTCAATCTCGGAGAGCAAGAACTTAAGCATTTGTCTAGGGGCCTCTACTTGTTTTCTTCTAAGCCCATCAGCCTCTTGCAATGCATTGTCACGCTCAATCTGCAACTCATCTCTCTCTTTTTTGTAACTCTTCATTTTGTCTCTTTAATAATGTTTTACTTCTTTCGAAATCCGAAGTTCTTCCATCATTTGGCCTTTCAGATTCTTCAACTTTTCAAGTTCTTCTCTCTCTTTCACTTGTGCTTCCTCAACTTCTTTCCTTTGTTTCATCTCTTCTTGGAACTGCTGGTTGGGTTATCAGAACTTTGAGTAAGAATTTGAACCACATAGTTCATATGATAGTATAAGGTGTGCGGTATGTACTACGTGTTGAGTATTCTACTCAATAGCAAGAAGAAATTTGTGATGCATTATTTTAAAAATATTTAATAAAAACTTATTTTATGTAGTATCCTACTTATTATGCACAATAATATTTATCAACTTCAAATATATTATATGTCATTAGAGAAAGAGAATAATCAACAATATTAACCACTTGATTGAGTGAATAACAAATATTTATTTATTTTCTTAATTTAAGTGCACTGTTATCTTTTAAATTCTTCTTTAAAAGAATATATTTTAGATTCTTAATTGCATTTAGTCAATTTTTTTTTTTGAGAAATTGATTTTAGATTCTTAATTGCATCTAGTCAAAATTCATTTTATCTTTTATTGTACTTAGTTTGTCATAACAACTAAATTTGAGCAAGAATATCATATTCCGAATTAATTGTTTCTTATACAAATCTTATAAAAATATTTTAAATAATGTAAAAAAATGGTTAAGATTTATATAATTAAAATTTTAATCTAAGTGTAAAGTTCCTGCTTTTATGTATATAGATATTAGTTGTAATCCATGTATTGCACAGAAATAAAAGTTTAACATAATTAATATGATTTTTTTTTCTTTTATTTTTTTAATGTGATATTTGTTAATTATAGTAGTTATTAATAGACCTTTTAATGTTCCTTTTGTATTGCCAACCCTTTCTCAATTTTTTTTTCCCTCTCTTCTTAGGTCTGTTGATTGGATTATTAGAAATTAAGTCTAAATTTGGTAAAAATGGGATATAAAACTCATGTTTTACACTTTCTAGAGATTCATCAGTTTTTTACTTAAAACTCAATATATTCTACCTTATATAATAACATTTCAATAAACTCTCAGTTAAGTTAGATTTTTAAATGAGTATTAGAATTGATTAAATTTAGTTGTGTCTATTCTTTAATATGTAATATAATGATATGATATGTTAGAATTAGATGGGTAAAACTTGAGTTCTACACCACATCTTTCTTAAATTTAATCTCTTAGAAAATTGTGTAAAATTTTGGACAATTTGAAGTTTGCATTGATATACTTTTCAAGAACTGTACATGGTCAGTTATTGCATCTATTTGACCTTGATGTATATCAAGAATACTTTTCAAGAATAGTACTTCTCAATAAACTGATAGTTAAGTTAGATTTTCAAATAGATATTAGAATTGATTGGATATAGTTATACATATTCTTTAATATTTAATATAATGATATGACATATTGAAATTGAAAGGGTAAAATTTTAGTTTTACACCTCATCTTTCTTAAATTTAATCTCTTAAAAATTTGTGTAAAATTTTGGACATTTTGAAGTTTGCATTGGAATACTTTTCAAGAATAGTACATAGTCAACTATTGTATTTATTTGACCTTGTTGTATATCTATTCAAACCTCTCTTTTTTTCTATTCACAAAAGTAGTTGACCAACTTTTAACAAATAGACAAATAAGCAATGAACAAAAAGTGCAATCAGCGAAATTTGGCATCTAAATGCAGTTTAAAATCTTTACCATGCGAGTGGTCTCAACCAATTCTCTTTGGGCTTGCCGACGCATTTGTGCCTCAGTTTTAGCCTCTTCTATCGCTTGTAGTAGAAGTTTCTCACAAAGAGATACATCCTATTAGGTTTTATGGTGATTGAGCACGTGAATAACTTTGCAATGACTTTAGGAAACGGTAATATCTATTACACACTACCTATTACACACAAAACACAACACTGCAAATGAATGCTTTGCACATACGTACCACTGCATTGCGAGATCCAATAGATGAGTATATTGAAGTTGTACTTGCACTTGAAGTCAATGTCGGTCTTGGTTGCAATAATGAAGATGCAAAAGGGCTTCACTACAACAAAGTGTAGTTATTTCAACCCTTTTTTATCGAGGGTTTACTAAAATCTGTCAATACAACCTATAAATAAGAATGCAGAGGGCTTTATTACTAAACTTTATTTCAAATGTTATTTGGTCCCTCAAAATAAGTTAAAGCACCCATGAAATAAATGGGAAAAAAAAAAACTCACCAGTTTTTTCAGCCAACAACCCTTGGTAAAATATTACAAATTTTTCGGCCCTTGAAAAAAGCCCATAACAAAATTTTCATCCCTTGCAAAAAGCCTACAACTAAATTTAAAACTATAGCCGTATTATATAGATTTAAAACAAATTATCTAACAAAACACACAGCTCTTATCACTCTCAGAGCATAGAAATCGCAGAGCTCGACGATCATGAAGGGAGAGAAGATCTCATAGCTCGTCGATCATGGAGATCTCATAGAGCTCGACGATCATCAATTTTGTACGTAATCGCATAGCTCCGATTAGGTACGAGTTCATCTCAACGATCATCGATTTTGTACGTAATCGCAGAGCTGGACGATCACCATTTCTCAGCTCCGATTAGGTACGAACACAAACCCTAATTTCGTCTTTGATTTTTTTGTTTTTTTGGTTTACCCACACTTTTTCATCAATTTCCCCATGATTTCGTTTCACATTTCGTTTTACTTGTAATGCGATTGATCTAGGGTTTCATTTCTCACTAAAAATTTCCATAACTGTCAAATCAAATGCTAGGTGTTCCTCTTTTCATTGTGATTCCTAAGCTATAGTTCTCGAACCTACTAGAAAATTAAAGAAAAAAAGAAGAAGAAGAAAGAGTGCGATTATGTGAACTTTAACAGATTGCAATCAGAAATAGTCCTTTAGATTTCTGGGTTTTGTGGGTTTGTTTGATTTGAAATATATGATTATAAAATTATGGCAAGTTTTCTTTAGAAATTGTGGTTTATATTTCTGGGTGTTGTGTTGCAGCGCTGTGTTTGATGATTTGCTGGTGTAAAATGGTTTTGTAATCTGTCCTTGACTATAGATATTTTGGGTTTTGTGGTTTTGGTTGATTTGAAATTTATATGGCTATCTATCTGGAAGAGGTATCACTCTGATTTTCTGCTATTATCTTGTGTAGCTGATGCCCTCGCATACATGTGTTCTTATTGATTTTAGAGCAGTAGGGGCTGTGATTGGTCCAAAATGGTTCTGTTATGATTTTTTATTGTGCTATTATGACCCGATGAAGCTGCTTTGCACTTAAATTTATTTACTGTTGCAGCTTTAAGATTTGCTATTGGAGAACGATGTATCGTACTCCATTTGCCTATGTCAAGATGTGGCATTCTAGACAATGCAGCGTACTCACTTAATTTAGGACCCCCAACTTTGAATCTCCAACTTAAGTGGTAGTGGGTCTAACTTCGTTATTGTTTTCTTGCTCCTTCATTTCTCCATTGTGCAATAGATCATTACTAGTCAAATTGCATTCCGGTCACTTTGTGACTATTTAAAATGGTTGTTGTTGATTGTAGTCTGGACCATATGTCTAGGGATGTTAGAAGAGTTTCAAATTATATTGGAATGCTTGTATGTGAATGCAGGTGGGTAACAGAATAATCAGGAAGAGGATCCATGTGCGTGTGGAGCATGTCCAGCCCTCAAGGTGCACTGAGGAATTCCGTCAAAGGAAGCTGAAAAATGATCAACTGAAGGCTGAGGCAAAGGCAAAAGGTGAGGTCATTAGCACACTTCATACAGAACTGATCTGAACCTTTGTGTGTGTTTGTTTATAGAATTATGTTACTATTGATTCTTTCTTTGTCTCTTTTTGGAATTTTCACAATTTGATGAATTTTTTTTTATTCGAATTTTGTAGAATGTGATTGTGTAATTAGGAGCTTGTTTTTGAGCTAAACTGGATTCAATTTTTGCAGAGAAGTTTACGCGGTTTCGATTGTTGGACCTTTCCCTACTGCTGTGACTAATCTCTTGGATCTTACTAGGCTGTAAGTTCATTTATCTGTGTGTTGAACGAAATGTGTATTTGTTTATTTGGTCTGTGTGTGTGTGTGTGTAAACTAAATTTATTGGTCTCACCCTGCGTTTTGTCTCTTACAAGAAGGCAATACAAGCCACTATGGGCCTGTTCTCAGGTCAACTTTTATAGAGTAAGCATTGACCCTGTATATATATAAATGAGTCATTGTTTGTTTATGTTTTATTTGCTAGCCTCATAATATTTGTGAGGACTTGTGAAGCATTGGTTTTCTTTCTGCCCTAATATGTATTGTTAATGGAATAGATAAACACTAGCCTTCAACGATCATTTATTCTTTTAAGAGTTACTTACTCTCAAGTAATTTGGCTTGTTTAATGAATTTGTAAATTATACATCTTGTGCCATTGTTGGAAGCATTGACAGTTAAAGCTGCTCTTATTGCCTTTATAGTTTTGATGAGTATCTAAATGTTGTAGAATGTTAAAATCAGTTAAAGCTGCTCTTAGTACTTTTGGCATACTCAGTAATCCAATAAATCTCTTTATAATATGTCACCTGATCTTGTATTCTTTGTCAGTATATTCTACTTTTTATTTTTAATTTTATTTTTTTAATTATGTTTCACTTTTGTTTGTTTCAATATTTTGAGCTGAACTGATTTCGAAGGCTTCTTCTACAGCTTATTGTATCATAAAGCTGTCTGGTAATAACCTTCATTATTTGAGGGATTCTCATGTATCTTTTCAAGACCATCTGTTCATCAATTATTTAATTTGTACTGGCCTTTTAAAGATTGGTCTAGATTTTCCTAACAAAGTAGACTACCTATAAATTTCTAGCTTACCACAGTTTCAAGCTTATAGGTAATGATCAAATTGTGTCACACTGATATGTTATCGCTTTTCTTTTTCGTTTTCGTGCATTTCGAATGAAAACCTTTTTTTCTCTTTCACTTTGATCAACACAATGAAATTATTGAGCATTTTCTCCCATACCCCCACAAAATTGGGAGCTTTGTGCACTAGGTACCTCCTGTTTTTACCATTTAGTTAGGATCTGTCATTCTAGACCAATGGTGTCTTTGTAAATGGTACTAATTTCCTTAACCGTGGAGATCCAGTATGATACTTCAAAGTTGCGAGGAAAATGTGCACACTGATATTTTGGGCAAGTTTATGCATATAGTTTAAATGATGTCATTACTATAATGTACGGCTATATGAGCAGCAAGTGCATGTGCCCTTAAATATTTGAATGGCCTTTTATGCTCTTGTTGAATGGCAATTTAGGCAGATTAACTCTGCCTTAATCTGCCTTCTCTATTTAGGATAGGCCTCCTGATTATAGGAACATGAACCGAATTTAAGATGTGCACAACTAATGTTACAACTGAAGCACACTCAATTTCAAGTTTACGTAAGACTATATAAGTAGAGACTATTTCGCAACTAATAGGTTTCATGTTTTATTTGTTTTCATGGTCCTGCATATAACTATGCCTAGCCATTAGATTCGTAATATCACTGTTTGTTATTAAAGAAAGCACAAATACAGATATTTGACATAGAGTCCATGCTCTACAGTACAGAATTAAATACAAAGTATGCTTCATAATTTCTGATTTCATTCTATTAATTGGCCCTTGCCACTGGAGACTAATTTGCCTCATATGCCTTATCTACATCTAATGTGACCTTTGTCTTCGTGACTGTGCCACCACAGTTAAGGAACCTTTTGCCTTTTAGGAAGCATTGTTCAGTGTAAGTTCTTTTCTGTGAAGGATAATTCAATAATCTCCTGAATTAATGATGGGTCCTGAGGGATTAGGGTTGAAAATGTCTTGAGACTGGTCTTGGCTGTAGTAGTTCATATCATAAATGGCCAGTGTCTTACTAGGTCGAAGATCCTTGTTTTCGTTCCTTTCCGATACCAAGAAACTGAGTTGGTAGGTCACCTTAGCCTTCTTTCCGTAAAGTATTGAATGAAGCATTTGCAGATTGTCATCAGTTTTTCTCTTGGACAACTTGAAAGCCACTGAAACAGTTTAGATAATCAGACAAAAAATAGGCCAGGCTGCAGTAACAAGAAAGTTGAATTGAAGTGAATAACATGCCCCAAAGCTGAATTGTAGCTTAATTTTATAAATAAGTTAACTAGCTATAGACTATAGTATTAAATTGAGCTGGGTTCAGTTTATTTTTTCTGTACTTGGTAATTTGTGGATCATTGATATGTAGATTGTGATGTTTCTAGGATGCATTGAAGAAGAGTGTGTTGGAATTGATAACTACGAGGGGTAGTAAAACCGAGCTTCAACTTGGATTTAGGTTTGAATGTTTTGAAGCATTGGTTTTTGCCAATTGTTATGTTTTAATGGATTTGGTATTGTCATCAAGTTGGAGTTTTTATGTTGGTTTAACTTTTGTTATGGCATCAAGAAACCAGCCATGGTTATAAATGTTGGTGTCAATGGAGGTGGCAAGACAACATCACTTGGTAAGACATGATATTATAGCGGTTACAAGTTCTTTGCTGAGCTTCAAGATTAAACCCCATTTGTTTTGATGTAATTTTGTAGAACCTTTGGTCAGGAAGCATAGAAACAATGAATTTAACCTTTGGTTTTGTTTTTTAAGCTTCAACTATTATCCACCTTAATCCGAAAATCATATGTTTAATTTCCATGTTCCTTAATTCTTACAGAATGTATAGAGCCACCTTCCAATGTTGCCATCTTGGAATGCATTTATTAATGCTTTGCTTTTGTCCTTCTCCTTAAGGGTCTGTTTGGTTGGAGAGGTAGAAAAGTGGGGGATAAAAATGGTGAGAGAATAGAAAAGTGGAAGCAGGGGTGTCAATGTTCGACCCAACCCGCGAACACGACACGAACCCGACACGGGTTTTTTCGGGTTAGGGTTGAGCCTTAATGGGTTTGGGTCATAAACGGGTTGACCCGAAAGCGACACGATAAGAAACAGGTCATAAGCGGGTCAACCCGTGTAACCCGCAATAGACACATTTGACACGCCAATTTATTTGGGTCAAACCAGAAATGACCCACTTAACACAACCCGTTTAACTCGTATAACAAATAAATATTTATTTTATTTTAGATTTGTCAAATACCTTTTATATCCAACATATATTTTAAATTTAAAAATAAAAGTGAGTAATTACAAAAATTTACAAGTGATATAATTGAAAATTGAAACTTTACAAACCCTAAATCTCTAAACCCTACAAACCCTAAACCTCTAAACCTTCTTATAAATATCTAATTCTTTTATTTTATTTCAGCCGTACTTTTTTTCACAAGCCAATTCTCATACTCAAGTGTAAACTAAACTCTCCAGCCGGTTATCTCTCTTTCTCAAATGTGTGCTTTTTTTTTTTTTTCCTGCATAATGCTTTTCAGCTTTTGTACAATAAACTTTGAAGTTTGAACCCATGTGCCTTGTGTTTTTCTTGGCGAGTTTCAAGGATATTATATTTTTGTTGAACTATGTTATTTTATTTTTGTTAAACTATGTTATTTTGAATTTGGGCTGAAGTGTTGCACTTCTTTTGGAGTGTAAGGAACTTATTTCTAGATGAATATTATTTTTTTGTTGAACTATGTTATTTTGAACGTGGGTTGAAGACTTGAAGTGTATGCATTGCTTTTTGGGATGTAAAAAAAATTATTTCTAGATGGATGTTATATTTAATATTATGCAGGTTGAAATGGGTTGTGTTATATTCGTGTCAACCCAACACAACTCGTTTATTAAGTGTGTTAAATGGGTTGGGTCAAGTCAACCCGTCTTATTAATAGGTCGGGTTAGGGTTGAAGGATCCTGACACGATTATTAAATGGGTCGGGTTAGGGTTGAGTCATTTAGTAGAATACCCCTACCTCAACACGACACGAACCTGACACGCTAACCCGAATTGACACCCCTAAGTGGAAGGATACCTTGGATGTACAGAATCATTTAAGCTAATACAATCAGAAATTTCTCAGCCTTCTTGCTCTGTTGCTCTCTGTTTTCTTCTTTCTCTGATAGTGTACTTGTTATTAACATGTTGGTCATGGTTGCAATTCTAGAATTCGAGTTTGGGTCGTGATTCTAATAGGATTTGGTATATTCTTGTACTTTGTATTTCTATTCTATCACAGTGAATTCTACTGCCAAAAGGGTTTTTCTGTCAAGATATTCCCTTTGTAACCATATTGTTGTGTCTCACTTTTCTGCTTCTATTTCTATCTTGCAATATGGTTGTGCACTTTATTCACTGAATTGGAACTTAATTGGCAATGTAATCAAGTTGGCGTAACATTGAGTAACACCAATCAATTGGGAAATTTAGGATATACACGTCACAGTTGGTTAAAGATTGTGTTATCATTTCTTGGCCATGGAAGATTACAAAGCAAAACCTGCCAAATCTTTTGTTAGGTTTTTCTTTTTGTTGGCATATTCTGTGTCAAAATTTTCTTGTAATTATCATTCACATACTTTGTATTTTGGTTTTAGTAGGTTGATTTGTAAATTGGTTGAAGTTCAAGTACTAAAAATTGAAGTTTCTGCAAGGAGAACTTCGATTGAGTGAAATTGGATCTTGGTCCTGCGAGTTTGAAACATATCTGGCATTTTAAATTCAGTTGAAGACATTTTTGCCCAACTTTTGGTCGATCAAAACGGTTAGAACAGCAGAGCAATCAGGTATGAACTTCTCTGTTGTTTCAGCAATTATAGGTCTCATTTCCTATGAAATTAAACCATAATCAACATCTACAAGTTGACAAAAACCTAGCAAATTGTGAGAGCACGCCAAACACTTGGCCTTTCTCTCTACTTTCTCTTTGCCAAAAAAAATGGGAATTTAGGTTGTTGAACAAAATTGACTTCTACTATGGAGTATGTTGGATTTTCCAAGGTTTTGGAGATGGTTTTGTATTTGTTTTAGGTTTTACAGATTTTTTTTTTCTTTCTTTTGTGGTTCATGATGCCATCATTGATTCATATTAGAATTGTTAGCTCATAATGAATGTTTGCTGAGTGATCATTCTGCATTAGCTTTTTATGTTACAGTTTTGACCTTCTCTTTGCCAAAAAAAAGGGAGTTTAGGTTGTTGAACAAAATTGACTTCTACTAAGAATTATGTTGGTTTTTTCATGATTTTGGAGATGAGTTTGTTGTTGTGTTGGGTTTTAGAGATCTTTTTCTTACTTTTGTGGTTTATGATGCCATAATTGATTCGTATTACAATGTTGGCTTAATTACTCATAATGAATGCTTCCTGAGTTATTACTCTGCATTAGTTTTTAATGTTTCTGTTTTGACCTTCTCTTTGCCATGTCTTCTAGTCTTATTTCGACTCTTTCCACCTAAATTTGCTTTTGCAATCATAACAACTATTTTTGTTTCCATTTCCAGCTGTGATTATCCATGAATGATGTTCGGTTGTTTTTATGATATAAAAGTGCTTTTCATTCAAAGCAGTGCTTTTATGTTAGCTCAACTTGTTGTTTGTCCTGCTTGGCAAAGAGAGTACAGCAAAAATAGAGCGTGTGGTAGGAGGAGTGCAAGTATTGTAAAGTGGAAAAAGGATATAGATGATAAATTGATAAATTTATTTAATTACCTATTATTACAAAAGTTAAAACTATTAAAATATGATAAATTTAATTATTTAATTACATAATTCTAAATTCTAAAATCATCATTAATTTTTTTATTAGTCAATAGATTTTTGCTTAGTTTCATGATAATTAGCTTGATTATGTGAATTAGTGATTTATCTCTCATGGGTTTTCTTGGGAATTTAAGGTCCCAGAGAAATTTTGCCTTGATTGTTTTTGAGATTCCATTGATTTTGATGATGCTGTTTCATGAATCTTAGGAAGGTTAACCATGTCTGTTTAGTTAAGTTATTGGGAAATTGTTTCTTTCATTGAAAGTTTACTTGCTTTTCCAGATAAGAATTATTGTTGAACCAAAGGCAAACCTGGGAAAATCTTGAGACATTGGAATTGAATGTGTAGGCAAAGCGGCTGTAAATTGGAACTTAATTTGTTCGTATGCTCCTAATAGAAAAACGCTTGGCCTCCCTTTTATTTTGATTTGTGCATAATGTTAAAACATGCTTCTATTCTTGTTGAGATAGGATTCTTATTTGTGTAAATTTATCTTATAAATATTCTGGCCCTTTAGATTTTGGTCCTGTAATTGGTTAAAGATAATTTAATGTGAAGGATTTTTCTGATAGGTCCCTTGCTTGAATGGGGCAAAATTATTTGTGATTGTAAATTCCTAAATTAATGTCACATAAAAATGCTTGTTGATGTTAATGGTCCTCCCATTTTGAGGAAGCTCCTCCGTTGATGAGTGATCTCATATCCTATTGCCTTGTGGAGCAGCATTGCTACCATTACCTCTTGGGACTGGCCAGGAGACATACGTCACTTTAACAACATTTTGTTTTGATTTTTTTTTTTTTTTGGTTCTGTTTATTTTTATTGTCTGAATACCTATATCAAAAAGATGATAAAGATAAATTCAAATCTAATGCGTGGATGATGATCAAGTTATTTACAGGCTTTTGCATAAAATTTAAAACTTGCCTTGTCCTTTGGAATATTTTGTAGGAATATTTTGTAGCATGTAGATACTATTGTTAGTTCATATGTGTAATATCTAGAAACTTATGTGAACAGTATATTTTCTATTCAGGCTGATGAGCAAATGCAAGAAAGCGTACTTGCTGGCAGAGGAGT
Organism: Castanea mollissima; assembly: GCA_014183005.1. Taxonomy (NCBI): domain Eukaryota; kingdom Viridiplantae; phylum Streptophyta; class Magnoliopsida; order Fagales; family Fagaceae; genus Castanea; species Castanea mollissima. The sequence goes on from JACAVU010000005.1 coordinate 4,910,671, forward strand.
CATGTTTTACCGATTATTGGAAGCTGTACATTTTGTTTAGGTTAGAATGGTTATGACAAATAATGATGTTCCTGTTGGTAAATTATGATTGTTTGTTTGGTTGTGTGCATATATGATAACATATATAACTATTAAAATTAACTTTTGAATAGTTTTTGAATTACAAGGGAAAGTATGATAATAATTATTTGACTTAAAAAAATTTTGAATAGTTTTTGATGATTATAAAGGAAAGTTGATTAGTTAAAGAGTTTTGTAGTGATGTTGTCAAGTTCTTTCCAATATGGCTCACAAGCAATTGATTGTTTTACAGGTTCCTCTTGGGCTGGACAGTAAGGCTAGCACAGCCATAAACAAGGGAGGATATACATATCCAAGACCAGCCCACAAAACGTCTTAGATTCATACCTTTATAAGAATCATTGAGGGATTTGTGTAGTTTTTGATTATGCTAAACTGATAAGTGATAGGCTTAGACCTGTGTGTCTGTTAAAGCTATGGTATATTGAAATTTTTCGGGGGGATTTTATAGATGCTTCTCTCCCCGAATGATTGTTTGATCATACAGGATTGTTGATACTTTTCACTTTGTGTATTTGGGTTCTTGTGCAATTCTTTAATTTCTTGTTTTAAGCTTTCTTAATCAATTGCCAGGTTTATGGTTGGCATCAATTTGCCACCACTTGCTACCATGTCTAACTTCATGAATGTGTGTATATATATAGTGCATGATTGTGGTTTTTTTTTTAAATAAAATAAAATCTTATTTTGAGGGTCAAGAGACCCCTTAAATAACCTTATTTATCAAGGGTTGTAAGTATAAATCTTTTAAACCTTGGTAAAAGGTTATTTAAGGGTCTCTTGACCCTCAAAATAAGATTAGAGCACTTGTTTTGAGGGGCACGAAGGCTCTCAAAATTTCTTTTTCGACGGTATATGTTTCAAAGGTTATCAAGGGTCGGTTGGACTTTTAAAATAACTTCTTTTAAGGTTTTGTTAATACTTTTTTTAGGGATTTTAGCCTCTTCTATCGCTTGTAGTAGAAGTTTCTCACAAAGAGATACATCCTATTAGGTTTTATGGTGATTGAGCACGTGAATAGCTTTGCAATGACTTTAGGAAACGGTAATATCTATTACACACTACCTATTACACACAAAACACAACACTGCAAATGAATGCTTTGCACATACGTACCACTGCATTGCGAGATCCAATAGATGAGTATATTGATGTTGTACTTGCACTTGAAGTCAATGTCGGTCTTGGTTGCAATAATGAAGATGCAAAAGGGCTTGTTGAATTAGTTGAAGCTAGAGAAATTGAGCTTACGTCTAACCCATTTGAATTCCACGAAGATAGTGTTAAATCATCCACTTTTTTGGGAGGGAATGACGGGCAAGCAGAACCAGGACTAATGATTGATCCATCCCATTCATCAAAATTCCCAATCCCTTCTACTACTACATCCAACTTGTTCTTTGGAGATGAACGCTCTTCTATACTTTCGTTGACAAGAAAATCCATCAATCCCTTTCCACCATTTTCCCTTTCAATACCCAGTGTAACAGAGTTTGATCTCAAACAATTTGATGGTACAGCTTTAGTGATATCCCCATTATGTCCCAAAGTTACAGATTTTGATCTCAAGTGGCTTGATGCTCCAGATTCAGTGTTGTCCCTATCATGCTCCCAAGTAATAGACCGTGGTATCAAGTGCTTCGCTTGTCCAATTTCAGTATCCGAACTTGTTTTTTCCTCCCTATTTTGATACTTGCATTTTTTTATTTTTTATTTTTGGATGAGAAATATGTGAATTTTATTAACAATAAGAAAATAACAAAGCATCCTGAATAACTGCGGATTCAATAAAAGATAGAGTTTCCTCAATCCAAGTTACAAAGTTATCAAGTCCTTTGGCTTGGCGTGCCAAGTGGTGATCTGGTATGTTTCCTTGTCACTTGACGTGCAGCATTTGGTGTTGCCTGAAGTGCTGTAGCTTGTTATGGATACCTGAGACGATATTTTCAATACTAATGGGTACTTTTGACGTGTCCGATAGAGCTCCAATAAGAACTAAACAATCTGACTCGAAAGTGACCTCCTGCAAGCCAATGTCCTTTGCGAAAGAGATGGCCACGTCCATTGCTTTGGCCTCAGCTTCAAGTGGACCCAGTGGCAGCTGAAGTTGCGTGCTCAGGCAGCAAGCATATCACCCATGTGGTCACGTACAATGACCCCAATACCAACCGACTTTGTGCTCTTGAAGACTGTAGAATCCAAATTGACTTTGTAGCATGGAAACATAGGGGGGTCCACTTGACTTCTTCTGCAGCACTAGGATGGCAGTATCGAAAGTTTGCAAGATGGAAATCAAATAGGATTGTTCTAGCTTTCAATATGATGTCATGACTGGACATTCTAGGAGAGCCAAGCCGAGTTTTGTTCCTATCATGCCACATGCACCATGAAATCATGATAAACAATTCCAACATATCCTTACCTGCATGCTGAATGAAAATAAGGTGCCAAAGAATGTCCACATACTCCATAAATCTCACGCCTCTAGTGTCTAAAGGTAGACCCGTGGCTGTCCATGTATCACGAGCCCTAGTGCACTCCCAAAACATATGTCCGCTAGTTTCCTTTCCAAGTTGGCAAGTTTCGCATGTGGCCTCCTCTATAACTCCATGGTGACAGAGATTGACTTTGGTAGGGAGTATATTGCAACAGGCTCTCCATGCAAATATTTTGAGTTTTGGTGGGATGTTGAGACTCCAAAGTGTGTGCCAAAACAAGTGCTGAGACTGGTCATTGGAAGCCCTTGCCGCATGGGTAAGATTGGATAATGTGAGAACTATACTGTAGGCACTACAAACAGTGAAGGTGCCCCTCGGAGTGTAAGCCCATACCAATCTGTCAGCGGCTTGACCATGGCTGCGTGGCATGCTGAGGATCACATCGGCGTCGTCTTGCATGAAAATCTGCTTGACCAAGTCACTCTTCCATTCGCCTGTATTTTCATCCAACAGTGAACTAACCCGTGCATCTCTAGGCATTGATACTTGCATTAGTGATAAGATTAAGCTATTATTAAGTACGATAAATGTCAAAGTTTGAAATATTGTAGAATGAAACATAAAGAAAATGTAAGAAAGGAAGCGATCAAGGGGCTTTGGTCATATAGAACTCTACGTCCACACCGCCAAAAGCCAAATGGCTAAATCTTGAATTCACTTAATTGATAACACATTACGGGAGAGTCCATATTTATAATGACATTTGTAGAATTTAAAAATAAGTCAACTATTAATTTATTATGTGGATATTCTAATTTTTAATTTCAAATTAATATAATTGATTATCCAATCTTTTGATTTACTCAAAGCAATCAATTCCTTGATTTTTATCTTCAACTTGTGGAAAGTAAATCATAATTCCAAGCCCAACAATCCCCCTCAAGTTGTGTATGAATTTTTTATGAAATGCACAACTTGTAGAAACTGAATCCAAAATGTCTTCCAAATGTTTTGTTTCTATATTTCTTTTTTGGAGTAGAAGAAATTAACAGACAAAATTGAAACTCGGTATGAACCAATGTAGGTGCTCAACGGAACATAAAGATAACAACACTATTAAAATGGCAACTCTCAATCAAAAACTGCAAGAAATTTTCCTATGATAATGTAACTATAATGTTGATGTGACGAAATTATTGCTCTGAAGCAATGTATTAAGAGTAAGAATTGCATAGGTAAAATACAAATATGCATAAAGAAGAAGTAATATTTCCTATTAAAAATAGCAAGGAGTGAGAGGTAAATGATAAAAGATGGATGACAAGGTGATTGTATAAGAAATCATCAACATTGGGAAAATTATGTGAACAAATTGGTTACAGCAACCCAATTGACCCGCTTTGATACCATGTCAAAGTTTGAAATAGTATGGAACATAAAGAAAACATGAGAAAGAAAGAACATATGTGTTCAATGTGGTTCAGTCACTAAGGCCTACGTCCACACCACCAAAGGCCAAATGGCTATATCTTGCATTCACTTGATTGATAATACACTACAAGACCCATATTTATAATGGGATTTATAAAATTTAAAAATAAGTCAATTATCAGTTTATTACATAGATATTTTTATTTTGAATTTCATGTCAATATAATTGATTGTCCAATCCCCTAATTTATTCTAAGCATTCAATTCCTTTATGTATGTCTTCAATTTGTAGAAAGTAAATCATACTTCCAACAATAAACTACCACATGTTCCAACAGCTTAAACTATTATGAAATAGAAAATTTAATCATTTGACTATTATCTTAACTATTAGGACATATGTGAATCATATTAGGAACATATGTCAATTTTATGTAATTAGCTAATCCTTTGACAAAACACACTTTACTTGTATTTAGAGAGATCTAGGATGTGTTTAATACTTCAAGAAATAAGGTTTCAAGTTCAAGTGTTAAAGCTATGCAAGTTTGTCCAAGAAACAGGTGAAGAAATGTTATATTATTAAATCTCGATAGCTCCTCGATAGCTCTCGACAGCTAGGCTATCTATCAAGACTTTTCAGCTTTTCTTTATCGCAATCTCGATAGCTCTCGATAGCTATTTTGATCGATCGAGAAACCTTTAGATGCTCAATAGCTTCTCGATAGCTCGCAAAAGATAGCTCGATAGCTCGCAATAGATAGCTCGATAGCTTCTCAATAGCTCGCAATAGATCTCAACAAAGGGCTATCTATCGAGGTATCTATCAAAAATTACGAAAATTGATTTTTCAGATCTGATTTTCGGCCCATGCTTATGTATTTGTGTAGGGTTTCTTTTCTCACAATCCTAGGCATATATAAGGCTTATTTTAAAGGTCATCACACATGAGAATACAAGGAGAACACATGCAAAAGATGACCAAAACCTTACTCTCTCAAAAAGAAGCTACTGCATCTTTGTGCCTTAGGATTTTGTAACCAAGTGCTTCTTGATCTTCATTGTTGATGAAGTAAAGAACTTTACAGCCAACATTCTTCATCCTTAAGTTGGTAAGTGAGTCACGTACTGGAATTCATGCATAGAAGTTAATCACGTACTAAGATCCGCGCATCAAAGGGTGGCGTTCATATATTAAAAAGTTCAGAGGTTCTGAAACAGTAGAAGGTTTCTGCTGTAAGTTCATCTACGGGAATTATAAAGTCTAGGGACAAAGGTTTTGTAGTAGATTTGATACTTCTCTTTACTACAGTAGATTACTTTTCGGGAATGTTTCCCCCTAGGATTTTTACTGTGAAACTAGTTTATTTCGTTAGTTTTCCTAGGTCATTATATCTTGTCTTATTTACTTTTCCGTTGCACATGATTTTAACATGATATTGATGTTTGTTTGTTTTAACAAGTTTTATTTATAATAAATCTAATTAATAACTTGGTTTAAAATTTGTTAATTCTATCAACCGGGGTCTAAATTTCTCAACAAGCAGTTTCTAAGCAGGTACACTCTGATTGGATTAATTTTTTAAGTGTGATCCTTGACCCCCGTTGTCATGAATTGTAGACAATCTCTTTTGATTCCTCCTTTATTTGATGGCACTAATTATGTGTACTAGAAAGTTCATATGAAATTTTTTTTTGTAGGCTCTAAGTGAACAAAATGGCAAGCTATTGAAGTTGGCTGGATTAAGCCAAAGAAAGCTTCAATGGATTGGGATGAAGCAACAATCAAAGCTGTAAATTTCAACAACAAGGCTTTGAATGCTTTGTTTTGTGGGGGTGACCAATGAGAAATTCAAGAAAATATCATCCACGAAAGTTGCCAAGGAAGGATGGACCATTCTTGAGACCATCTATGAAGGTACCAAGGCAATAAAGACTGTAAAATTTCAAAGACTCACTAGTAGTTTTGAAGAAATAAGGATGGAAGAGGATGAGACCTTTGATGGGTTTTATGGTAAACTCAAAGATATTGTGAATTCTGCCTTTAACCTTAGAGAATCTATAGCAAAATCCAAAATTATTAGGAAAATCCTTAGGTCCTTACCTGAAAGATTCCATGCCAAGATCACTGACATTGAAGAAGTGAAGGACATTGATCAAATCCCTTTGACTGAGCTTGTAGGAAACCTTAAACCTATGAGATGAGATTAAGTTTAATGGGAAAAGGTGAGAAGAGTAGAAACTTGGTTCTTAAGGGTATAAAGGAGAAGATTGAGGACTCTGAAGATGAAGATGAAAGTGAAGATGAAGATGAAGATGATGATGAGGATGAGGATGAGGATGAGGATCTAACCTTCATAATTGATAAGATTATCAAGTTTCTTCAATTTAGGAAAAATGATAAGGACAAACCTCCTAGAAAATCTAAATTCCCTAATAATGGCAAGAATAAGAAACCCCTTATCCAGTGTCATGAGTGCAAAGGTTTTGGTCATATAAGAATAGAGTGCCCAAACTATCTTATAAAAGAAAAGACTAAGAATTCAAAAGATAAAAGGTTGGTTGTTATCTGGAGTGATACTGAGAACGACTCTTCTGATGAGTTTGTGGATGAATTAAGGTGATTGTGGAGAGTGCTAGTGACAATGAAGATTCTTTTGATGATGAAGTACCTAAGAAGATGACCCTTCAAGAAGCCTATGATAAGCTATGCATTGAATTCATAAAATCTAAAAAGACTTCTCATCTTTGTAGAAAAGAGCTCAATGAGGTAAAAACTGAAAAAGCTGATCTATTAGTCAAATTAGATGAAACTACAAGGTTGGTTGAGACTCTTATTGTGGAGAACACCTTATTAAAAAATAAAGTTAAGAATCTTGAGGTAGAGCTTAGTCAAGCTAGAACTCAAATAGAGATGATGTCTAGTGCAAAGCTTGAGCAGGTATTGAGTGCTTAAAATTCTAGTTCTGATAAAATTGGCTTAGGATATGTTGTATCCTCCGGCCCCTCATCTTCCATGGCTTCTGGATCAAGGGCTGTCTTTGTGCCCCAATCTAAGAAAGGTAATAAAGGTATAAAATCCAAAATTGATTTGGCTAATTCTAAATCCTTTGTTAGACCTCATATTTGTTACCTTTGTGATGTTTCTGGACACATTCGTCCTAATTATGTTAAGTTGTATCTTCAAAAGCAAGTGTTCAAAAAGTCACAAGTTTCCTCTTAAGTACCTATACCTTTGTTTGGAGATTTATTAAAAACTTTGAGCTTTTTAACTCAATTTCAAGAGAATTTTAATTCTTCTATGTCCTTTAGTAGACATACTAGGACACGTGTCTTTTCATCTTCACAGCCAAAAACTCGTGCTGTGTGGGTGAAAAAAGAGTCTAAGACTTAATTATCTTTTCTGTTGTCCTCTACTTTAATTTTCTATATAAAGTAGAACTCTCTTCGCTTGATTTCTTATCTGCTTTTGGAATCATGCTTTCATGCATCTGCATCTTTCATTCATACTTTCATGTTGTTTGTCTGTTTTTGTTTGGTTATTTAGTTTTTTTTTTCAAAAAAAAAAAAAAGAAAAAATCATAAAAATACAAAAATAGTGTGTTTGTGTACATTGATACTTGTGTACCTTGAATGGCCATTGAAACAAATTTTTCTAAATTTTGTATCTTTTGTAACTTAGATGAGCATCTTTATTCACAACTAAACAAGTGAGCTTTGTGCCTCTTGTTTGTGATGAGTAAGGTTAATTGATCTCTTGTACTTAATACTCCTATCACTCTTTTGAAAGGAATGACTAGAAAATCCTAAGAGAAATGCATAAATAATCATCTCACCACTGTTGCCCACCAATCATGAAATGACATATGTATGCTTGGGCATAGCAAAAGTGTAATGTCAAAAAGCTTAACATAATTTGGGTATTTCTTTTCTCTCTCTTATATACCCATGCATGATATGCTTAATAAAAGAAAAATATGCAAAGAAAAATAAAAGCAAAAACATCAAAATGCTTCAAAACATGATTGCAAGCATGTATTCTAAGAGATGTGGGAGTTATAGGATTTACCTTGAAGATGATAATCCCCATCAAATAGTTATGATTGTGTGAGTTAAAGTAATTTTCTCATATTTCAAATCGTCATAGCATGTATACACTTATGCAACTTATGCAATCTTGCGATGTTTTTTACACATAACACACAATATTATTTGCTGCTTTTGATACATGCACAGGTACAATGTGATTTGCCATCACAAGGTTTACATGTGCTAATGTATGCTCACTAAATTGTCTTGACTTGTTTTTGAAATATAAAATTGGTTAGACTTGTTTAGTGTGTGTGTGTGTGTGTGTGTGTTTTGGAATCTATGTGCTTCACAATTTTTGTTGAGAGATGTTTTTGAGAGATCAAAATGTTGTTTGGATCCTTAGTTGAGTTGCATGTTTGATTCCATTCATGTCTGTGTTTTTCTCTTCTTTGAAAAACCACCTTTAAGCAATCTCAACAGCTGTTGGACACCTCTCAACAATTAGGCTATCTATCAAGATTTTTCAGCTTCTTTTTCTCACAATCTTGATAGCTTCTCAACAACTTTTTGATCTATCGAGAAAGTTTCTATCTCCCTGATAGCTTTTCAATAGATGTTCGATCCATCGAGGTCAAGTCAATAGCTATTCGACGCCGCTTGATCCATCAAGATCCTCTTGCATGTATTGTTTTTCACATGTTTTGTATCTTTCTATTATTTTGTTATCTATAGCATCTTATTTCATTGCATTCATGCATTTATATGGATTCCTTGTGCCCCCTTGATCATCTTTGATCATCTTTTTATTTCTCAGGTGAAGTTTTCTTACTTCTTGTACCATTTGTCAATTATGACAAAAAGAGGGAGACATTGTGAAGAAAATGTGGTTTCTTTTTAAGATTCTACATGTTAGGGGGAGAAATACATGTCCTTGTAAGGGGAAGTTGTGTTTCATCTTGTTAGGGGGAGTGTTTACCTCTTTGTTGTTGTAAAAGCTTCTTTTAGCTTCTTCTTCTTGTACACCGGTCTTGTGACCATGTTTACATACATTCTGCTTATCTTTAATATATATTTATGTGTGTGTGTGTGTGTGTGTGTGGTGTGTGTGTGTGTGTTTTCTTCACCTAACTCTACATGTGTTGTTTCTTTTTTATCTTTATACATACATTTCCTCTTTACTTGTATGCAATTTTTTATTTTTGTCTCACACTAAGATGCCTTGATGAGTTTTGTTTAAAGTGTTTCAGAAAAATAGGTTGTCAAAGTCTTTATTGCCATAAACTCTCTTCTTGCAAAGTTTTTCAAGAGTTTGTATTAGGTTAGATTTTATTGTACTTAACAAGTAAGTATGAGTTGAGTGATTTATGACTTCTACATATGTTCATTTGTTTGTTGTGGTTTTGTTATGAATTGTCAAAGGGGGAGATTGTTAGGACATATGTGAATCATGTTCGGAACATATGCCAATTTTATGTAATTGGCTAATCTTTTGACAAAACACACTTTACTTGTATTTGGGTAGATCTAGGATGTATTTGATACTTCAAAAAACAATGTTTCAAGTTCAAGTGTTAAACCCATGCAAGTCTGTCCAAGAAACAAGTGAAGAAATGTCGATTCATTAAATCTCGACAGCTCCTCGATAACTCTTGACAACTAGACTATTTATTGAGACTTTTCAACTTTTCTTTATTGCAATCTCGAAAGCTCTTGATAGCTACTTCAATTGATCAAGAAACCTTCTGGTTGCTCGATAGCTTGCAACAAGTCTCAACAAATAGCTATCTATCAAAGTATCTATCGAAACTTATGAAAATCGATTTTTCAAATCTGATTTTCGGCCCATGCTTATGTATTTATGTAGGGCTTCTTTTCTCACAACCCTAGGCATATATAAAACTTCTTTTAGAGATCGTCACACATGAGAATACAAGGAGAATACATGCAAAAGGTGATCGAAGCCTTACTCTTTCAAAAAGAAGCTATTGCGTCTTTGCGTCTTAGGATTTTGTAACCAAGTGCTTCTTGATCTTCATTATTGATGAAGTGAAAAACTTTGTAGCCAACATTCTTCTTCCTCAAGTTGGTGAGTGAGTCATGTACTGAAATTCATGCAAATGAGTTAATCATGTACTAGGATCCATGCATCAAAGAGTGACATTCATATATTGAAAAGTTTAGAGGTTCTGAAGTGGTAGAAGGTTTCTGCTGTAAGTTCATCTACGAGGATTATAGAGTCTAGGGACAAAGGTTTTGTACTATATTTGAAACTTCTCTTTACTATAGTGGATTACTTTTCAAGAAGGTCTCCCTCCAGGTTTTTTACTGTGAAACTAGTTTGCTTCATTAGTTTTCTACGGTCATTATATCTTGTCTTATTTACTTTTCTGTTGCACATGATTTTGACATGATCTTGATGTTTGTTTGTTTTAACAAGTTTTATTTATAATAAATCTAATTAACAACTTAGGTTTAAAACTTGTTAATTCTATCAATCTGTGTCTAAATTTTCCAACATTAACATTATTGAGTTGAGTTTATAATCCTTACTAGTCACAATCGTCAACTGATAGTTACTTTACCAAATATAATTAACAACCCCGTTAAGCAAACCTGATATAAATAAGGCAACTGTTACAGATAAATACTAAGCCACAAAAAAGGGGTGCTCGTTTGCACACATATTTAGCTTTTTTAGACCTAAGGCTCATCTTCCTGCATTATTGAGTGATGTTAATACTTTTAACAACAAGTTGAGCTCTCCAATATCATATAGCAATCATTGATGTTAAACCATATAGAGGCATAGAATACTTAGATCATCACAAACATGATAATAATTATGCTATTTACTGGGCTTTAGCTCATCCCACTCTCCAACAGTTTTTCAGATAAATTTGCTATTTCCCAAGCATGGAGCTGCTTTAATTGGTGGTGATTGGAGCATTATGCTAATTGAGAGAGTTATGTTATGATTGGTTGATGACTCAACTTACTAAATTTATCAAGGCCATAGCTAATTCTATCGGAGGTTGGGCTCTTGAGGTTTGTTTGTCTTGGGCATGGTAAACTTAGATTCTATCATTGAGGCTGCTGTCCTTAGGGCCAAGAGTCTGTATACCAAAGAGGACAATATCATGCCAGTTGTGGATGAGTGGATCCCCTGACCGGTCTATGTGGTAGTGTGGTATCTTTATGATAAATTACCGTATGTTAGATTTTATGGTTTTGGAAACTATATTATTAGTGCTCACAGATTATGGTATATAGTTTCAAATTATTTATTTTGAGAAACTGTGTTTCATTATTTAATCATTTTTGTCATACTATTATGAAAATGGTCTTCCAGTATTCAGTTAGAATTTTCCAAATTAAAACATGCTTTGTAAACTGTTTATCATCATGAAACTTGTCATTTCCCACCCCCATTAATTATGCTACTTACTGGGCTTTAGCTCATCCCACTCTCCAACAGTTTTTCAGATAAATTTGCTATACCCCAAGCATGGAGCTGGTTTAATTGGCGGTGATTGGAACATTATGCTAATTGAGAGAGTTATGCTATGATTGGTTGATGACTCAACTTACTAAATTTATCAAGGCCATAGCTAATTCTATCGGAGGTTAGGCTATTGAGGTTTGTTTGCCTTGGGCATGGTAAACTTAGATTCTATCATTGAGGTTGCTTATCCTAGGAGGAATTGTGGTTTTACATTGATCCATTTGGAGCTTTGGAATTTCATGTATATTTAGATACATAATTCGTAATTTGTATTGTTTGTAAATGTCTTGTAGAGCTCTGACTTATATTGTGGAGAGATCCATATGTTAATTTATTTTATCATTTGGAAAAAAAATCTCCTACTTTCTCGCTCTTAATGGTTCTTCTCTCACTCTTTAGACCATTTTGGGTTTGGGGCGTAACACTCTACACTCTGAATAAGTGGGGGTTGTGTTTAGGTACAAATCCCCTCTCAAGGTATGATAATGGGAGAGGGAATGAGAAGAGACTGCAATGATTTTTCACTAAGGATAAGTAGCTCTCTCTCTAAAAGATAGGTGTGTTGTGTTGTAGAAAACCTATCTAGGTTTTTTCTTTCTAAATAGCTATTTTACTTTTGTGAGTAATAAGGGTATATATAGTATGAGTGAAGGGTAAGAAGTCACTCTTAAAATCCTCCAGGCAGAATGTTTCACGAGTACCTCGCGGGTTAGCCCTTCTCGCGAGACAGTTGCGAAATTGACATCTTCGCACGACTCTTCAACTTCTAGCATGTGCTTCTCACGTGCACCTTTTTGCAAATTACTCTTCTCACGAACTTCTTATGAGCTAGTAGCAAAACTACACTGATTTTTCAATTCATGCTCAATTCTTCACCAACTTAATAGTAAACTCAATACAATAAAATCTCACAAAATACAATGAACAAAATTAATGCAAATACAACACTTTTTGTCATGGTATAAAGACAACATAAAACATGGTTGTAAATCACAATTTTACGAAATCCAATTAAATCAAATAATATGTTTTCAACTATATATAATCTAGTTATTAATTACTAACATAGATTTTTGAATGGTTAAAGCTTAAAATTCTAGAGGCGTTGGAACCCAGCTTGATGGATGCAAACACTTGTACTAGGACAAGGACTCAAATTCTACCAGCAACTAGGGCTCTAAATGATTACCAAACACGATAGAGCAACTGGATTGAATATTGGACTTATGAGGATTAGGTGAACGAATTTAATGTCTAGTGTGAAGCGATAATAAAATTGATTTTATCAAAAAAGATAATAAAATTGACAACATTGATCTAAAATGATGAATCTACTAAAATTCTTTCCCATTAAGCTTCAATCATGTGACTATTTTTCTTCATTAGGATCTATCACAAGCATGTTTGGTATACCTTAAATCCTTAGTTGTCTTTGTGTAAAAAATAAGAAATAAATAAAATTCATAATTGTTTGTTCTACACAACAACAAGATGATTATGTCATTGCATCCTTCAACATACAACAAAGAAACAAAGTGTGAAATAATGAAGAAAAAACAAACTGACAATATCTTTTTTTTTCTCTTTAGTGAAAGATTGGCACAAGCATTTTGTTTTGTAAAACCGAAATTAAAAGAAAGAAATGAAAAAGATTCCAATGCTATTGCAGCCATTTCTGAATAACAAAATGAAGAGAATGGTTGGAATATAAGATTATTTGCAGTGTGTCATCCTGCCTGAAGTTTTATGCCTACTATCCAGCCATCAACTCAAAGCCTCTGCTTGATGAGAAAAACCTTGTACTAGAGTCAGCCTCTGCTTGATGAGGCTACACATGAATTCCTCATTGGTTCAAGTACCTTCCTGACATCTGAGCTAAGGTCTGGCCGGTTCTTTCGGTACCTGTCACAGCACCTCAAGGCTAAGTGAGCCAAGTTTTGAGCAATCTCAATTGGCCAGTCTCCAGCCAAAGGATCTAACAGGGATGACAACTCTCCAGCATCTAAGGCAACTTGCACGTCATTTTCCATCTTGAAGGGTGGTCTCCGGCCAGTCAACAATTGTAGTAATATGACTCCCAATGAGTAAACATCTGACTTCCTAGTAAGCTTTCTTGTTTCATAGAACTGATCAGGATCTATGTAATGGAAAGTGCCCTTTGGGTCAGTAAAATGACACAGTGTTGTATCGTTGGGTGATCTTCTTTCATGGCATAATATTCGGCAGATTCCAAAGTCACTAAGTTTACTCTTAAAGTTGGTATCAAGAAGGATATTAGAGGGTTTCAAGTCACCATGTACTATGCTGTGAGGTTTTCTAGTATGAAGATAAACGAGGACGGAGCACAACTCCGTCACAATGTGTATTCGAGTTTGCCATGATAATGGAGTACTTTTGTTCTTGCAGTTAAGCCGATCTTCAAGGCTTCCATTGGGGAGATACTCATAGACGAGCACAAAAGCTTCCGAACAACATCCAATAAGTCTGACCAGATTGGGATGCATCAGTTGACTCAATGCACGAACCTGCACTACAAAAAACACGGGTCTTAGGCCGCGTTTTTTTCAGCCGCGTTTGCAAAAACGCGGCCTAAGACCCTACTTGGGCTGCGTTTCCAAAAAACGCACCCACAGCACCTATATTATGGCCGCGTGTGACGAACGCAGCCCAAGCCCAACTCTGTAGCCGCGTTTTTTGGACCAATGGCCGCGTTTTTCTGGAATGGGCTGAAGCCGCGTTTCAAAATGCGGCTTCAGACCCATCTGGAATATATATATATATATATATATATATATATATATATATATATATTTTTTTTTTTTTTTTTTTTAATATATGTGTTGAAGCCGCGTTTTAAAAACGCGGCTCTAGGTATGTCCTAAAGTCGCGTTTATTAAAAACGCGGCCATAGTTAACCCTGAAGCTGCGTTTTTTAAACGCGGCTTCAAGAATCCCTGATGTAGTAAATGAAAAAATCTACTTACCTAAAACATAAACTTGCTCTGTCCAAACCTTCAAACATAAACTCCCTCGATCAAGACCCAACCCGAACTGAAGTCCGCCCCACCCTACACCGCCCGCGCCGTCGTTCACCAAGGCATCGCCTCCACCCTCACCCGCACCGAAGTCCGAGGCGGCGGCGAAAAGCCTTACCCTCAAAAAAATAACAAAAAAACCCCTAAGGCACCCAAGCTCCACCACCGATCGTACACCAGCGCCTCCTTGGGTCTCTCCCTCTCTCAATCTCACTCAAGACACTGACAGGGCCAACTAACAGTAAGTTTTTAAATTGATTGTTTTGATTTTTTTTTTAGGGTTTTGATTTTAGGTTTAGGGTTTTGATTTTAGGTTTAGGGTTTCGATTTTGTGATTGTAGGGTTTCGATTTTGTGATTGTGGGGTTTCGATTTTAGGTTTAGGGTTTTGATTTTAGGATTAGGGTTTCGATTTTGGGTTTAGGGTTTCGAGTAACAGTAATTTTTTTCCAGATTTTGGGTTTTTGGTATTATAGGTTCAATTTAGGCATTTGGGCTAGATTTGATTTTGATTAATTTCATTTGATTAGATTTGGTTTATGGTTAGGGTATTTGTGTTGCTTTGGTTTGGTTTGGTTTTGGATTTTCAAGTTAAAGTTGTTTTGGGTAATTTTTCAATCGCATAGAGAGCAGAGTATTTTTGATCTTTTCAGTTTCTTTTACGCTTCTTGAATGAGTACTCCTGGCGAAGAATTTCCAATCGTTCCACTCATCGTTTATTTATTTAACTCTCTCTTGGATTCAATTGTAAATTTCATTTGTCATTGATTGATTTCTATTCCAAATCCGTGTAATAAAAAATTAAAAGGTTTTTCTTTAACTTTTCTTTTCTGGGTTTGCAGGTGAAAAGGAAAATCCTTGGAAGCAATTCAAGTCTGAGTAGAAACAGTACTACCAGGTATAGTTTCCACTTTATTTGTACCATCACTGGTAATTTTCTTTTTAATTGAGTGTTAAATATGCTTTATGTTTGGATATTTGGTTGGATTGATTGATTTAGTTATTTGGGTTAGAGAAATTCTTTTTTGTTTATTTGTTTTTTTTTTTTTTTAAAAAAAAGCATACTCGTTACAAACAATTGGTAAAATGAAGACCATATTTGGGTTTAGGTGCACATAAATTTTTTTGAGCAATCCTAATTCTTATACGAGGAATCTATAGCTAATTTGAAAAGATAATTACGCCACTATTAGTATTATGTCTAATCTTTTAATCAGCAAGGTTTTTAATTATGTAATTTAAATTCTTTCAAAAAGGAATCTACTTCAATTAAATGAGGCAAAGTATAAGTGCACAAGCTGTCCTTCGTGTGACCAATATTGCTCGGGAGGGTCTTGTTTTGGGTTCCTGACACAAGCTATATAGAGAACATATAAGCTTTAGGGAGCAGTGTCCCCATTTACCAACATATATGAGCTTTAGCAAGCCTAGTCTACAATTACAATTTTTCCTTGCTTTTGGTTTGCTTCATAGTCCTCTTTTGTAAATACTACGGAACATTGAGATGTTTGGAATTGCGGTTGAAGCTTGTAGTCAAGCAGGAAAATTTTATGCTATCTCCCGAGTATATGTGATGACGATTTGTGCAACTTGACAATGTTGTTCTGAAATTTTAGCTCTTGGTTTTTTTTTTTTTTTTTTTTGCAATGATGAACAAATTGTGTATCACCGGAGAAGTAAAACAGTTTACTTAGTTCTATTTTTTAAGTTGTTATAAAGTTCTATAGATAAGAGACAAAGTTTGGAATAGCTGTTGAGCTATATCACAACTGACACATTCTCCTCTTATGATAATGGGATGGAGGGTGAGGTCTTGGGTTTTAAATCATTCTATTGGAGACTTATTGTGATTGGGCACATAATCCCTTAAACAAACAAGGTCACTTTTATGGTACATTTTATAAAGCGATTCTTGTAGGGTGCTTATAGAATCATTAACTAAGGGGATTTATCTACTTTTTCTATATATTAGTTAGGGTAGGTATTTATGTTGGACATATATAATCCACAAACTTTATTCCATTTTGGATGTCTTAATCACTCATTAATAATTTATCTACTTTTTCTTTGAATCAAATTTTGTATTTGGTAGATAATCTAAGAATTATTACATGACACTGACTTGAGATAAAAGAACCAACTTATACGTTGTCATGAAATAACTCTAATCATAGGACCTGGCCGGCTACGATACATCACACGTGGCATGAATTTTTTTTTTTTTTTTGAGGAACTGTGACATGAACTATATTTTTGCTAACAACGATGTAGTGGATTCTTTTTTTCTTGATTGAGGATGATAATAATAGAATGTTAATGTTATATTATATTTTTCTCTTTAAACTAATTTGGAAAAAAAATCCATTTAAACTTCTCTAATTTCTTTTTATTGCATGTGAAATTTGAAAATCTAATTTTTAGATTGCATGTTCTTATTATATGGACCTTCATGCTTGCAAAGTTCCAAGAAAATCAAAGATTAATAGTTATGTTAACAATAACATGTATAAATTTTTGCTTTGAAAATCAGGTATCTAGGATTAAATCTCATGCAAAAAAAAATAATAATAAAAAGAAGAAGAAACTTTTTTGCTTTGAAAAAGGAAGAAACTTAATACAGGGGTTTGTTTCTTTTTCAGTTTCAAATGTTTTTTATTCTAATTAATCAATTAGATTTTCACCAACCCTTATTGGCTCCTATGCAAATGCAGAGGTTTCTCAAAAGTCAAATCATTATATGACCTGTTATAGAGTGGTCCAGCTTGTATGTTTGGTGACCGACCAGCTTGGATTTTATGAGAGATTAATTACTGTGTTCCACTTCTGCTAGGAGAGAATCAGAAAAATACATTCTATACATCATGTTTAATTCACGTGAAATTATATATCATATAAATATATATGACGATATAGGAGAAAAAGAATGTTTATGAATGGGTTAAAAGTTAAAATAAATTGATCAATTGGAGGGCTTCTCAAATCTCAACCAATCTCAATGAGGTTGGAAATTCAAAACACTCGAATGTGAAAGCATTAAAAATGTATACAAGTAACCAATCTCAATGAGGTTTGTTTTTTTTTTTTTTCCCGATATATTCCAAGTTTCTGAAACATTCAAAATAAACAAGTAGGTTGATTTGTGCATTGAATATAAGACTATTTTTTTTGTTAATATTCCAAACAAACAGGAAAGAAAAGGATTGCCTCTTGATTGATTGATTGATTGTATTGTTCTACCCCCTGAAGATTGTTTAATTTTGGTAGAACTAGTGGGCTGCAACGGTTATGGTGATGGAATGTGCGTGTAATGTATTGCATGGATTGAAGCCGACCATTTTAATGGTGGTGGTCCAGTTTGCATTTGCTGGGGTCAATGTGTTCTACAAGCTTGCCGTAAATGATGGAATGAACCTGAGGGTTATTGTAGCTTATCGCTTCCTTTTCGCATCAGCTTTTATCACTCCTCTCGCTTTTGTTCTTGAAAGGTACTGGTTTGACACTTCCACCATCCATGTTATATAGTATTTTATTCTATTTATTCTATTTCTTCTAGATCTCTTTCCTCCATTTCAAAAGCTTTCTGCCAGGTTTTGGATTTTCAAAAGTTGTTTGCGAGGGTCCTTTAAAATTTGTTTATATTACTTACTTTCTGCAAATTTCAAGGAACTCCACAAGTTGATATTCTATTCAATAACTTTTATTTTAATTTATAAAAAAAAAATCACAATTTTCTAACTAAAGGTTCTGCCTTTGTACTCATCTATGTACTAGAGATCCGGATGTGTTTTAACTCATGTATATTCTATTTTTTTTGGCAGGAAAAGCAGACCAAAGTTAACACGGGTAGTACTCTTCCAATCATTTCTTTGTGGCCTATTTGGGTAAATTCATACATCTTCTTCTTATATTAGTTCACTAATTAATTTACATCTACATGATGAGGATCTAAAATAATGACATCTAAAATATTCCAGGGGATCATTAGCTCAGAATTTATATATTGAGAGCCTAGCCTTGACATCTGCAACATTTGCTTCAGCCATAGCTAATCTTATTCCTGCCGTCACCTTCATTTTGGCAGTCCCATTCACTACAAAAAAACATAACTTGTTTTGACCCATTTTTTCCAAGGGTTCACTGAAAATGGTTGAAACAAATGCTAAAAACTGGCGCCCCTAATTAAAATCTGACTAATCTTCTTACAATGGTATTAAAACCCTTGAAATAAACTAAAACACTAAAATCGCGCGTAATTGTTTCCTCCAAATTTTTACATTCTTCAACGGAATTCTAACACAACCCTCGGAATAAAGTCTCTCTCTCACACAAACTTAGAATTCAAAAAACTAATTCTAACATTACGTGTTGGTTTTATTGCGGGGTGATCTTAGGAATAAGGACTTGGAGAAGCTCTTTTCTCAAACACAGTATGTTTAATTTCAATTACGTGTTGATTTTACTGTACTAGACTAATTTCAATTCACGTACAATGAAGTAAAATACAATTAAATGGGGAATTTTGTCATATTTCATTTTAGTCCTGTTATTTTTCTTTTTGTTTGCTTAGACTTATAAGTTTCCTGTCAAACATGGTGATTGGGCTTCTGGAAGATGAGTGGAAAAAATAATTAGATCGCTTGCACTTGAATTTCAAACAAAGTTTGCACCAAGATCTCCTTTTCATTGGAATTTCACAAACTTGTTACATTTTCCTTACCTAAATTGGTTTGCAGTAATTTCTTTTGAGCTGCTGTGGAATTTTATTCTTACAATTGTCTCCGTCACATTGTATTCTGAAAATAATGTCATGCAGCTAAGAATTTAGGGACTTAAAATCTCAGATTCTTATGTTAATTTTCTTTGGTTGGCAGGACTGCAGATCGCACTAAATGGGTTGGCGCATTTCACAAGAAGCAGGATTTTATTGATGTTGTAGAGGTATATGTAGCTCCTTAGAAACTGAATGATTTTAAGGCTGTCATTTATATAAATTGGTAGTCTTTCCATTGGAGTGAAAAATCATTTTCTTTTTTTATGCTTGTGTGAAACTAGTCTGTCTTGTTACTGAAACAATTTTAAGCTGCTTCCAATCTCCTTTAGCACATGCATAAATGTAATTCTTCATAGGTTTTGTTGTGAGTTAGCTTGCCTTGCACTGACATCAATATCTAGAAGACCTTTTCTTTTCACCAATCCTTTGTAGAGTTAATCGCAAGACTAAGTCCTCTGTTCTGAATCATGATTTTGCAGCAAAGTTTATTGAAAGAATTTTCTTCTGAGCAGTAAAGGTGGAGTACTTGAAAAATTTAAACTACAACTATGATCTTTGAGAAGTACCAGGAGAAGGCAAACTCCTTATGCCTGGATTACTAGCTAGAGGCCCAAAGGGCTATTCTTTAGAAAGGTTTCCTACGTTATACACACGCATTTGTTTTGATTCTTGTTTGAAGTGATTTTTGTAAAGTCGATTTGAAGCTAATATATGGGTCCATAATGTAATTATTTCGATTGTATCTTTAAACTCCTTTTTGTGATACTTGTTTGCAAAATAATTTGAGCCATTTCACTTGATAAAGCTGAGTGGTAGGAAAGGATTAATGGAGGTTATTAGTCTTGTTGAGTTGCTATTTATTTCTATTTAATTGCGTGTGAGCCATGTTCCCATAAAAATTTCATATATTTAATAAATGTTGAAATCACATGATTAGGTTAACATCAAAGTTCTTGCTTATTCAAATTGATGAAATTTTAGTAATTAATTGGGGTCTTAAGAAATTGTATTTGAATCTGTATTTGATTGCTGAAAATAAAGATGCTTCTATATGAGATTTATTCATAATTTTCATGATTTGGAGATGGAGGGGGTGTATTCTCTAATGGATTTGTTTTATGATAAACTGCCCTTTGCTGGAGGCACTGATTGTGTGATATGAATACTGAAAACAAGGCTATAGCCGCGTTTTTAAAATGGGGCCATAGTAATGAGTTGAAGCCGCGTTTTGAACGCGGCCAAACTTTCTTCCAGGCAATCAAGACTTTTGTCCTATAGCCACGGCTATAAAAACGTGGCCATTGGTCCCGGCCTATAGCCACGGCTATAAAAACGTGGCCATAGACCCCTCTAAGGCTATAGTTACGCACTGTAGGCCATGGGTAAAAACGCAGCCTAAAAAAACGCGGCTATAGACCAAATTGACCTATAGCCACGTTTTTCTGACCTATAGCCACGTTTTAAAAACGTGGCTATAGAACCTTTTTTTTGTAGTGCTGATATGCAACCAACTGATCAGAAAGAAAGCCAAAATTTTGATCCAACTTACTCTTTTTAGGTAGTGAACAAAAAATTTCCCAGCCTCGCGATTATATAATCAAATTTTTTGATAGAGAAGTGCTTTAGATATTACTAGCTTGTTTTACTATACAGAAAAGAGTTACAAGCAACTAATTAAGTTGTCACCTTATGCATATTATACAAGCACAAGCCATGATTTTCCGAGTGCAAATTGCATGAAACACAAGTAGCGCAAAGTACGTACTATTATACTATAACTACGTAAGGTTTTAATTGGATTATAAGAAATTTTGTACTATCCAAGCACCGCTCTTCAATATTGTCACATTCTATAGGCTACAATCTACTGATAATCCTGTAACGTAATTATATACACCAACATAGCATAATAAATTAATAATGCATGACAGAATGTAGTTACAGATAAAATGCTTAATGAATTGTACTTAAAAAATTGAATATATATAACCTTATGTTCTAGAATGCAAAGAGAAATTACGTGCAAACATGTCAGATACAGTAATTAAATTTATCAACATAAGTGAATGATTATAGACACTCTCCAAATAAACAAACATCTTCATAATTCCAAATTATTTAAGCAATGGATCATCATATATAGAAGCTCGAGTTGGATATGTGCCAAAATTATGTACCAATGTTTCTTCAAATTTGACATTCTTTTAGTTGAGATATCAATTAAGATTAGAAAATAGTAAACATCTTAACAAATGCACCAAACTAGAGAACTATACTAATCTCACCCTAATATTGACATCATATCCAAAGGCCAAATAAATTTTTATATAACTAAATAAATTTTTTAACTGATTTTCAAACGAACACACAAACCTCCATTTCGAATTCGAAGGGGCCTTGTGAGCCATTAGATTTTAGCCTCTTTATAGCAACTTCAGTTTGACGCAAGAGACCTTTATAAACATTCCCATATCCTCCTCGTCCAATTATAAGGGATTCATCAAAGACTTGAGTAGCTTCTTCAATCTCAGAGAGCAAGAACTCAGGCATTTGTCTAGAGGCCTCTGCTTGTTTTTTTCTTAGCCCTTCAGCTTCTTGCAGTGCATTGTCACGCTCAATCTCGAACTCATCTCTCTTTTTTTGTAGTTCTTCATTTTGCCTCTTTAATAATGTTTTTTCTTCTTTGGTAATCCGAAGTTCATCCATCATTTGGTCCTTCTGATTCTTCAACTTTTCAAATTCTTCTCTCTCTTTCACTAGTGCTTCCTCAATTGCTTTCCTTTGTTTAACCTCTTCTTGGACCTATTGATTGGATTATTGATAACTTTGAGTACGATTTTAAACCTTTTAACATTTACAATGGTGTAATTTTCAAGCATATGGTTCGTATGATAGCATATGGTGTGAGATGTGTATTGCGTGTTGAGTATTCTACATTTTTCTACTCGGTAGTAAGAAGAAATTATTGATGCACGTTTTTCTAAAATATTATAAAAAAAATTTATGTACCCTGTATCCTACTTATTACTTACGATAATATTTATAACTTCAAATATTTATAATCAACCATATGAACCACTTGCTTGAGTGAATTGGCAAATATTTAATTATTTTGTTAATTTAATTGCACTTTATCTTTTAAATTCCTCTATAAAAGATATATTTAAGATTCTTAATTTTGTGAATCAAAATTGTTTTTATCTTTTGTTGTACTTGTTTTTTATTGTAGTCAAAACAACTAAATTTGAGCAAGAATATTGTGTTCCAAATTAATTGTTTCTTATGTAAATCTTATATAAAGATTTTAAATAATTTAACTAAATTGTTAAGAATTGTTGTTGAGTCGTCCTACATCGGTAAGGTGTTTAAGAAGGGATTTATCACTTACTCCGCGACACTAACTATTGCATGCAGTTTTGGTATTAGTGTGTAAGTATATTCTCTTATCTCATCTTCATTTCCCTATATGTGTGTGTGTGTGTGTGTGTGTTTCTCCAAAAAAAACATTGTTAAGAATTATATAATTAAAATTATAATTCTTAGATTATTAAGAATACAATTCATACTGCTAGGTTCTAAAGATTTAGAATTAAATTTTTAGAGTTTCAATTTATATATGTTGACAAATCGAGAACAAAAACATGTCTAGGATGGGTGTTAGACATTGTTTAAAGTGGTTCATGTCAAGGCTCAAGAATATTCAAGCTGCAGGAAAAAGAATTGAAATTCTGTGAAGCTTAACCGATCGAAGAATGAAGCTCGACCGATCGAATATTAAAAAAAAAATTCTATAGATTTTTAAAACAAACCCAAGCCGGTGAAAACCTTTAGGTTTTCAATCCAACACTCCTAAGTATAAAAGGAAAACTTTAGCTACATTTTGAAGACTCTTAGAAGACTTGTGAGTTACTCTTGTGAGATCTAAGAGGTTATGTACTTTCTAACTCTACAAGTGTCTATTAGAACAAGATCTACAATCAAGTGCTGGTGAAATCTAGCTGCTACAAGCTAAATAAGAAGTAATCTGAAACCTTTGAGTAGGATATCAAAATCACAAGCGTGTGTGCTTATGTGGTGCAAATCCAAGAGAGAAGAAGTCCGTAGATTCAGAACTTGCACATGGTTCTGTTAGTAAGTTAATATTGGAGGTAGTAATAAATTTAGGATTAAATCTTATTGTAAAAACTTCAATTGTCTTATAATA
The DNA here is from genome assembly GCA_014183005.1 of Castanea mollissima. Lineage (NCBI taxonomy): Eukaryota > Viridiplantae > Streptophyta > Magnoliopsida > Fagales > Fagaceae > Castanea > Castanea mollissima. Next base: position 4,934,164 of record JACAVU010000005.1, read on the forward strand.
GATTTGTTTTACCTTGAGAATAGTTAGGTCAAATCCTCCCTAGAATTTTACCTTGAGATGGTTTGTTTCATTGGTTTTCTTGAGTAATTGTATCGTTATTGATAGGCCAAAAACGTATTGGCCCCTTGTGATGGATTAATTAATTAATTAGTCAAGTTCAATTAATTAACCAATTTAACATGCAAACGCGTGGTAACATAAACAAATCACCAATAAACTAAAGTGCAACGAAAAATAAATTGACACGGTGATTTATTTACGAATGGAGAAAACCTCTGAAGCAAAAACTCCACTGAGTGATTTTAAGGTCACTACTCCTGAGAATCCACTATTATCACAACAAGCAGTTACAAGTAAAAAAATCTCAGTACCTTATACCAACCTACAGTTGAACCCTTACCCTAATATTCAATTGAACTTGTTCTGTAGTGACAATCTCTCATTTTCAATGCATGGCTCCCAGTACGTGACTAACCATCTGCGCGGATCCTAGTACATGACTTCAATCACCAACTTGAGAAAGATGTTGGCTGCAAAGTTCTTCAATTCATCCTCATAATGAAGAACAAGAAGACGCTTGGTTACAAAACCCTATGGTGCAAAGACACAGCAGCTTCTTCACAGCAGCTTCTTCACAAAGAGATGTATAAAGGTAAACTTTGTCTCTGGTCATAAATTGCTTGAACAAACTTTGCTCAATGCTTGTGCAACTTGTGTTTACTTTTTCGACTCTTAAAATAATCATTTTATATGTCTAAGGTTGTGAGAAAAGAAGGCCCAAAGACATATCCACAGATTGAAATCAAAACAGATCTAAAAGTCTGTTTTTCTTAAACCTCAATAAATAGAGGTGTCGAGGTACTGTCGAGTTACGGGGCTGGAACAGCTTCTTAAAGCTCAATAGATGTAACTGTCGAGCTTTAATGATAAGCACTTCTCAACTTGTTTCTTAGACAGACTTGCATGATTTTAACACTTGATCTTGAAACCTTATTTCTTGAAACCTTATTTCTTGAAGTATTAAAAACATCCTAGATCTACCCAATTACAAGTAAAGTGCATTTTGTCAAATGATTAGTCAATTATATAAAAGAATGACATATGTTCTTATCAAGTGAACCACATATGTCCTAACAGTTATGTTTTTTTTTTTTTTTTTTGGCTGCTGTGCATGATATGATCTATCCTTGTTTAATCTAGATCTCATAATTAACCTAAGTAATTACTTAGCTAATATATTTGGTTAAAAAATTTGTTTTATGGGGTCTAAACAAATAAACAAGTGGTATCAAAGCAAGTTAGCTCTAGTTTGGGTAGTATACCTTGAGTTGATCCTTTACCTTTGCTGCCATGGATTCTCTTATCTTTCATTTACATTCAATTAGACAGAAAATTGAATGGGCTTTATCTTGGACTAAGTGGATTTTTAAATGTGCTAACCACATTCTTAATATTCTTGGTATAACTACATGTTGTAATAACTATGTTTGTTATATTGCTTTAACTACCTTAAAAGTAGGTGATACTTGTTTGTGGTAATTGAATAGTGGTTGTTCCAGGCACATAATAGGTAACAAAGTTCTGTTCAAGACTCTTTTTGAAGGAAGATCGGAACTGTCACCTTTGGAGATGGAAGCAAATCAATCATTCAAGCCATTAGAATAGTAGACATTCCAGGATTGCCAGTATTTGAAAATGTTTGGTATATAGATGGATTAAAGACTAATTTGCTGAGTATCAGTCAGATTTGTGATAATGGACTAAATGTATTATTCACCAAGTATGAATGTGAAATACTTGATGGTGGAGGGATTGCATCTGTGTTGGAACAAGGATCGCTGATATTTGTTATGACATAACTCCAAGCATGTGGACTTATAGCATTAACGACTGGGACATGCAAGTCACAAACAAATTGAAAAAATCTCTAAGTGTGAAGCTGTTCTAGGTTTACCAAAATTTGAGAAGATTGAGAAAAGTGTATATGGACCATGTCAGATTGGTAAACAAGTGAAATCCAGACATCCGTTCATAAGTGAAGTTCAGACATCCAGACCGTTAGAGTTGCTACACATTGATCTAATGGGTCCTGCCAAAGTTCAAAGTCTAGGAGGGATGAAGTACTTAGTGTTTATTGTTGTCAAAACAATTAAATTTGAGCAAGAATATCATGTTCCAAATTAATTGTTTCTTATATAAATCTTATATATAAAAATATTTTAAGTGATAATGTAATTTTTTTTTATTTTTGAAATGAAATGATGATGTAATTAGATTGTTAAGAATCATATAATTAAAATAATGAACCTTAGATTAGTAAGAATAAAGTTCCTGCTTTTATGTATATAGATATTAGTCATAACACATGCATTGCACCGGAAAGTTTAACATAAATAATATAATTTTTTTGTTTAAATGTGATATTTGATAATTATATTAGTTATTAATAGACATTTTCAAGTTCTTTTTGTATTGCCAATGTTTCCTCTCTTCTTAGGTCTATTGATTGGATTATTGGAAATTAGTGTAAGATTTTGGACCCTTTGAAGTTTACATTCATATACTTTTCAAGCATAGTACATAGACAATTATTGTGTCTGTTTGACCTTGTTGTACAACTATTTAAAGTTTTAAACCTCTATTTTTCTATTCACAAAAGTACTTACCCATTTAAAAAATAGACATATAAGTGATGAACAAAAAGTGCAATCAACAAAAATTTGCATCTAAACGCAATCTAAAAACTTTACCATGCGTATGGTCTCAAGCAATTCTCCTTGGGCTTGCCAACGCATCCGTGCCTCCGTTTCAGCCTCTTTCATCGCTAGTCGAAGTTTCTCATAAAGAGAACTTCCATCCTGCTAGGATTTAAGGCAATTGAGCACGTGAATAACTCCGAAGTGACTTTAGGAAAGAATAATATCTATTACACACAAAACATAACACTGCGAGTGAATGCTTTGCACATACCGTAACACTGCGAGCTCCATTAGATGAGCATGTTGATGTTGTACTTGCACTTGAAGCCAATCTCGGACTTGGTTGCAATATTGATGGGAAAGGGCTTGCTGAATTAGCTAAATCTGGAGAAATAAAGCGTAAGTCTAACCCATTCTCATTCCAAAAAGCTAGAGTTACTTCGTCCACTTTTTTCGGAGGGAATAAGGGGTAAGGAGAACCAGGATTAATGATTGATCCATCCCATTTATCAGAACTCCCAGTCCCTTCTACTGCTACATCAAACCTACTCTTTGGAGATGAACGATCTTCAATACTTTCGTTGAAAGGAATCTTCATCATTCTCTCTCCACCATTGTCCCTTTCACGATCTAATCTCAAGCGGTTTGATGGTCCAGCTTCAGTGATGTCCCCATTGTGTACAGATTTTGACCTCTGGTAGTTTGATGCTCTAGATTCAATGTTGTCCCTATTGGGCTCCCAAGTAATAGACCGTGATATCAAGGGTTTTGATTTGGCCTCCCTATTTTTGATACTTGCATTAGTGAGAAGAGTAAGCTATTATTAAATACGATAAATGTCAAAGTTTGAAATATTGTAGTATGAGGGTGATTTTGTTGCTTTTGAGTCCCCTCCTTCTCTTACTGTTAAGCTTTTGCATTCGGACAAGTTGGGCTTGACCCAAGATCGTATTTGTAATATGATGGTGAATACCACTTGGTTGTTTTAATATATTATCCAGTTTACCAATAAAAAAATATTGTAGTATGAAACAAAAAGAAAACATGAGAGAGAAAGAAAGAACAGAATTGATCAACGTGATTCGGTCACAAAGACCTCTACGTCCACACCAATCACCACCAAAAGCCAAATGGCTATATCTTGCATTCACTTTATTGATAACAAATTACAAGAGAACCCATATTTATAATGACATTTATAGAATCTAAAAATAAGTCAACTACCAATTTATTATATGGATATTCTAATTTTGAATTTCATATTAATATAATTGATTATTCAATCCCTTGATTTACTCTAAGTAACCAATTCTTTAGTTTTTGTTTTTAATTTGTGAGAAGTAAATCATACTTCTATGTCCAACACTCGCCCTCAAGTTGTGTATTAATCTTCAATGAAATGCACAACTTGTAGAAACTGAATCCAGGGCTTGAAAATGTCTTCCAGAAGTTTTGATTCTCTTTTTTTTCCCCTTTTTTTTCTGAGTACAAGAAAATTAACTGACAAAATTGGAACTTGGCATGAACCAATGTCGGTGCTCAATGGCACATGAAGTTAGCAACACTATAAAAATGGTAACTCCCCCTCAATGAGAAATTGCAATAAATTCTCCAATGATAACGTCACTATATTAATGTTGATGTGACGAAATCCAATGCTATGATGCAAGGTATTAAGAGTAAAGAATTGCATTGATAAATAACAATATGCTTAAAGATGAGGTAATTGTATAAGAAATCACCAACAATAGGAAGTTATGTAAGCGAAGAGGTTAAATTCTGATACCATGTCAAAGTTTGAAGCAGTATGGAACAAAAAGAAAACATGAGAAAGAAAGAACATAAGTGATCAATGTGGTTAAGTCACTGAGGCCTACGTCCATACCACCAAAGGTCAAATGGCTACTTTTTTCATTCACTTGATTTTTTATATATTTTTTTATAGGATTGCATTCACTTGATTGATAAATAAAAATACATTACAAGACCCATATTTATAATGAGATTTATAGAATTTGAAAATAAGTCAACTATTAGTTTATTACATAGATATTCTGAATTTGAATTTCATATCAACGTAATTGTCCAATCCCTTGATTTACTCTAAGCAATCAATTTTTTTATTTATGTCTCTAATATTTGGAAAGTAAATCATACTACCAACAATAAACTACCACTTATTCCAACAGCTTAAACTTTTTTTTATATATATACAAGATAGAATTTCTACTCTAGCCTAATCTAGGTGTATATGTGTGTGAAGCTCCAACCTGGAGACTTGAACCCCGGCCCTTACTCCCCATACCCTACAAGCTTAAACTATTATAAAATGGAAATTTTAATTAGTTAACTACTATCTTAACATTATTGAGTTAAATTTATACCGCCATGATCACAGTTGTCAGTATCATATGTAAAAAGTCTCGTATTGTAAAGGCATATCAGAAGTTCTCACGAACCATATAATGCAGTATGCGTATCATATGAATCATATCGTATTGTATTGCATTGTACGATATAAAGACATGGTCTAAAATGAGTTTCTTTTGTTGTTAAATTTACACTTTTATTTGAATGTAATTCAAATAGACATATTTTGTTTTTAACACAAAATTATTAGGTTACTTAATTTAACCACAAGTTTTTTTAACAAAAAATGAGTTTCTTTTGTTGTTAAATTTACCTTGTCCATAAGTTTTTTTTTCCTTTCTCCTACAAAATTTACACTTCACTTTCATATTTACAATTTTTTCTATATCATGGATATGGTATTAACTGATAATTTTTTTTTTTTTTTTCATTATTGTTATAAGTTTAGGAAACTAGAATGTCAAGAAGATTTTTTTTAAAAGCAATTTATATATATATATATATATATATATATATATATATATATATATACAAGATAGAATTCCTACTCTAGCCTAATCTAAGTGTATATGTGTGTAAAGCTCCCTCTTGGAGACTTGAACCCCGACCCTTGTCCCCCACACTCCACAAACACTTATACCTGTGGAGTGACCATCGCACTAAAGGTGTGCGGTGGTTTTTTAAAGCAATTATTGAAATAAAAGAACAAGAAGAGATAGTAAATGGTGATGATGAAGAAGAAAATTTCAATGAAGAAATAAGTTTGCAAAATAATGATCATGATGATAACACTGACTTGACTTTAATGGAGTTGACTAAGCAAGATGATTAATGTGATGAAAAGAAATTATTATTTTGGGCCATCCATAATGTATTATCACTTTTGAGTTTAATCAATTTGAATGTATATGTTATAAACGGGTTCAAGTCCTCTAGATTTCTTAGGGTACTCTATCAATAGATTTTCTTAAATTCTAACCATACTTTAATGATATAATGGTCTAGATTTTATCATGTCAACATTTCACTAACAATATTCTTAAAATAATAAAATAATGTTGCAAACAAAATAATTAAAATTATTGTTAATGAAATGCTGATATAGCAAAATCTAAACAGTTAAATCATTAACAAATTGTTAAGATTTAAGGAAATCTATTTGGTAGAATATCCTAGGAAATCGAGAAAACCTAAATCCGTTATTAACACATGCTAGGTTTTTATTTATTTAGTTAGCTTGTTAAATATTATTACATAAGTGATAAATAAATTAGTTCTTAGTTGAATATATTTAAAATTTATAATGAATATACCTTCTTTATATATATATATAATTTTTTTATAACTTATATTAAGTGTTTGTATATTTTAAAATACATGATACGATACAAGATACGTGATACAAAATATAAAAAATTAGTTCATGATACAATTCACATTTTGACAATTATGGTCATGATCATCAATTGACAATTACTTCACCAAACGTAATTAACAACCATATTAAGCAAACCTGGTATTGATAAGGCAACCGCTACAAATAAACTGTATGCGGCAAGAAAGAGGTGCTTGTTTGTACACATACTTAGCTTTCTTAGACTTGAGGCCCATCCCCCTGCATCATTGAGTGATGTCAATACTTTTAATGTTGTGTTGAGCTCTCCAAGATCATATAGCAACCATTGATGTTAAATTATAGAATACTTGAATCATCATGGACATGATAAATTCAAACCAAAAATCTCAACAAACAAGGAATCAAGCCATCTTTTGAAAGAATGCTATTGACTAACTGAACCCATCAATCAGTGCCATTCCGGGCCATTGGTACAAGATATTCCAAAGCCAAAAAAAAAAAAAAACAAGCATATCAAAATTGCATAGTATCTATTAAAGATTTCTTTCCATTCTTCACTTTTCAAAGAAAAGATATATTGCATAATCCAAACCGCATGTTCTATAGTTAGGACCTATTAATAACCATGTATATATTTAGATTTCTGAAGCAATAAAAATTGACAGTGTACTATACATAGAACAAGAATTGAACATGAAATTGTAATGGAAAGCTTTTTATGTGGTTTGTACTCTTTATAATGCTTGTCTAAAGCTCCTCCCATTACAAGGTCCTTGATCCCATCATGAGAAATGAGTTCTACAATTCCCTTCCCGATATCGCCCATTTCAATCCATACGATCTGTGCCTCTACCTAGATTAAAAAACAATAATGTCATTTAGCAACAAAAAAAAAAAGTGTCAACAAATTTGAAAACTCAGTAATTGAAATTTCAAACGGAATCATCAATGCAATTGGAATCGTGGGTTTGAACCACATATATGAGGCACTACAAAAATGTGGTTACCATTGAACTATCACGTGAACCCTAATATTAAAAGATTGAACAATTAATACCCTAAATTTCGAATTTTCAATTCTTGTAACCTATATAGAGATTAACCAATAAAAGAGGACAGTTATTGAAGCATTTTGGGGGGGGGGGGGGGGGGGGGGGGGGTGTCAATTTTATTAACTTCAAATCTATTTTAAGTACTAATGCTATCACAACTGTTGAATTTCGCAAGTTTTAATTAATTCTCAGATGGATCAATCAATAAACAAAAATATAAAATACTTTACGAGTACCATATATGCATTTTTTTTTCTCTCACGTCCCCACTATTCATATAAGACAAGGGAATATGAACTTTGTGAGTATTCTTTAATTACCCATCAATAACAACACTTTCTTTTTTATCACTAATAATTTCTTACCTAATAGTAGGGGAAATTATAAGGTCCTTATTTAGGAGGGGCAAAATTGAAAGACAACTTTTAAAATAATGAGGAATTTTTTTGAATTGATATTAATAACAAAATGAATAAACAATTGTAACAACTATAATTGTCATATTCAAAATCTAAAACAAACATGAACTACAATTATATATTTCATATCATTATCACCCTCAAGATTCTTCATAGTATAGCAATATTTCATAGCAATATATATATACTTTCAAAGTTGTATACATGTCTCACTGCCTTAATTGCTTAAAAAAATATATAAAAGCAAAATTTGGGTTCATTTATAGAAAAACCCACTATTTGAAACTGAAAGGCAAATAAATGGAGGAGAAAAAAAAGAGAGTAGAGATTTTAAGAACTGTAAGGACTAGATTTTGCGCTTGAGCCCAAATAATTGAAGGACCCAAACCCAAATAGCCCAACACAATGAATTTGTTAGAGAGTGGGCTTCTAATTAGGCTTCCATGGATGAGATAGTGTTTACCATGGGTCAAGGATAACAATGAGACCAGGAAAAATAGAAGGCATTTCCTAAATTAAGGAGGATAATTCTCCTCAGATAGGTCCAAGGAGGTTCTATTCTTGAATATTTCACTAACAGTCTTGTTTACAATTTCTTTTCTTTCGTGTTACAGTGTTTTTCCCTGCTCTTTTTCTCCGGTCCCTTTCTCAAGGGGACCTTCTACCTTATATAGGCCCTTTTGGATGATCTTGTCCTTCCATTTGTTGATCACGCAAACCACCACTTAAGTGTCAGTCCCATCAATCACCTTCCCTATGCTCCTGTGAGATGCGATAACCAAGACAGTACTGTTTAAGGGTCTTTTCCACATAAATGCGGCCAAGAGGTTTAGTGGAGTGCATTGAATATGGTGGCAGCCCCCAACTCTTCAATCACATCAATGATAGACCCATTCCAAAGGCTCTTTCCATACAATAAGGTCACCTTTGATGACGGGTTAATGACGCGACCATAGAGTCCGAGGGTGCGGACTCCTCAACGCTATGATTTCCCTCCTCGGCCATGCCATGACACGTGGCACAACTGCTTTACTCAGAATTCTAGTACCCACAAGAACAATCATTGTTTTTTTTTTTTTGGAGAAGAAATGATAATTATTGGTTTATATTGTACTATTCATGTAAGATTTTCAACAGTGTACTGAACAAATGTATACAATATTGTACAAAATTGTTAAAAGTATATGTAGGTCACTAGATCAACGGCCTAGCCCAACTTAAAAGGGTAGGTACTATATGTTGGCCCAATACAATTAATTTGTAGAGGTAGGTTGTCAAGACGAACATTTAAAGCCTTGTTGGTTTCGTTAAGTGATTTAAAAAGAGGTCTAATGCTTGAGTTATTAGGCTCAACATAGATTAATAGTAAGAGAGACAAAGATTTTTGTTTCGAGTCTTCCTCGGCTCTATCCAAGGATCACTAGTACATGTATTACTCCCTTCTCGATCACTGAGCTCTTGATTATACTTTTTACTTTTTTCTCTACCCCCCCCCCCCCCTCTTTTTAATAGAGCTTCCTTCCTTTTTATAATAGATGGAGTTTCATTCCATCCCTCCACCTGGCCTACTATGGATCCTCGCTTGGATATTTGTCTAAGCCTTGTTGATGGTGGTAGAGTAGGTTGCAAGTTGTAAAAACACCATTCAAGGGTCATTATGCCATTAAATACGGCAAACTAAATTTGTACAGTGCATTTAATGTGAAGGTGATGAGTGCTTTATTAGGAAGCTTCCTTCTTTTCCTACATGCACGTCTCTACTCTCTTCCTCAGTCACCTATCATGTTGGTTTTGGATTGGAACCCCAATTCCTTGAGGGATGCTTGCTCCTCAAACTGAACAATTTATTCGGTTTTCAACATTTGGTTGCCTCATCTAGCTTGGGCCCAATCTACTGAAGAGTGAGGCCCAATTGTCTCTTTGGTTGCCTCATCTTACATGCTCCGGGAGCAGTGCTCCCTCTCCTCTTACATGAGAGGTGGACCCCACGCGTGGGTCCCACCATGGGGCCCACCCCTTATGTGAGAGGGGGAGCATTACTCCCAGAGCACCTAAGTTTTTTCCCCTTGCCTAATAGTTGTGAAAAAAAAAATTGAGAAAAATTGTTATTCTAGACTTTTTTGCCTTTTCTAAGTGAATTATTCTTAGAATTATTGTTTGGCAAATGGAAAATGTTGACATAAAGTCCGAATCTTCATCAAGAACCAGCTTTATGATATATCTTTTGTAGTGAAAAGTATTGGACATATGGCACCAATCAGATGTCTCTTCTCCATGTTTGAGACTTGAAGTCTCAATAATTGAAAGCTAGGATTTATGTTAAAACACAAAAGCTGTTTAGACCCCAAATTAAACCATTACGACTTGGTTGATTTTACTCTAACTTAACTAAGTGCGGAATAGAGTAAATGCGAGTGAATAAACAATAAAACTACTCGAAACCATATTCATCATATATCAATAATAAAATGACAGCTAAAAGAGTAGGGAAGAAGATTGCAAATACAAGATAACATGGCGATGTGTTATCGAAAAACTTGGCGAAAAACCTCTCTACCGCCCTCCAAGCGATAAATCGATCCACTAGACAATAAATTAAGATACATGAATAGCAAAAGACCCTCCAAGCCTAATCTACCCAATGCACCTAAGCCCTTCAAGCTCCTACTCCAACAAGACTTCTCGGAACCGTGTCTTATCTAACTTTTCAGATCTCACAATTCAACCCAATTGCATTCACTAACGCTTGGCTTCTTCCAATACTTCCCAGCAGCACTAAAACCTCACTTTACACTCAGAATGAGTTTAGTAAGTGTTTGGGCTATCAAACTCTCAAGGATATGGATATGGAAATGTAGGAATTTGAGGAAAACTAAAAAGGATTATGTAGATAATTGTGAGTATAAAAATTTCTAACTCTCAAGTGTGTATACTAGGGTTTTCTCTCTGAAAAACACTCCTTACAATCTGCAGGTAATTAGGGTATATATAGTGTGGGTGAAGATGTAGTAGAGCAAATATGCCAAAATAGCAAAATAGAACGTTTCACAGGTATTTCGCAAGAAGGCCTTACCCGCACATTACTCGCGAAAACCAGTTGTCATGACTCTTCGCATTCCAGTCATGTGCTCTACACGTGGCTCACTTCGCAGGAAGGCTTCTAGCAAAATCTACTTGGTCTTCAATAAAAACTTGAGTCTTCACACTCTCTCTCACACACAACCCATACAATAAAATCCCACATAAAAATATAGAGTAAACATGATTGAACAAAATTACAAATCAAATTTGGCATAGATTTAAAGTCAACACAAAATAATTGTAAATCACAATTTTACAATAATCAACATCAATTTCACGATCATTGCTGGGTTTTGATTTTTCTACTTTTGTTTATAATCCAAAAGTTCTCTTTTGTTTATGGTTTTGGGTTTTAATCGTTGCTAGGGGCTCACTTTTAATTTGTGACGTTGGTTAGTGGTGGGAAGGGAAATTGTATTTGATAGCTGGAGTTGGGATTGGGGGTTCGGATTGATTATGGGGCAACCAGAGGATTTTTGTGGAGGTTTGTTTATATTTCGGTGATGCTGATTTTATGCTCGGGGTGGTTGTGATTTTTTTTTTTTTTTTTTTTTTTTGTTAAGAAATCGAGGGGGCAAATGAAAGAGTGCAAAGATGAACAAAAAACAGCTATACGTAAACACAAGAGCCAAACAAAAAATGTGGTAAATTTTTGTTTTGAAATTTGGTTTCATATTCAGTTTTCAAGAAACCATTATCTAGATTTGAAAACAAAAAACAAAACTTAGTGACCCAAAAATGTGAAAATAAATTTAAATTTTGAGATAAGTAATGCTATAGAATAGAGTAACAGACACAATATTTTTTATATATAATTAAGTTTATAAGTTTTTATTATATAATTATTATCTAATTTCATTACCAACAATACTTTTTAAAATACCACTAACAGCTAGACACCTTGACAGGTATGAAATATGATGTGAAATGCTTTGTATCTTTTTAAGTGTTATTATTTTGAGATATGCCATGTATATCAACTTTTTTTGTGTAAGGAAGATTTGTTAAAGTATTAGACATATTTACCCCCTCTGCGCGACAAATAGAACGGTATTCTTCTAGAATCTCATTCATAATTTGGCTTTCTGTTTTCTTATAATTCCTTAGAGCATCCACATTCATTTTTTCTAATTCTATCCTATTTTACCATTTAAAAAACTACTTTATTAATTATACCATACCATTTTCCAATACCCCAACATCAAAACTTTTATTTTTCTATTCTACACATTAAAATAATATATCTTTACAATAAAATATTTTTTTCCTTTTTTTTTTTTCTCAAACCTATCCCCACTGAACTTTTCACCCCTTCTCTTTCAGACTCTCCGTCCAACTACAGATCGGCGAAACTTGAAAAAAAAAAAAAAAAAAAAAAATCACCCCGATCAACGGCACAGCCACCAGAAACGCCGATCTTCCACTCCTCCTCCATCATTCATATCAACCCAGGTCGGCGAAGCTAAAAAATCACCCCGATCAACGGCACAGCCACCACAACACCGACCTTCCAGAGTCCTCCTCCACAACTCCTCTATCATCCAATCGGCGAAACTGAAAAAAAAAAAAAAAAAAAAAAAAAAAAAAAAAAAAAAAAAAAAAAACTCACCACCTCCAAGAAACCCACGCCGATCTCGAGCTCCGATTCATACCAGAAACCCATAAACAAAAACCCACACCTCCAAAAATCATACCAGAAACCCACAACAAAAACCCACACGCCGATCTGGAGCTCCGATTCATACCAGAAACCCACAACAAAAATAAATACCACGCTGATCGGAGCTCCGATTCAAACCATCGGAGCCATCCGCCAACCCATCGGAGCCATGCGCTTCCACCGTTGAGCAAACCCACGGGGTTTTTGAGTCTGAACAGTGAGAGAGCAGATGAGAAAGAGAGAAGGAAGAGAAATAAAGATAAGGAGAGAGAAACTCCCAGGGTAAAAGTGGAGAGAGAGAGAGAATTAAAAATAAAAAAAATTATCCCATTAGCTACAGTACCATCTTACATTTAAGATGGTACTGTAGCTCAATTGGATATTTTTTTACAATCGTTGCAAACTACAACATTCAATGAAGCTGAACCTTTGGGCTGAATTGTAAAAAAAATTGCAAAGAAGGGCTCCATTTGCCATTTGCCACATTCATTGTGGATGCTCTTACAATTATTTCGTCCACGAAGCTTGTTGTGTAGCTTATACCCACTGCAAAATAAGAAAAGCTTAAATAAACTTCACTTTGAAATACTGAAAACCATGCGCGCGCGCACACACACACACAAAAAAAAAAAAAAAAAACCTTAATCATAAAGAGAAACGTTCAATTCTGTAGTTCTGCTTAGTCTAACGACAAAGCAATTTTGAGTTAATTAATTCTCCAAATCTCCATAGTCATATTTCTTTTTTCATATTAATTACCAGATCATAAGTTTAAAATCCCAATCAAAATTTTTAAATATTGGATTGACCAGTTTCTCCATTCTCCACAACTGTGACCAATTATTTTCCAAAGTTTCTTTTCAATTTGTTACACGACTCTAGCAGGAATTATCCTTTATTGTTCCAAGGGGGGAAAAAAAAAAACGCCAATCCCTGGTAAATTTTGAACTGTAATAATCAAGAGGTAAATCATTAATATCAAGTTTATCATTTGAAGTTCCACAAATGAAGTCAACCAATTACATATCTATCATAAAAAAAATTTAAAAAAAAAAAAAAAACACTTCTAAACTAAACTATTCAACAAAAAAAGTCTTCTTCTCAACTAAAAAGCCTTAAAATTCTAAGTAGCAGGAATATTCAAAACTTCCAAGTTTTATATAAATATAATATACATGATCAAACACACTCCTGTATGTGGATCTTTGTTTAAATTTTGCGACTTACTATTACTGGGGATCCGCTGTGCAGGTCGATGAACATGAATGATGCAAATCCTCTTTCCTCCATTGTTGTGTAAAGCCCATAATACGGTTGATTTGCAGTCTTTCACTTCTGTTCCTACCGCAACGTATACCGTTTCTTCGATCACACTTGTAACCCGATTCTCTAAATTCTGATGCCTACTTGCCATACTTGCTGATGTTCTAGAAAGCTAATATAATAAACTCTTCACCAACAAGAACTTATAAAGAAGAAATGGAAAAAGTCTTTTTGATGGCTCTGTGAAGTCTCTGTGTTGTACAATACTACAATTACATACATGATTAGAGGAGCAAAAGGGATTGCTTGTTTGCATTTGTTTGTGACTTAGCATGGGCCCAAGAGTTACGTCATAGGTGGGAGTTTATAAACTTAAAATTTATTTTTAAATTAATATAGATCAAATCGGCCACATTTTCATTCATTTTCAACTACACAGTTATATAGTTTTTTTTTTTTTAATCTTTTTGTTTGTTTTTTTTTTTTTTCCTTCCCTCATTCCTTACTTCCCAACTATTATGACTTGTAGACACACACAAGATCGATCCGGCTGAAATAAAATGATCATATTACTTTAAAGAGTAAAGAATAATGTTAACAATATTATAAATTTTTTATTTTTTTAATTAAAAAAATTATTTATTTTATTGTTGATGTAATTGTGTGTATTACTACTACTAATACCGATCATGTCAATTTCCAATACAATAAAATAAATATTATATACCACAGAATAAGATATTATACATGAGTAATAAAAAAAAATTACAAAATATATAAAGAAAAATTCTATTTTTCACATTAAATTATTCATATAAAGTGTATATTGTCGTTAAAAGGACTGCGCTTTCTTTTCCAAGCGGCAAATATTAATCACACTGTACAATTTACACTGTATTTATGTAAACCTATTACTCCTTTGTACGGGATTTTAAAGTTATCTTAATAGTAAAGGATTGTTAGACAAAATATCTGTTTATAGTACATCACTTTAATTACATATTCTCAAAATTTTCAGACTAAGATTTAGTTACTTATTTTTATGTTTCTTATTCTCAAAGCTAACTATAGGCTGTGTCAAAATAAATGTTTCCTATTTCGCCGCTGTGAGAGTCATCACCTACTCTAGCACTAGGCCGGTGATAATCTCTTCAACTATTTTGCACTACAAGCAAGGTGTGCATAAATTGTGAAGAAAACTAATAATGTGGGAGGCTGAGAAAAGGTCTTCTTACCTTGACTTTTCTTCTCCATGATTTCAACATTTGCAACGACTTTGTAGAATAGTTTCATTTGCTTTTAGGTAATAGTTTTAATGCTTTGTTTTCTTGTCTTTTTTGTATGTTCTATATATATTATATATAGGATATAGCTTCTACGATTATATATGCATGTAAAGGGCATGCAATAGAAGTATTGTATTCATCAATAAGAAGTGTAGTGAGATAGCAAATAAGTGTGAGGAAATAAGTAGTGAATGAAATAGAGTGGTATTTGTAGCAAAGTGTGTGTAATGTTATAACTATCAATAAATTTTATATTTTATTGATAATTCTTTTGTGTATCCTATTTGAGTGTGATGAGATTTATCACAAAATATTTAACAAAATACTTTTCTTTTGAGTGTCAAATTTATTTTGATAAAGCTTCTGCAACTGCAGATCTCTTTGTTTGCATCCCAAATTAATAAGAAATTGCAATAAGTAATCTTGTTAGTCAAGAATGATAGCATTTTTTTTTTCTATAGCCATTTTGGTTGCTACTGTCTCATTTTCCAGGTCGTATTTGTTGAAAGCAATTATCGTAATTAGACTTTTTTTTTTTAATGAAAAAAAGACTAATGCAGTCTATGCAGACATGGTCGTAAGAGAAGGACCAGTCACTAAGTCACAGATGGCCCCCAAAGAAAATAGTCGCACTCACGTTTGCTAAACCTTGTAATATCCTCTGTATATTCCATTAGCTAAAATATATCAAATTTTCATAGATAATATTTTATTTGTATATGTATCTAACACAAAAGTATAAATTAATTAGTAAGACATTATCTAAGTTATGCGTTAAAATATTTTTGTTATTGGAGAGTCTCACATATATGAATTAGTCAACCATGAACTTTGATAAGGATCTAGTTAGACCTAATAGCTTAAAATTTTAGGTTAAATGTTTTAACAAGTTATCCGTTTTTTTTTATTAGGGAGAGGGTTAGCAAAGAGAGTGACAGGTTAAACCATGATTCCATAATTCCTTTCTAAGGTGGATGAGATATTTCTATAATTCCATTTATCAAAGCTAGTGAAATGTTTTAACGTTTCCCATGGGATTTAATTAAAATTGGCAGGTTAAGCCCAAAAGAAATATATAATGCCAAGGATACTGGCTGTCATAAGGATTTTTCTAAGGTGCATGGCCTGCTTACTAAAATATTTCATCACGCGGGATTGGCTTATATATGTTGAGTCACTGCCGCACATCTTTGGTGTGGTAGTCACTCTATAAATATAAGACTTGTGGGATGTAAGAGTAAGGACTCAGGTTCAAATTTCTAGAAGAAAACTTCACACACGTATACATTTAGATTAGATTATAATAGAAATTTTATCTTTTTATATATATGTATGTGTGTGTGTTGAGTCATTGACCAAACGATGAGAGTACCAGTGCAAGTGTGCAACATTCAGGTTGTCAACTCGTTGCAGGCACCCATTTCAATTGTATTGGATTTATTTAAGATGCTTGTCATCCTCGTATTGGATCTATTAAAGATGTTTGTCATTCTCGTATACTGCTCTGTGTTAAAAAAATAGGATTTGCTCCATATATGTTTGCAACAATGTTGTATAAGCAAAAGGAGTAGATAAATAGTAAGATAACCACAAAAAAAAAAAAAAAAAAAAAAAAAAAAAAAAAAAAAACTTTGACTAATTTAATTAGAATCACTTTATGGAATATCAAACCTAATTTAATGTTACTTTGGGAAGTGTATCTACACAATAGTTCAACAGTAATGCTACAGACAAACTATTTTATAAACTGATGTTGTGGTCAATTTCTTACTGATTTTTATCCAAGCTCACTATTAACATCACTTTTTTAATTTACTAATAATCACTCACCATGCACATCAACAGTTTGTAAATTTATTTATAAAATAGTTTGTATTTCTATCATTACTCTTATTATCAACCTTATTTTGAATGAATGCATTGGAGAACGAGTGATGCTAGAGATACAAAACTATTTTTATAAATATATTTACAAATTGCTGATGTAGCAAGTAATTATTAGTAGATGAAAAATTGATGTTAATGGTTTTTATATACACTGACCATTAACATCACTTTTTAATTTACCAAAAATCGCTTACCATGTACATCAACAATTTGTAAATTTATTTATAAAATAGTTTGCAATTCTATCATTACTCTTATTATTAGCCTTATTTTGAATGAATGCATTGGAGAATGAGTGATGCTAGAAATACAAACTATTTTTACAAATATAGTTACAAGTTGTTGATGTGGTAAGTAATTAGTGGTAAATGAAAAAGTGATGTTATTGGTGAGTAATGCTAGAGATACAAACTATTTATAAATAAATTTACAAACTGTTAATATGGTAAGTGACTATTGGTAAATGAGAAAGAAATATTAATGATGGGTCTAAATGAAAACTAGTAATAAGTTAGTCACAACATCAATTTGTAAAAATATTATAAAATAGTTTATGTCTATATCATTACTCTGATAATAAATAGTATGCTAACAATATTTAACATAGCCCATAAACATGACACTGTTTTGCAAGCTAAGGGTTTGGTGTGAATAGGAAAGGCTAAGGGGTCAAATTCGAGACAATAAAATTTTCTTCAAACTCAAATCTATACTATTTTACATGCCAAATCTTATCAAATTCTAGAAATTCTATCCCAAATTCATCCCTTTATATTTGAAACACTAAAACCAACCTGTTTATATAATCATATATAAGTTAGGCCAAATTGGTCAAATCAAGTGGTGCTGATTTAAAATTCAACATCCAAAATACTATTTAAAAAGTTTGAACATTTGAAACACTTTTAGGTAACCAATAAGTAATATTTTAAGAAAGAGTTTCACACTTACTTTTAAGCCAAAATGGGCATTTGCCCTTTTCGATGAAAACAAATAGCAAAATACCTTTATTTTAAAACTATTTAGCCATATTCTCCTGTTTTAAACTTGAGTTTTTAAAAATCGAGTTTCAATTAAAAACTCGATTTTTAAAAAATCGAGTTATAGGCAAAAAAAAACTTTTTTTAAAAATATTACATAGAACTTGAGTTCTATGTAATATTTTGCAAAAAACTCGATTTACATTAAATCGTGTTTTTCATTGAAACGCAATTTTCTTAAAATTGAGTTTCAAAATAGGATTATTTTGTTAGATAGTTTCAAAACAGGGTTTTTTGCTACTTGTTTTGAGCGAAATAAGCAAATGCCCATTTTGGCCCTTACTTCTGTTAAAGAAACCTTTTTTTTGTAAAGAAAATTAAAAATATAGGCACTTTAGAAATTTAAATTAATAATATGGTTGAGCTTAGGTAGCTAATTATGTAAAAACTCAAACCCCTAGCAGATTTCAAAATATTAACCAAACCCATTTGATGGGTTCTTACGTGTCAAAGCGGGTGGACCCACCTTCACAATATTAATATATCACTTTGCCACAATTAATAGATGGGCCAATTTCATGTTAACTTAACTAGAAATCAACCCAAAATGACCCCCATTCAATATTCATGTCAAGTTAGGTTAACCTTGTCTTGACACGAACCTTTTAAACCTATGTAAATAAATATCATTATAATCCAACAAAATTTTAAATTAAAAATATTAAATATTAATTAATATCAATTGAATATTTATATTACGAAATTTGCATTGTAATTCAAAGATCTCTGATCCTTTCACCCAAAAACTAAAGGGGAAAAGGAATTATTTCAATTTATTTCTCTTAGATTTTGTATTTCAAAATTTGGAGAGAACTTTTTTTATATATATATAAGATAGAATTCTGCTCTAACTTAATCTAAGTGTATATGAGTGTGAAGCTCCCTCCTAAAAACTTGAACCGCGGCCCTTGCCTCCCACATCTCACAAGCACTTATACTTGTGGAGTGACCATCGCATTAAAGGTGTGCAGTGGTAGAGAGTACTTCATTATGTTTAAATAAGAACTTTTTTTTTTTAAGAAATAAGAATTTTCAGATTACATGCAATTAGCACATTAATTGATGTTATTAATTATATAGTAGAATTTACATTGGATTTATGTCTATAATTATTATAATTTATGTTCTTACAAAACATAAGCATGTGTTTTCGTTTTGGATCTTATTTTTTAAATAGGTTGAAATGAACCTTATTTATGTCAGCTGAACATAACATATTTGTTAAATAAGTTGGATATACACCACTATCAGTTTCTTTAAGACTTTCTTCCCTTTCTCCGTATGTGTGTGTGTTAAAATACTTAATATTCTAAAAAAAAAAGTTGAATGGGTCATATATATGTCAACTCAACACGACTTGTTTATTACGTGTCCATTTGAGTACCCTACAATTCCATTAACTTATCTGCATTGTGTTTATCAAAAGATATGTTCTTTGGGAAATTTTTATTTTAAATGTATGACAAAAATCTAAAAGTTTACTTATTTCCAAAAAAGTTAAAAGTCAATTAATTTTGCAAAAGAGATGAGAAGAAAAAAACCAAAAAAAAAATTGTCTTTCTACGTGTTTGTGGTTCATGTCATTATGTTTTACAAAATTTTAAATGATTTGGCACTGGCACGATATACATTGTTTAATTTAGGAATTGGAATATCATCCACCCCCAATTATACACACAAATATAAAAACTAAAATTATGCAATGACATGGACTTCTCTCCAAATGAAGAGGATCTTATTCCCTTAATAATTAGGTTATGCTAAGTCGAAAATATTTTGACACAGTTGTTAAATATGTCATATTGGAGAGTAGAGGCAACACGAATAAGATTTGGCAACACAAATTGCCACCCTCGGATTAGGTTAGATGCATTTAATGGGCTCAGAATATAAAGTATAAACAACAGTTAATTCTTGTTACTCTACTGACCTTGTTTGAGACCCAAAAAGAACTATTGGGCTTCTTTTGATCCACGATCCAGCCCATAATACAAACCGAATCCGAAAAGCCCAGCAACCCCTTTCCCGCCCACGCTCTAAATGTACTATAAGTATATCCCTCCGAATTTCACTTTCTCACTCGCAAATCTCTCTCTCTCTTTCTCTCTCACTCTCACTGGAATTCGAAGAAATTCAAACACTCAGAAACTGATTGCCTCAATTCACAGATCACCTAGGGTTTCAATTAAATAGTCTCAGCACAATTGGCCTCTCAAACGACCTTTTCAAATCTCTGAATCAAGTAAATGAAGTTGAAGATCAATAAAGTTTGCGATCTAAATTTCTAAGCTCCATCTCCGTCCTTCCTCCTCGCGCCAGGTTTGAATTTTCCTTCACAAACCTGGCGCGAGGAGGAAGGACGGAGATGCCTGTAAATCCGTTTCCATATCTGACTTTTATAGTTACTGGAAGAATATAGGAGAAGAATAACTATTTTAAAATCTGATGCTATAGAATTCTAAAAGTAAAACTACGCTCAGCTAAATCTAAATCAGCAATTTGCCTCAGTTTGATTTTATTTTGAACAAATGAGATTGTTCTTTGCTTTTATTTATTCTTCAATATTTTGAACAAAGGTAGAAACAGGATTGAGGTATCTTCTAAGTTGATTGGCTTGATCATGTGAATTGTACCAACCTCGGCCCGAATTCTTTAATATTACGAATTTCAACATCGTTAACACCAACTTGGGCCTCAAGTAATTCAACCAATCATCATTAATTTCACCCAACCAAAATTTAGTTTAACCAAATTACGTATTTCATAAATGTTGATTACCTGATGTGAATTAGATAATTGCAACTCTATGATTATTTTCAGCCTTGACCCATAGGATTACAACATGTCAAGAATTTTAATTGGACTTGAAATGGACTAATTAAATTGATTGTTCATAATTACATGCGATCGGGCTTAATTGGTTTAGATGCATCTTTAGCAGTTAGAACTTGATTTGGTGATATCTTTTGATCTAATAATCTAATTGAGGCTCGTGATCTATCGTTTCAATTATTATGATTTCAAGATTCACTTTATATGTAGCAATTAGAAATCAAATAGTCAAAATTACAATCTTAGCCCTTGCCCCTGCCCCCCCCCCCCCCCCCCCCCTTCCCACCGTGGTGTGAAATTCATTCTGCCCATAATTGATGTTAAATGGGGGTTACAAAGTTGGGGTGTATACACTAAATGTATGTAGTCTCTTTTTTTTTTTTTTGTCTCAAACACATCAAGTAATAACAACAGAGGAATCCCTTGGTTGTCAAGATATAATTGGCTAGAAGTTTCAACCCTAGGACTTCATAGATCTCATAAAACCTTAGGAACCACTTGGTTAACATTTTGATTTTTTTTACAAGTTGTTGTACCAACTAAATTCTCTCTCTGCTACTACAAGAGTTATGATCTTTTATAGTGATACTTTATGTTACGTAATGAGTTTGAGCTTGGTGAGAGAATGTGATTGTGTGTGTGTGCTTCTCAAAAAAAAAAAACATAAATTCCCTTTCATTAATTACGCCATATTGGAGCCCCTTTTTCCCCTTGAAATTTTGTTTATGATCATTTATTTAGAAAATAAGTCAAGTTTAAATTCAAATAGAATAATGTGTCCATGAATAAGCTTGTGAGTATTAGTCTTGAATTAAGTATAAAAAATATTATATGTTTATATTTGTACATATATAAAATATATTTTTATAGAATATAATTGGATTGTGTAATTTATAGATATATTCATAAGAAATCAAATTATTATTTGTAATTTTTAATAATATAAATAGTCCACTTTGAAGTAATAAATTTCAATAATACAAAGTTGGTAAATCTAATTTTTATAAGTTTTTAAATAAAAATAATTAAATCTAAAAAAAAAATAATAGGATTTCAACAATAATCTAGTTATAAATTACTAACATAGATTTGTGAACAAAGGCGGCTCTATGTGTAACTCAGGGTGGTCATAAGCAATTACTAATTCTAATTTGGGTATAATATTAACATCACCTTTTAACTTACTAATAACAAATTGTTGCATAAAATTTGTTTTTAAAATGTTGTAGATGCAATATTACTCAAAATTAATTATGGCCCCTCAAACATAATCATTAACCTCTTAAGCACACCAAAAAAACCCTTAAATAACAAAAACAAAAATACCAAATAAACCAAACAAAAACAAGACAAGACCAGAAAATGAGTGAATAAATTATTTAACAACAAGCCTATTAAAAGTAAAGAAAATGAACAATAATCATTTAAATTCGTAACTCTTTCAACCTATTACATAAAAATAATCCATAATTTCAGTTTCTCTTGAAAAAAGACCCTCAAGAATAATATTTCCATCATGGATTATCAGTGGCAATGTCAAAAATTATGTTCTTTTTGGCTCTGTAGTCACAAAAATGTTGTTCTCCTCAGTGACTCAACTCACAGTTGTAGCAAATATTGTTTATTTTTATTTCTCTTCTCTATTATCATTTCAATTTTCTTACTTTCTTACTCTCATCTCAACATTCTTAATTCTTATTTTATCTCTTATCAGTCCACTTTTTTTTCTCTCTGTCAATAAAAAAAAATTGTAATACTTCATGTATTTTCGTGTTTTTTTAGGAAAATGCTAACAAATGCCCTTAAGGCATTAATTAACAATCCATTTAAATAAAGTTTTATGGGAAAACAAAAATTCCTAGCTCCACCTTGATTGGAACTCATCTCAGTGGGTGCAAACACTTGCACCAGGACAAAAAAATCAAATTGTACCGAAAACTAGTTCTAGAGGATTACCCAAGACGCTAGAGAAACCTAATTGAATATTGGTCTCTAGACATGGGATTAGTTGCACGAGTTTAGTGACTAGTATGAAACTATAACAAAATTAACATTGATCTAAAATGATGAATCTACGTAAATTCCATTCCAATTAAGCTTCAATCATGTGACTTTTTTTCTTTTGTAGGGTATATCACATGTTTGGCATACCTTAAATCCAAAGTTGTCTTTATGCAAATAAAATAAAATAAATCCATAGTTATTTGTTATACATAACAAGATAGATTGTGTCATTGCACCCTTCAACATACAACAAAGAAACAAAGATTTCATTCTCAAAAAAAAAAAAAAAAAAAAAAAAAAAAACAATGATTGAAATAAAAAAACAAACTGACAATGTCTTCTTTTCCTTTTTTATGAAAGATTGTCATTTCTGGATGACAGAAGGAAGAGAATAGTTGGAGAAGAATATTTACAATGTGCAAGCTTAGAAATTAGAATCATCCTGCTTGACATGTTATGCCTACTGTCCAGCCGTCTCCTCAAAGCCTCTAATTGATGAAAAAAACCTTGTACTAGAGTCTGCCACTAGAACTTGACGATATTTCCTCTTTTGGCCGGCGGATGAGGATAAGCCCACACATGAAGCCCTCATTGGTTCAAGTACCTTCCTGACCTCCGAGCTAAGGTCTGGTCGGTTCCTTTGGTACCTATCACAACACCACAAGGCCAAGTGAGCCAACTCTTGAGCAGTCTTAATTGGCCAGTCTCCAGCCAAAGGATCCAAGAGGGATGACAACTTTCCAGCATCTAAGGCAACTTGCACGTCATTTTCCATATTGAAGGGTGGTCTCTGGCCAGTCAACAATTGTAGTAATATGACTCCAAATGAGTAAACATCTGACTTCCTGGTCAGCTTTCCTGTTTCATAGAACTCAGGATCTATGTAATACAAAGTGCCCTTTGGGTCAGTAAAATGACACAATGTTGTATCGTTGCTTGATCTTATATCATGGCATAATATACGGCAGATTCCAAAATCACTAAGTTTAATCTTAAAGTTGGCATCAAGAAGAATATTAGAGGGTTTCAAATCACCATGTACTATGCTGTGAGGTTTTCTAGAATGAAGATAAGCGAGGACAGAGCACAACTCTGTGACAATGTGTATTCGAGTTTGCCATGATAATGGAGTACTTTTGTTCTTGCAGTTGAGCCGATCTTCAAGGCTTCCATTGGGGACATACTCGTAGACAAGCACAAAAGTTTCCAAACAACATCCAATAAGTTTGACTAGATTGGGATGCGTCAGCTGACTCAAAGCACGAACCTGATATACAACCAACTAATGAGAAAGAAAGCCAAACTTTTCATCCAACTTATTCTTTTTAGGTAGTGAAGAGATTTTCCCGAGCCTCATGATTATATAATCAAATTTTTTGATAGAGAAGTGCTTTAGATATTCTAGCTTATTTTATTAGAAAAAAGAGTTACTAACTACTAATTAAATTGTCACCTTATGCATATTAGACAAGCACAAGCCATGATTTTAAGAGTGCAAAGTGCATGAAAAACAACTACCGAAATACGTACTATTACACTATAACCACGTAAGGTTGTAATTGGATTATAGGAAATTTTGTACTACCTAAGCACCACTTATAAATATTGTAACATTCTATAGGCAACAATCTACCGATAATTCTGTAACGTAATTATATACACATTCATAACATAATATTGCATGATAGAGTGTATACAAATAAAATGCTTAAGTGTATTGTGCTTAAAAAAAAATTTTAAAAAAAAATATATATATATACACACCATTGTTATTAATACCGTTTCGGACCCCATTTTGGTTTGTCTAGTGGAATGGAATATTTCGGTACCGGCCGATTTCGGCGTACCGTTTTAAGGTGTTTCGGGTTCCTAAAAATTAAATTATATATATTCTTGTAAAACATAAAATTGTCAATTCTAATAAATAAATAACTAAATTTCAAATAATACAAATCATTTAGTCTTAACTCTTAAGTCTTAAACATCAATATAACATCTATTTAACATCACATAATAAAAAGATTTAGAAGACAATAACTAAATATCAAATAATACAAAACATGTAGTCTTAACTCTTATGTCTTAAACTTCAATACAACATCAAATAATAAGAAGATTTATAACAAGTCATTACTCATTACATAAGCCCATAATAATTAATCACTAACAAGCCAACAAAATTTATAACATAATATTAGCCATCAAATAATAAATTTTTTTTTTTTTTCCATAGGCCAAATCATGTACCGGCCGGAATTCACATCTCGGCTGGAATTGGCCGGAATGGCCGGAATGGACCAGAATGGCCCGAAATTTGGCCCGAGGTGGAACGTTAAGTATCTCGGTACCGGTTTGCATACCAGAACGAAAAATTCCGGCCATTCCAGTCGGAACGGAATGGAATCAATAGCAATGATACACACACAAACACTAATGATTTGATAGGCAGAGAGATATTGCATGTAAGCATGCTAGATACAGTAGTTAAATTTATCAACATAAGTGAATGATTACAGACACTCTCCAAATAAATAGGCATTTACGTATATATGAGGAGTAAAAGGACCTAAGCAAGTATTTGGGCATTGGGCTTTATTGACGGGTGTCAGTCCATTATGACTAAAGGTCTTTAAGACTACAAGTCGGGCCACATAGCGAAGGTCCGAGGATTCGTCCGAGGATGAATTTCCCCTCAGACAAACTTGCGATGACCCTGGGGTTTGCCAAGAAGATTAAAGGCAGAGTTCTAGAAAAACTGTTGATTAAGAGAGGGATCCAAATACCTTCTAGACGCAACAGTGTGAGAAAAATATCTCAGAAAAAGGCTGCTACCTCCAAATTAAAGACCCTGCACCTACCTCCCTAGCTGCATTAATGGGAAAATGACCCCTGAACAGTAGAATTCACCTTCTTGCTATTGTTTAAAGACTTCAGAAAGATGTTGGAAAAGGGGGAGGATCTAAGGATAAGATTTGTGTGACACGTGAACAAAGAGGAAAGAAGAAGAAGTATTTAAGAAGAGAAGAGAGTAAAGAATAGAGGATCGGTCAGTTAGCTAGACAAAAACTAAGAACTGTAATCTTTGAAAGAGAAAGAAAGATAATACATAAATCTTCCTCAACTTACGTCCGAGGAGGTTCATTTGTCATATTTGTTTATTATTTGCGAATACTATAACACTCTAGTCTGTTTATCAAGCTTCTCACACCACTAAACTAGATTTCGAATTCACACTCTACAAATTTTATTGTTTAAGGTTCATTAAACCTGAGCCCACGTTTGTTTTTTGGTCCAGGCGCAATTATGCACTTACAATATACATAATTCCAAATTATTTAAGCAATAGATCATCTCACATCATCATATATAGAAGATCGAGTTGGATGCACCAAAATTGTGTACCAATTTTTCAACAAATTTGACATATTCTTTTAGTTGAGAAATCAATTAAGATCAAAATATGGTAAACAGCTTATCACTAAACTTTAAAACTATATATACTAATCTCACCCTAAATTTGACATCATAGCCAAAAGCCAAATAAATCTTTAGCTAAAAAAATTATTCAACTGAGTTTCAAATGAATACACAAACCTCCATTTTGAATTCTGAGGAGCCTTGCGAGCCATTAGATCTTAGACTCTTTATAGCCACTTGGTTTTGGCGCAGGAAACCTTTATAAACGTTCCCATATCCTCCTCGTCCAATTATAAGGGAATCATCAAAGCCTTGAGTAGCTTCTTCAATCTCGGAGGGCAAGAACTCAGACATTTGTATAGAGGCCTCTGCTTGTTTACTTCTCAGCCCTTCAGCTTCTTGCAGTGCATTGTCATGCTCAATCTGCAACTCATCTCTCTCTTTTTGTAACTCCTCGTTTTGGCTCTTTAAAAATGTATTTTGTTCTTTGGCAATCCGAAGTTCTTCCAACATTTGATCTTTCAGATTCTTCAACTTTTCAAGTTCTTCTCTCTCTTTCACTAGTGCTTCCTCAACTTCTTTCCTTTGTTTCACCTCTTCTTAGAACTGTTGATTGGGTTATCAAAACTTTGAGTAAGATTTTGAACCTTTTGAATTTTACAGTGGTAAGATTTTAAAGCATATAGTTCATATGATAGTATAAGGTGTGCGCTGTGTTCTGTGTGTTGAGTATTCTACTCAATAACAAGAAGAAATTCATGAGACACTGTTTTTAAAATATTTTATAAGAAATTATTTTATGTACCATGTTTCCTATTTCTTATGCACAATAATATTTATCAACTTCAAATATATTATATGTCATTAGAGAGAAAGTATAGTCAACAATATCAACCACTTAGTTGAGTATATTGACAATTATTTAATTATTTCCTTAATTTAAATGCACTATAATCTCCTATAAAAAATGCACTATTATCTTTTAAATTACTATTTCAAAAATATATCTGAAATCCCTAATTGCATGTAATCAGAATTGCTTTTATCTTTTGTTGTGCTTAGTTTTTATTGTTGTCAAAACATTAGATCTGAGTAAAAATATCATATTTCAAATTAATTGTTTCTAAAATAAATTTTATATATAAAATTTTTTTAAGTAATAATGTAATTAAATTGTTAGGAATTATATAATTAAAATTATGAAACATAGATTATCAATAATAAATTTCTTGCTTTTATTTATATAGGATTATAGATTTTAGTCGTCATAACCCATGCATTGTACTAGAAGGTTTAACATAATTAATGTGATTTTTTCTTTTATTTTTATTTTTATTTTTGGTTTAAATGTGATATTTGATAATTATTGTAGTTATTGATAAATATTTTCAAGGCCTTTTTGTATTGCCAATGTTTCCTCACATTCTTTTTTATCCCCATCTCTTCTTTGGTCTATTGGTTGGATTATGGGAAATTTGTGTAAGATTTTGGACTTTCTGAAGTTTGCAATGTTATACTTTTTTCCTATTGACAAAAGTACTTAGCCACTTTTAATAAGGAGTAATACAAAGATTATAACTTTTGTCACAACTTTTACACATGAGTAAGATGTGGCAAAACTTATAATTTTGGCATTTTCCTTCAACAAATAGACAAATAAAAAATTAACAAAAATTTGCATCTAAACGTACTCTAAAATCTTTACCATGTGTACGGTCAATTCTTGACATATCGATGTAACAGGACCTGATCTCAAGTGGCTTGATGGTCCAGCTTCATTAATGTCCCTTCTGTGTACAGATTTTGACCAACGGTAGCTTGATGCTCTAGATTCAATGTTATCCCTATCGGGCTCCATAGTAATAGACCGTAATATCAAGTGCTTCGGCTCCCTATTTTGATACTTGCATTAGTGATAAGAGAAATATGACAAATGTCAAAGTTTGAAACATTCTGGCTTGATGCTAATTTACAAAATAGTTTCAAAAGCTTGACAACTAATGAAACTATTAAAAAAATTTATGCTAAATGCAAAGAAACCAATGGATAAGGTATTAACTAACAATATAATTATTTTTTATTTTTTTCATTTTTATTATAAGTTTAGGGAACTAGAATGCCAAAAAGAAGTATTTTAAAAAAATTATTAAAATAAAATAACAACAGATAGTAAATGGTGATGATGGAGAAGAAAAATTCAATGAAGAAATAAGTTTTGCAAAATAATTAAAATGATGATAACATTGACTTAGCAAAGTTGATTAGACAAGATGATGGATTTGATGAAAAGAAATTATTATTTAGGGTAATTTGTAATGTATTATCACTTTTGATATCAATCAATTTGAATGTATATGTTATAAAAGCATGTTAGTTTGATTTATTTAGTTAGCTTATTAAATATTATTATATGAGTGATAAATAAACTAGTCATTAGCTGAATATATTTAAAATTTATAATAAATATGTTATTCTTTATATATGTATATCTATAATTTTGTATAAATTATGTTAAGTATTCACGTATTTTACTATACATGATATGATATAATACACAATAAAAAATAAATTCACGATACAATTCACGCTTTGACTATGGTCATGATCATCAACTGATAGTTACTTTGCCAAATGTAATTAACAATCCTGTTAAGCAAACCTGGTATTGATAAGGCGACCGCTGCAAATAAATTGTATGCGGCAAGAAAGAGGAGCTTGTTTGCACACATACTTAGCTTTCTTAGACTTGAGGCTCATTTTCCTGCATCATTGAGTGATGTCAATATTTTTAATGATAAGCTGAGCTCTCCAAGATCATATAGCAACCATTGATGCTAAAAATTATAAAATACTTCAAAAATCACAAACATGATCAATTAAAACCAAAAATCTCAACAAACAAGGAATCAAGCCGTCCTTTGAAAGAGTTCTATTAACTAAATGAACCTAGCCATCAATCAGTGCATTCCCATTGGTACCAGATATTCCAAAGCCAGAAAAAAAAAAAAAAAAAAAAAAAAAAAAAAAAAGCATATCAAAATTGTATGGTATATCTATTACTGATTTATTTCATTCTTCACTTATCAAGGAAAAGATATATTTCATTCCTTAGTTATTAGATTAATCATTTTTTAGTCTAACTTTTTCTAGATGTACTAAGGCATTCTTTTCATTAATTAGTTCCTCCTTTCCCTTATGTTCTGAACATTGGGCTTCTTTGCGTAATCCAAACCACATGTTCTATAGTTAGGACCCATTAATAACCATGTATATATTCTGGTTTCTGAAGCAATAAAAATTGACAGTAGATATCCACAGTGTACAATGCATAGAACTAGAATTGAACTTGAAAAATTAATGGAAAGCTTTTTATATGGTTTGTACTCTTTATAATGCTTGTCTAATGCTCCTCCCATTACAAGCTCCTTAATCCCATCATGAGAAATGAGTTCTACAATTCCCTTCCCGATATCGCCCATTTCAATCCATACGCTCCGTGCCTCTACCTAGATTTAAAAAACACTAATATCGTTCAGCAAAAAACAAAAACAAAAACAAAAGTGTCAACAAATTTGAAAAATCAGTAGCTGAAATTTCAAAAGGAATCATCAGTGCCAATTAATGGAATCTTGGATTTTTTTTTTTTTTTTTTTCTTTGAGATAGGTAGATAGTAAAGGAGAAAGAGGAATAGTATATATATAAGACACTACAAAATATTTGGTTACTATTGAACCATCACTTGAACCCAATATTGAAAGTTTGAACCATTAATACCTTAAATTTCGAATTTTCAATGCTTGTAACCCATATATTGATTAACCAATAAAAGAGGACAATTAACTTCAAATCCATTTTGGTAGAAAGTACTAATGCTTTCACAATGGTTTAATTTGGCAAGTTGTGATTAATTTTCATATGGGTCCATCAATAACAGAAAATATAAAATATTCTAAGAGTACAATATGTGTGTGTGTGTGTGTGTGTGTGTGTGTGGATTGGGCTCAAGTTAGACCTATTGTAACTTTAAACAATGTTACAACACTCAATTTTATTTAATTGAATGCGAATTTTTACAAATTCACCGTCGGATTACATTATCTTCATGCATTTTTCATGCTTGCAAAATTTTAAGATAATTAAATATCAATAATCATGTCATCAATCAATTATTTAAGTTTAAGTTTTTGTAGTTTGAAAATTTTAAAATATGAATTTAATAACAAGCTATTGGATGGTGTAACATTGCTTAGAGTTACACCAGGTGTAAATTGAACCCAACCATATATATATATATAGACAAAGTTGAGAGAAAATTCAATTAGATCGATTTCAATCTAGATTTCAGTTGTGGACTAATTTTATGTCATATGTTCACTTAAGTTATTCAATTTTTGTGCCAAGTGAGTTAATGTTGGACTCCTAGTATTTTTATATTTTTTTCACCCCTAAAAAAATACAAATATACTAAGGGTCCAATATTAATTAATAATAAAATAAAATAAAATAAATCATATATCTACTCAACAAAAATCACTGCACATTCTATCTTATTAAACATTAGAATAGAAATTATAAAGTAATATTAAACTTAGGTAGGAATTTTAACATGTATCTAATTATGCAAAAACAAGAGCCAAATAAAACTTGTGGCAAAATTGTGTTTTGAAAATTTTTTAGATTTGAAAACAAAAAATAAAACTTGTAGACCCAAAAAATTTGGGAATATATAAAAAATTTGAGATGAGTAATGCTACAAAGTTGCCGACACAATAATTTTCATAAATAAGTTTCCATATTTATGCCTATTCTTGTTAGAGGGGCGACTGTTTGTTGAACTACGAAAGAAAAAGGATGAGTTGACAAATTTTTATTAAATAATTCCTATCTTTATTTTTAGAGAGTTTCAACTTATGGCGTCCGCTCCTGATAATAGTTCTTTATTATCATACCAAAACACCAATTAGTTTTTGGTGTAGACGGAGATTGAACCTCAAATCTCTTATACAACCATCAAAAACTTTACTAGCTAAACTAACTAGATCCCACAAATAAATCCTATCTAAGTGCACCACCAACCATACTTTTTTTTAGTGCCACTAATAGCTTTACACCTTGACAAGCATAAAATATTTTGTGAATTGTTTTGTATCTCTCTAGTTATTATATTGAGATATGCTATGCATATCAACTTTTTTTTTCCTGCGTAGTTAGTAAGATTTGTTTAAGGTATTTGACTTATTTACCCCCTCTCCGCGACAAATAGAAAGGTATACTTCTAGAGTCTCTTTCATAGTTTGGCATTGTGTTATCCGGTAATCTCACTACAAAACACGCAGGTCTTAGGCCGCGTTTTTTTCAGCCGCATTTGTAAAAACGCGGCCTAAGATCCTACTTGGGCCGCGTTTCTAAAAAACGCACCCACAGAACCTATATTATGGCCGCGTGTGGCGAACGTAGCCCAAGCCCAACTCTGTAGCCGCGTTTTTTGGAACAATGGCCGCGTTTTTCTGGAATGGGCTGAAGCCGCGTTTTAAAAACGCGGCTTCAGACCCATCTGAAATATATATTTTTTTTTTAATATATGTGTTGAAGCCGCGTTTTAAAAACGCGGCTCTAGGTATGTCCTAAAGCCGCGTTTATTAAAAACGCGGCCATAGTTAACCCTGAAGCTTCGTTTTTTAAACGCGGTTTCAAGAATCCCTGATGTAGTAAATGAAAAAATCTACTTACCTAAAACATAAACTTGCTCTATCCAAACCTTCAAACCCAATTCCCTCGATCAAGACCCAACCCGAACTGAAGTCCGCCCCACCCTACACCGCCCGCGCCGTCGTTCACCAAGGCATTGCCTCCACCCTCACCCGCACCGAAGTCCGAGGCGGCGGCGAAAATCCTTACCCTCAAAAAAATAACAAAAAAACCCCTAAGGCACCCAAGCTCCACCACCGATCGTACACCGGTGCCGCCTTGGGTCTCTCTCTCTCTCAATCTCACTCAAGACACTAACAGGGCCAACTAACAGTAAGTTTTTATTATTTTGATATTATACACATGTCAATCATGCCATTCAAAGATGGCCAATATTTTTTGTGCACACACGGCCTTGTAGTTGTATCTTTTGTATATGTAGACAACTACATTGATGCTTTAACAACATAGAAGACCAAGATGATTAAATAGTGAAGCCATGCATTCTCATTGTAAGTTTGAAATTTGAACAATACCAATTTATGGACTTGTGGTTTGATTTGTTTTCTATATTGTTATTTTAGTACTTTTTGCTGGTTCAATTTCTGTAATTTTGTTATATAGGAAAGTTTCTATTATCGCTCGTGTTGATAATGGCAATTCCTACCTTTGCTGACAGGCTTTTGGAGCGCACTAGGACCATTAAGACAGGACATGGTCAGCCTTAGTACCTTCGCAAGTTGCAGGTATGACGTCACTTTTAAAAGATTTGTTGTTGTTGTTGTTTAGAAAGAATTTGACCTTTGGTATTCAAAGGAATTTGTATTGCTTTTCGAGTGGGCTAGTTTAAGAGTCATGAGTGAAATTTATACTTGTCACATTGTCTAGAAAGAGACATGCATAGGGAATGATATGAAATTATTATTGCTTTTGAGTGTATAACAACTGAGAAGTTATGAATTTTTACTATTTACTACGAAAAAGTGGGTAAAAAGTTGCAAATCTTGTCTAACTGCTGCCATTATATTTTTGTAGCGCCATTGAAACATAAACTGTATTCTACCTAGAAGGCAACAAGGGTATTCACATGTCGACAAGAGCTTGGAGATGGAAGGAACCCCTAGAAGCATCTATGTAACATTTGTAGTTGAGGATGGTTGAAAAATCATATGTTGATGCTTATTTATGTAGACAAGAGCCTGTATTCAACTGCATATTTCTTGAAGGTTGATAATTTTCCATAGTCTTTAAAGCTTGATTGAAATTGTGACAGATTTGAGATTGTTATTTTGTTGCATGTGTTGGAATTTTACAGAAATAAGAAGTTGGAATTGTGTATGTGACAGGTTGAATTGTGTATGTGACAGGTTTTTTATAGTAGCGTTTCTAAAATTTATAACAGCGTTTGTTGCTGCATCTAAATGTGTACAGATTTTAAAAAAAAAAAAAAAAAAAAAGTCTATAGCCGCATTTTAAAAATGCGGCTATAGAAAAATTCAAAAAACGCTACAAGACTTATAGCCGCATTTTTAAAACGCGGCCATAGTAACGGGCAATGGCCACATTTTTAAAAACATGGCTAAAGCACATACTGTAGCCACGGTTTAAAACCGCGGCCATAGCTACGTTCTATGGCCGCGTTTTAAAAAGTCTATTACCGCGTTTTAAACGCGGCTAATCTTGCTTCAGGGCAAGTTACCAATTGCCCTATAGCCACGTTTTAAACGTGGCTATAGATCGTGGCTACAGAATGTCCTATAGCCACGTTTCTAAAAGCGTGGCCATTGGTCTGCCTATAGCCACGGCTACAAAAAACGTGGTCATAGGCCTATAATTACACATTTTAGGCCACGGTTAAAAACGTGGCCTAAAAAAACGCAGCTATAGACCAAATGGTCCTATAGCCACGTTTTTTGGAGCTATAGTCACGTTTTAAAAACGCGGCTATAGCTCTTTTTTTTGTAGTGTCTCCTACAATCTTTTCGTCCATTAAGCTTGCTGGGCAGCCTCCACCCACTGCAAATTAATAACAAAAGCTTAAATATATTTCACTTTGAAATACTAAAACTCGTGCAAAAAAAAAAAAGCCAGATCATAAAGACAAACGTGAAATTCTCCAGTTCTCCATAGTCATATTTCTTCAAATTGATTACCAGATCACGAGTTTAAAATCTTAATCAAAATTTGTATAGGTTTATTTTTCCAAAGTTACTAAATTCTCTGAAGGGTAAAATACTATTTTTGTCCATAAACTTTACAAAAAGTTTGTTTTTCATTCTTAAATTTTGAAAATTTCTTGTTTTTCATCCTTAAACTTTGTAAATAGTATTTTTTTTTTTTTTTCCAAAAAATTAGAGACAAAAATTGGAAAACTAAAAAATTCAACAGTTTAAAAATGAAAAAAAAAAAAAAAAAAAAAAAAAAAAAAAAAAAAAACCTTTTTAAAGTTTAAAGAAGAAGGTAAAATATTTTTAATAGTTTAAGATGAAAAATAAATTTTTCTCTAATTTAAGGATGAAAAATGAATTTTAAATCAATTTTAAGGATTAAAATAATATTTTACCTTGAATTTATTTCTCCACAATTATGGCCAATTATTTTCCAAAGTTTCTTTTCAATTCATTTCACGATCCTAGTAGAAATTCTTTATTTCTCCAAGGAAAAACAAACAAAAACAAAAAATAAAAATAAAAATACATCAAACCCTAGTAAATTTTATAACTGTAAACCAAGTTTGTAATTTGAAGTTCCACAAATAAAGTCAACCAATAACACTTCTAAACTAAACTATTCGGAAAAAGAGTCTTCTTCTCAACTAAAAAGCCAGAAAGCTGTAAGCTAGCTAGCACGAATGATCAATTACAATAGATCAATTTATACCACACAACAAAAACTGAATTCCCATCAAAACTTCCAAGTTTTATATAAATATAATATTATGTGGACCTTTCTGTCAATTGTACGACTTACAATCACTGGGGATCCACTGTGCAGGTCGATGCACATGAATGATGCAAATCCTCTTTCCTCCATTGTTGTGTAAAGCCCACGACAGGGTTGATTTGCAGTCTTTCACATCTATTCCCACCGCAACGTATATCGTTTCTTCAGTCACACTTGCAACCAGATCCTCTAAATTCTTATGCCCACTTTCCATAGTTGCCATTCTAGAAAGTTAATATATATAATCAACTGCTCACCATCAAGAACTTATTCATCGGAATCTCACTCTGAAACTCATGCTAATATTCACCACCTTTCTTTTTTTGAAGAGAACTTAAGAAACAAAATTTTCAACCAAAAAAAAATATGAGGAGAAAATTATAAAGAAGAATTGAGAAAAGCCTTTTTGATGGCTCTGTGAAGTTTCGGAGTTGTACGATTACAATTACATATATAATTAAAGGAGCAAACAGGATTGCTTGTTTGCATGTGTTTGAGAACGTTTCATGGGCCCGAGAGTTACGTCATACGTGGAGTATAAGTTGTATAACCTTAAAATTTATTTTTAACGTGGAGTATAAGTTGTATATCTTAAAATTTATTTTTAAAGACTTGTGCTAAGACCACAAAAAAATAACACAATATTATATCACAACTCATCATATAGCAAGTTATGATTAATGAATGAGTATCTGTAGGCCATATGGGACATACATTTACCGATCACAACTCGTCACATGGCGAGTTGTAGCACAATATTATGTTATTTTTTGTAGTTTCAGCATTTTCTATTTTTAAATATAGAAGAAGTTGGACATTTTCATTCATTTTCAACTAAACGTTGTATGATTTTTGTTTTTATTTTCTGCTAATCTGTTTTTATCTATTTTGTTTTTGATCTGCAGAGAGAATCAGAACCATTTTAATTAAGCAAACTAGCAACGGGTCAAACCAGCCCAGGACCCATTTTTTAATTGAGCTGGGGTCAATCAAACTAGGGGCAAACGTCAATGTAAAGAATCAATTTCAACATGCGGCTGTCTGAAATTCATTATAAAAAAAAAATTTTAAAAAAAAAAAAATCAAGTTACGTATGTTCTGTACGTCTTTTCCTTGAAGATTAGGTACTCACAGGACCACCTAGAAAAAATAATTATTATTATATATAAATTTTAAAAAATATACATTTTTTTATATTTAAAAAAATTGTAATCACCCTAAATTTTTTTAAGCCCAACATAATTATATTTTGAACAAAATCTTCTTCTTCTTTTTTTTGAGAAGGAAACTTGAAATTTATTCCTTTAAGGCATGTCTGCCTGATACACTACAACAAAGTGTAGTTATTTCAACCCTTTTTTATCGAGGGTTTACTAAAATCTGTCGATACAACCTATAAATAAAAATGTAGAGATCTTTATTATTAAACTTTATTTCAAATGTTATTTGGTCCCTCAAAATAAGTTAAAGTACCCATGAAATAAATGAAAAAAAAAAAAAAAAAAAAAAAAAAAAAAAAAAAAACTCACCAGTTTTTTTAGCCAACAACCCTTGGTAAAATATTACAAATTTTTCAGCCTTTAAAAAAAGGCCACAACAAAATTTTCAACCCTTACAAAAAGCCCACAACTAAATTTAAAACTATAGCCGTATTATATAAATTTAAAACAAATTAACTACTTATAACTACTTTTACTCTTAGAGCTTAACTACTTTCACTCTCAGAGCATAGAAATCGCAGAGCATGG
The DNA here is from genome assembly GCA_014183005.1 of Castanea mollissima. Taxonomy (NCBI): domain Eukaryota; kingdom Viridiplantae; phylum Streptophyta; class Magnoliopsida; order Fagales; family Fagaceae; genus Castanea; species Castanea mollissima. Next base: position 4,970,911 of record JACAVU010000005.1, read on the forward strand.
AGATCTCATAGCTCGTCGATCGTGGAGATCTCATAGAGCTCGACGATCATCGATTTTGTACGAGTTCATCTCCATTTTGTGACTCTTCATCTCTCTGCCGAGTTCATCTCCATCGATTTTGCTCGACGATCACCGTTTCTCAACTCCGATTAGGTACGAATCACAAACCCTAATTTCGTCTTTGATTTTTTTTGTTTTTTTGGTTTACCCACACTGTTTCGTCTCAGCTCCGTGTTTTACTTGTAATGCGATTGATCTAGGGTTTCATCTCTCACTAATAATTTTTGTGAATGATTCATAGCATAGTTCGTGTGTAAATTTAAGTGTTTGAAGCTCTGTTGAGTTCCTTTTTGTTTGGTTGCTGTGAAAATGTAATGGCAAAAAAGAGATTCTTTGGAGCTGTTTGATTTTGCATTTTTGATTTATGGCATAGATATGTGGATTTTATTGGTTAATGTGAGAAATTTTAGCGATTAGAGGTTACTTAGTGTGGAAATTGAGGGTTAGTTTTGAATCTCTGTTGAGTTGGCGTTGTTTGGTTGGTGACAAAATGTGAGGCGGTACCACTCTATCCTTTCTCTCTTCTTTTTCTTTTTTTTTTTTTTTTTTGCGATATGATTTGTGGTTAAGAGACTTTTACGAGTTAAGATATGTGGTTTGTGGTATCTGAGATTTTAAGTAGTGATTTGGGTATTTGTTAAATTCGTGATTAAAATGGTGTGGTTTGTTTGTTCACTCTGTTCTGGTATCCTTTTGCAACCCCAAGTCTGTGATGGGATCCCCTTGTGATTTGGTTGTGGTTTGTGAGGCTTTAAAGTCACTTAATTGCATGTCAATCAAATGGGTATGTTGGGGGAAATTCGGTGTTTGAACCTTTTTTGGCTGGGGTTTTATCAAAATGTTTAGTTAGTTTAAACATTTTGTGTGAAGCTGTCCCAAGTCCCAACTCTCATGGAGTGAAGGTCTCTCTGAAGCAACGAAGCCACCGGCCGGATTGGTGGTTCTGACGGTACTTGGCCATTATATCGTTGGAAAATCCCCAAAATCCCCTTTGTCCTCCTCTTTTTGGTACCCCCTTTGCCTCTTTCACTTCCTATATATTTGTGTGTGTGTTTGTTATGTGTAAGATTTTTTTTTTTTTTTTTGAGAATCGTTATGTATAAGATAATTTAATGGTAGTGAAGAAGAATTTCAAATAGGCAATGAAGTTTTTGGAGTCTAATTAAGTGGAATCATTAATTTTTGAAGTGTCCCATATGATAAAAATTACTCTATTTTCATTTTCTTTGTCCTACTACCTAACAAAACAGAGTATTAGTAGTGGTTGGCCATTTGGGTTTTATGCTAAAAATTCAATTTTTGTTTCAAGAAAACTAAGCATAAAAAAATCTGGGCTTTTGTTGTAAATTTGAAAACTTTTCGTAAAATGAAGCTTAATTGCTTTAAACTTGAAGGTTAATTTCTTTAATCTTAATTGCTTAATTGTTGTGATGTAGGAATGGAGGATGTTCTGGCAAGCTATGTGTTTGGGAAGAAGAAGACAACATAAGTTGCTCACTTGTAAGTACTTAAAGACTGGAATCCTTGAAATATTGATTTTATATAGTTGTATATTTGGTTTGCTATTTTGATTCTTTACAAAGATTTTAAACCTTGCTAATTCGGATTAAGATGTAGTTGATTAGAAGGAAATAGAAAAAATCACTTCACCACCTCTTTTGGCTGAGTGCAAAACTGCTAAATTGATAAATATATTATTAGCATTATAGTGGAAACTACAGAAGTAAACAAAGTGAAATATATAAATGCACTCTGAATACAGCAGAGAATAAGTTCTTACAAAAATAGATTGCAATTTTGCATAAGAATCTCTTTTCTGAATGAAATTAAAGCACCTGATGCAAGTTTAAGTTTTTGGGGTTGTTTTTACTTACATGTGCATGTGTGGATAAATTTTTCATGAATCTTTGTTTGATATAAGCATAAGTTGGAACGTTAGGCAGGTTGGATCACTCTCTACAATTTTCTTGTCTTTTTTATCAATCTAACAATTAACGGAAGCCACTTTTAAGGTCCCAGGATATCTTTTAATGACACTTCAATGGCATACTCAATGATGAGATGTTTGCCATACATATTCCATGCTTACTTTACTTCATATCTTGCAAGTTATCTGCTCATCCTTAAAATGAGAATGAATTGCACCAGATCATGCTGCCGTTTATTAATAATTGCTCCTTCCTAGGTTCTAGGTGGTGAACAATGAAATGCCATTTTATACACTGGTGCAGATGATTGCAGAACTCTTTTGCGATTAACCATAAACACACACGCACACCCTCTTTGATACTTAAGTTTATGAGCTGTTTGCTACTTGATACTAGCCTTTTCTCATCGGAAATCCCTAAAACCCCCGCTGGTACAGTTACCGCCAGTGCCAACCAAATTTATCTGTGATTCCTAGACCGCTTCCCAGCCTTTTCTTCTTGACAGATCATGACCATATGGTCACATTCCTGAATTTACAAAGAGTGGCTGCAATAACAAGAATAACATAGAAAAAAAAAGCAAGCATCTGTGTAGGATCTCTCCATCCAAACTGAGACCCAATTATTAATGGAATTTGATTCAATAAATTCAAATCTGATAGTGAGATCTGGTCCAAACTAAAAGGCTATGGCATTTCTAATGAAATGGTACAGATCAGCATAGCTTATTGGAATAGTCAAGTTCGTTTCTTTCATTCTAATCAGTTCTTATAATGAACCTATGATAACTTATGAGGACAGGCCAAAGATTTGACTTCAGCACCTAGACTAATGGAGTTTTTAGATGAAATGAATTGTTATTATTATTAATTTTCTTCCATTTTTCTTCCTTGCTTATTATTGACTCGATCACCTACCAGTGTACTTCCCATGTATGATGTACTATGGATGTGCCTAACAAATTATTGTACTGTTTACATATCAGTAAAACTTCCAGAAAAATAATCTATTTTCTTCACAAACGTTACACACCAAGTACCCTCAACAGCTTTGGTCATCTAGATAAAAGTACGTCTCCATTCCAAAAAGCAAAATGGCATTGGCATGGCCCCAAACCCAATAGAAGCGTTCTGTTCCAATCCCTTTTTTTTGTTTTTTTTATTATTTAAAACAATCTCAAACAAATGACAAATCCATTTCATTATTACAGAAGACCATCCAAAAAGAGAATGTAAATGAAAAGAAGAAAATGAAGGAACGAACGAACCTAAGATCAGAAGCGCCACGAATGACATGTTTTAGTGAATTTTATTACTAATGAATTTTATTGAATAGATGCCACGTCGGACGATCCGGCGACGGCGCTGAAGCTCTTCACAGCCGTCCCTATCCGCCTCGTACGCGACGCCATCACGGCCGCCTCCATCGTCTTCGGTAGGGTTAGAATTGTCAATTTTGGATTATTTTGCACTATTTTATTTTTACATTTGGAATTTGATTTATTTTGCGCGGTTTCTATCAGATTATGAATATTCACTGTGGGGACTGGTGATGAAGGAAGTGTTGAGAAATCAAAAGTGAAGCACGAGGTTCATCTCAGGTCGGCGCGTAAACTTGAAGAGCTTTGTTTTAGAAATGGTGGAATTTATATCAAACTAGGTCAACATGTTGGTCAAATGGTATGCTCTCATCAATTTTAATTGGATTTCTATTTCTCTATTTCTGTTATTATAGAAAGTAAAAAACAAGAACAAGCTAGATTTGAGTTTTGGTTAAATCTGCTCTTTAAATTTCAGAGTTGCTTCTTAAATCAGTGCCTTTAACTATGAAAGCTTGTAATTTTCACATCCTTGAATATGAAAACATAGTCAACCCACTAAAAAAAAAAAAAACGACACACTCTCTAGTGTTTCTAGTGGAGATGTCTAGAGTTCAAATCTCGTCTCCCTCGTTGTAACTATTGAATTATCAAAAACGACATTGTCAATGTGCCCTTTCATATTTTAGGTGGGATAACATCAAAGAAGGGGCACATTGAAATTGTTTTCATATTCAAGGGTTTAAATTACGTTGCTGTTCAAAGTAACATCGTTTTTAGGCGATTTAATTGCAAAAATGTGATGTACCATGATGGAAGGGGCACATTGATATCATTATAATAGCGAAAGGTGTAAATTGCAAGTTTAAAAAGTTAAGAGACCGATTCAGAAGTGACTTCAAAATTAGAGTAGTGTAAAGTGCATTTTAACCTTGTTATTGGACGATACTGATTCTATCTTTATACAGGATTACTTGGTACCTCAGGAGTACGTCGAGACATTGAGGGCATCTGTGTTGAATAGATGTCTAGTTTCCTCATAAGAAATTTTCTCAAGGTAATTCAATATCCAAACTATCTATGTTGAATAGATAGGATTGCAACATCTATGTTTTAGTACTATTGGATAAATTTGGATTGACTTGTTGAGTTGTTTACACTGAGTTGTTTTAGTACTATGAATTTCTCCCTTGTTTCATTTTTGTTGTCTGGGTAGTAATGCATTAAGGTTATAATTGACTGGTTTTGAGAACATGGTAAGCCCTGCATTATAGTGAATATATGGTCTAGGGCAGACAGGAAACACGATGTCAATTTCACTTTATGTAGTACAACCCAAATACTTGTGCCAAGTTTGGTGCAAGAGGAAAAAGATTAACTATGGTAAATCGGAGACGAGTTTTCAGAGGATCATCTGTTGCACATGATATTGTGGGCTGCCTAGATGATTGGCATTATTAGATAAGTACTAGGAAACAATTAATTTGTTGATTCGAATGATTCATACGTAAAAATATGGAATAATTTTTTTTTTAGAAGAATGCAAAGATGGTTTTTATTGTGTGCCATGTGGAACATTTGCATTCAAATTCATGTTGAGATGCAACTTGATTCTAGATATTTGGTTTACCATCAACTTTAAATTAGGCTGGTTCTTGTATTCTAAACCTAGAACTAGATTGAAAGCTAGAAGGAGTGAACTAGACCACCTGGATAAATGCAGGTGTGTGAGGTCTGTTTCAGATTGATTGATGGAAAACATCTACTCCTAATTTATTTTGATATGGCTAATGACAGAAAGGTAGTTAATTATAGTAAATGAAAGATAAATAACTCAATATGGACACTAGTTTAGTAGTGCTCATGATGAGGGCCTAGATTTCCAGAAAAGTCAGACCCACACCCATTTTCTATGCCTTCGCATGGACCCCTGAACTTTTTCATTTGAATTTATAGTATAGTTTTCATTGTTACTTTAATAACTAAATTGTTGTGTGGTTGTTCTTGTATTTGCAAACATAGTTTTGATAATTAAACCAATTAACTCACAACCATAAATAACAACCATTGCTTCACAACCATTGCTAATTACGTAGTATAAGTCAAGCTTAAGTATGATAGTAATTATTTGACTTAAAAAAATTTTGAATAGTTTTTGATGATTATAAAGGAAAGTTGATTAGTTAAAGAGTTTTGTAGTGATGTTGTCAAGTTCTTTCCAATATGGCTCACAAGCAATTGATTGTTTTACAGGTTCCTCCTGGGCTGGACAGCAAGGCTAGCACATCCATAAACAAGGGGAGGATATACATATCCAAGACCAGCCCACAAAACGTCTTAGATTCATACCTTTATAAGAATCATTGAGGGATTTGTGTAGTTTTTGATTCTGCTAAACTGATAAGTGATAGGCCTAGATCTGTGTATCTGTTAAAGCTATGGTATATTGAAATTTTTCGGGGGGGATTTTATAGATGCTTCTCTCCCTTAATGATTGTTTGATCATACAGGATTGTTGATACTTTTCACTTTGTGTATTTGGGTTCTTGTGCAATCCTTTAATTTCTTGTTTTAAGCTTTCTTAATCAATTGCCAGGTTTATGGTTGGCATCAATTTGCCACCACTTGCTACCATGTCTAACTTCATGAATGTATATATATATATATATATATAGTGCATGATTGTGGTTTTTTTTTAAATAAAATAAAATCTTATTTTGAGGGTCAAGAGACCCCTTAAATAACCTTATTTATCAAGGGTTGTAAGTATAAATCTTTTAAACCTTGGTAAAAGGTTATTTAAGGGTCTCTTGACCCTCAAAATAAGATTAGAGTACTTGTTTTGAGGGGCACGAAGGCTCTCAAAATTTCTTTTTCGACGATATATGTTTCAAAGGTTATCAAGGGTCGGTTGGACTCTTAAAATAACTTCTTTCAAGGTTTTTTAATACTTTTTTTAGGGGTTTTGACCCTTGAAAAAAGTCTAATTTGTTGTAGTGATACTGGAACATCCTCCATCCATACATGATAACCTGTGATATGTTGTGCATATCTAGCAAGGTTGTGAGCTACTTTATTACTTTCTTTATCAGCATATTGGAACTTAACCCCCCTAAACCGATTAGCCAAGGTTTGTGCATCTCCGATCAGCAAGCCATATGTTGCGAATGGTTGTGAAGTATCTATTAATGCATTCATGACTGTTTGACAATCGCCCTCAAAGACAACTCTGTCAAAACCCAGCTCGGATGAGAGTTCAATGGCTCGCATGGCTGCCAAAGCTTCCATTTCCACCAGTGAAGACGTGAGCTAGATGTTCTGTGAAGCTGACGCCATTACCAATCCCCGGCTGTCGCACCAAATGACTCCAATTCCTGCTCTTCCCTCTTCTTGAAATGTGGTTGCATCAAAGTTAGCTTTGAACCAACCATCATGAGGGGGTGACCACCTAACATCTATTCGAATAGAGGGTCTAGTGCTACGTGACTTTCGCTGAGCTGCTCTATACTCCACCAACGCCTCACATGCTCTCTGTGCTACCAAATTCAGAGGGAATCCTGGAGGATCTGTTCAAACCTTGTTTCTCCTGAACCATACCGTCCATGCTTGCATAGCAATAAGTTCTCCACTACAATCCGACTCAAGAACATATTGGAGCAATTGTGGAAAATTATCGAATGTCGTTTGGCTTCTGAAACTCCACTGATTATTGTCATTCCACACCTGTGCTAGCTTCGAACAAGACCAAAGTGCATGTTGTGAACAGAGGGGACAGACCAAGTCATCTACCACACACCGACATTGCAGGTTCTTCTTCATTGGAACGGCATTCCTGCAAGCCCTCCACAAAAAGTTTCGAACTTTACAAGGCAAGGGCAATTTCCAGATTTTTTTTCCACAATGTTTCCATCAAATCGGTGTTGTTTAGTCGCAAAGGAAGGTCTGATTTTGCTTCAGTTTTGAGGAAGAAATACCCAAACCTGACCGAGTACTCACTAGAGTGCACTTGAGGCCAGAATAGAGTGTCCTTTGCATTATTTCAGCTGAATGGGATTTTCTGTATCAACTCCACTTCTTCTGCAGTGAAAGAATTTTGAAGCAACAAACTTTTCCATTGCCTTGTGACTAGATTTATGAGGGAACTCACCTTTGCTTCTTACAACTCTGCCATGAGGGGTCCATGGACTGTTGGAGTTTGTAAAGAGGGCAGCCATTTGTCACCCCATATTTTGATACTCTCCCCATCACCAACTCTCCACCTTGCACCCCTCCGGATCACCTCTCTACCCCTCAAAATACTCCTCCATGCGTATGAGCCTCCATGTCCTTCTTTAGCTTTAAAAATTGAACAATTGGGAAAGAACCTTGATTTAAATACTTTGTAGAACAAAGAATCATGGTTATGCAACAACCTCCAAGTTTGTTTAGCCAAAAGAGCATCATTGAACGAAGCTAATGCCTTGAATCCCATACCCCCTTCGGATTTTGGTTCACACATTTCCTCCCATTTAGCCCAATTAATCTTCCTTCGTTCACCTCTTTGGCCCCACCAAAACCTTCGAATGAGCTTTTCAATTTCATCACAAAGGCCTTTAAGGAGCTTGAAACAACTCATTGTGAAAGTGGGAATCGCTTGCACCACCGCCTTTATTAACACCTCCCTCCCCGCTTGAGAAAGCAATTTTTTTTCCCAACCTTGTAGCTTCCTTCACACCCTCTCTTTTATATAATCAAAACTCGTTTTTTTATGTCTCCCCACTAATGACGGTAAACCAAGATATTTGTCATAATGCAAAATTTCCGGCACCCCCAAAGCTTCCTTTATTTCTATCCTCATGGCCTCAGTAGTGGACTTGCTAAAAAAGATGGAGGTTCTTCCTCGGTTAATTTTTTACCCCGAAAAACTTTCATAGAGAGCCAAAATATCTAGCAATTGTTGACATTCACTCCTACAAGACCTGCAAAACAATAAGCTATCATTTGCAAAGAGCAAATGGATTAGTTTAGGACCTCCCCTGTAAAGGGAAAATCCATGGATAAGACCCTCCCTTTCTGCCTTCACAATTAGACTGTTGAGTCCTTTCATGCATAATAAAAATAAGAAGGGAGATAGGGGGTCTCCTTGATGAATACCCCTTGAAGGTTGAATCATCCCTTGTGGCTCCCCATTTACAAGCACGAAATAAGATACTGTTTTTACACAAATCATCATAAAAGTAATCCACTGTTCATTGAAACCCATTCTCCTCATCACTTCCTCCAGAAAACTCCACTCCACTCTATCATAGGTCATACTCATATCCAATTTAATTACCATATAACCTGATTTGCTTGATTTATGGATATTCATGCTATGCAAGGTTTAAAATGCTACAAGAATATTATCTAAAATTAAGCGGTTTTTGGTAAAAGCACTTTGGTGTTTGGTTATTATGAATGATAAGATTTTCTTTAACCTATTTGCAAGGACTTTAGAAAAAAATTTATAAAGAACATTGCATAGGCTAATAGGACGGTAATCAGAATTAGCCAAGGGGTTCTTTTTTTTTTTGGGATTAAAGTTATAAAGGTATGATTTAGGGGGTGGGGTATAGTGGTTGAATTTAGCATTGACAAAATTTTTTTTGAGACATCATCACCAACAAGACTCCAAAATTTTTGATAGAAGAGAGGAGACATACCATTGGGTCCAGGAGCTTTAGGGGAAGCCATCTGTTTAAGTGCTTCTTCAACCTCCATCTCCTTAAATGCTTGCATGAGCATAGCATTCATTTCATCGGTAACACATCTTTCCATGTGGTTCAAGGCTGCCTCCCCAATTATTGGGTTTGAAAAGGTAAAGAGTTGCTGGTAGGACTCAATGAATGCTTCGGCAATGTCATTAGGTTGAGTTACCCAATCCCCCAAGGAGTTTTGAATAGCCAAAATCCAATTCCTCTGGTACCTTTGGGTTGCTTGACTATGAAAATATTTAGAGTTCATATCTCCACCCACCAACCAAAAAGATTTAGCCCTCTGCCTCCACATTATATTTTCTTTCACCAACAATTCATTAATCTCTAATTTCAGCTCTCTAACCCGAAAATTACACCCCGATTGTCTTGCCTCCAATTCTGCCTTAGCCAACCTCTTTCTTTTCTCCACAATTTCATTTCTAACATGTTTGAAGCTTCTCCTACTCCATTGTGTAAGTTCTGTTCCACATCTCTCAATTTTTTTCAACACTTGAGCATCGACCTCATTGCTGGAATTATTTCTCCTCACCGCTTCAATTATTCGACCACACCCTTTATCTGACAACCACATTTCTTCAAAACGGAAAGGCCTAGACATAGGGGGGTGCTATGTCACTTGGAGTGCATCCATAGAGGAGAATGATCTAATGTAGTACGTGTGAGATGAGTAACCTTTGTACCAACTAATTAGGTGAGCCACTCTGGAGTGCATAGAGCTTTATCTAGCCTTTACCATATCGAATACCCATTATTGTAATGTTTGCTCCATGTAAATTTTGAACCCAATATCCAAGATCAATAAAACCACAAGCATCGATTGCATCCCGGAAGAGTTGCATTTGATTATTACTCCTCCTATTTCCACCCAATTTTTTATCGCTTCGAACCAACTTATTAAAATCCCCTGCACATAGCCATGGTAATCTGAATTTTTTATTAAAATTCTAAGCAAATCCCATGATTCCACCCTCTTTTGCGTGTCCGGTTCACCATAGAAACTAGTGAATCTCCACTCATTATCTTTATTTTTATTAATAATGGTAGTGATATGGTTCTTGTCAAAACCCCCCATTGTAACATCCACTGTCTCCCTCCAAAAAGGCACTAAACCTCCACCTCTATTATTCCTCGGTGACACAAACATATTTTCAAACTGAATCTTCCTCTCTACATCTTTTAACCTTGCTTTGTCTGCCCATGTTTCGGCTAAAAACATGACAGAGGGATCTTTCGCCAGCACCATTTCAGTAAGCTCGTTCCCTGTACATGGGTTCCCAAGCCCACGACAGTTCCATACTAAGCAACTCATTGTGATTGGCGGGGCTGATTCTCAGCTTCCACCATTGAATAAATTGACTCACCCTCATCTATTGAAACTCGTTGATGTTTATTTGGTAACTCAAGATGAGACTCTCCCTTCCGCTTACCACAATTTTTGTTTTCCACTGCCAATCCAGCCCCTGACCTCACCCGGACCTCTTGCCTGATATTGTTTTCCCCTTTAGTTACTGTGTTGAATTTACTTCCCCGTGTTTCCCTAGTGCCAACTAGTTGTGTCTTCCCCTTCCCTGTAGACACGGATTCCCTAGTTGGAGACGTTGACTGAATATTAATTGCCTTAGATTGAAAACCCTTAATTTCAGCATTATTCCCTTACATCTTTGATGTCTCATTAACCTCCCTTATTTGTATTTCAATTAAATCAACCTCTGAGACCGAATTATGCATTGAAATTTCGATTTCCATATTAATTTCCCCATCATTAGGAGCATTTATAGGAGAAGATAATGATGATAAAGAGTCCACAATCTTTTGGATTCCTTGAGTCGGTTGCAACGTAGCTTCCATGTCCTCATAATTATTTACCAACGCCTCCCCCTCTTTAATACCATCAACGAACTGTAACGCCTCCCTATCAATGTCTTTTAATGCCTCTCCATCCTCACCACCCTCTATTAACCCCTCTGCTAACTGCATCACTGCAAGACCACCCTCCCCTACTTTCACCGATGAGCTTGATTGCGACTGGCCTCCATGGAACTCAGCACGGGCTTTAGGCTTCGTACGTTCAAAAAATCCAGGGACGTAAATTACATCCTTTCCTATAGAAGAATAAGGAGCTGCCCTTAAAGTAGAACTGAACTGTTATTGATCTGGAGTAAGAGTGTCTTTGCTCTCTATCCACAATTCACAATTTTTGTCGCTGTGATCCAAGCGCCCACACCAAAAACAAAAATTCAGCAGTCTCTCGTATTTAAAACTAATCCAAATTTTCTTTTCATCTCTGTTGTGATCAACCTCCCCCGACACAGTGGCAAGGAGATATCAATGAGAAAATGAACCCTTATAAAATGTTCACCCTCCTCATCAACTGCCCCTGTGGACTTTTGGACCTCCCCGATTGTATCACAAATCTCTTCCGCAACCTTTCTCGCCATGAAATGCACCGGAATGTCATGGACTCGAACCCAAAACAGCTTTGTCTTGAAAAATAAATCACGTACTGGAATATCTGAATTATACCTCTGTAGCATTACTAAGTGCTTGTCAAAACTCCAAGGCTAATTCTTCAGTATCCGATCCACATCACCCAAATTATCAAACACAAATAGCACTCGGTTCTCCTTATGAATTCATATCCTAAATCCATTCATGGACCTCCATAGTTGTTTGAAAGTTCTTGCCATGGCTTCCATATTAAGGAATCGTGGCGTCAAGAATTGTGCTGCTATGATGAACTCCCCCGTTTGGTGGTCTCTTTGAAGAACAAAACCAGTATTCTCCCTCTCTAATAGAGTTAAATGACTCCATTTTTCTGCTAATTCCTCCATACCCATGCTAGGTAAAGAACAAACCTACTGTGTTTCCCTAAAACCCCACTAGCTCTAAGGTAATCTAGTTACCTTAAACTCCTTCACTTAAAGGGACAGAACACGTCTACTGCCTGAGAGAAGAGAGAAAGCTCACTTTCTGAGACAGAGAGACTGACTAATCGTATTGATTACGAAATTTGGTTGTAGACTAAGGCCACAATTTCACTCAATTTTTATTATTATTATTATTGGATTACATTTTCTTATTATATCCTCCATCTTTGCAAAATTTCAAGAAAATCAAAGATCAATAAATATGTCATTAATCAAATGTTTAAATTTCAAATTTTTTTTAGCTAAAATTATACATAAAAAAAATAAATTTATGAATCCAATAGTAAATAATGTCTGATTGACATAAAATTTGACATGGGTTTTAAGAACACAAAGAACATGCATTAATTCAATGGTTAATTTTTAAAATATGTAGTCATGTTAATTTGTTTAGTAAGAATTGTAACTTTAGGTTACAACTAAATTTGTAGCCAAATTTTAGCTTCCTCAACAATATATTGAAACATTAGTATTGGGGGATGCAAACACCCCCAGTTGTTATTTTACATCCTCACATGCTCAAAACTTGGTTCCAACCGGGTTACTATTACTAAAAGAATTTAACAACCATAAACAGTGGGTATTTATAAATACAACCCATTGTAGCTCAGGTTGTATATAAGTTATAATATTATTTTATTCTCATTTTTCCCAGTTAAAAATAAAATACGCTCTCTCTCATCTCTCATCTCTCATCTCTCCATCTCCATCTAATCTCATTAGTTTTCTCTCTTAACAAAATCAGAATTCCCTCCCTCCAATCATTGTTATGGGCTTCGGGTTGCTTGGGTTTGTTTGAGCTTTGGGTTGCTGAGGGTTTTGGGTTTTGTTCGCCGCGGCAGCTAGTTGTTTGGGGTTGGTGGAATGTATGAGTTTTGAGATTTGGGGTTTGAGTTGTAGTTTTAACCTTTGAATCGACAAATTGGTGGTGAGTAGTGTGTGGGTTGCTCGATGGTGGTGGGTTACTTCATGGTGGTGGGTTGCTTGCCGGTTTGGGTAAGGGTTTTTTCTAGGTTTGTTGAGTGGTGATGGGTTGCTTGGTGTGGGTTTGTTAAGTGGTAATGGTGGGCAGTGGAGGGTTTTTTTGGGTTTTGATGTTTGTGGTGGATGGTGATGGTGGGTAGCAGTCAAATCTAGGTTTTGATTTTTTTTTTTTTTTTTGGTTTGTGAGTATGGATATGTGATTTTGGTGGTTGTTGTTGGTGGTGGTGGTGATGGTGGATTCCAGGTGGTGGTGGTGGGCTATGGGGTTAGTGACTATTGTGATTAAGTTATTTTTTGGTTTTTTGCTATGGGTTTGATTTTGGGATGGGTGGTTACTCGGTTTTGATTGTTGTGGTTTGTTTTTTCAGTGGTGGTAGTTGGTGGTGGCAATTTTTTTTGGGGTAGTTTTCGTAGTGGCAAATAAGGGTTTGTGTTTGAGTTTCAGTGGACGGTGATAGTGGGTTCTCTGGAGAGAAAGAAAGAGGAAGAGGGGAAATATTGATGAAAGAGAGGAGAGAGAAACATAATTTTTTTATATTATTTGATAGTGTAGTTTATATTATTTAAATGAGTTGTATATGAAAATAGAAATTGGGATATTGGGTGAGTTGTAAAATGAGATGGTAAAATAGATAAAATAGGTTTTGAGGATATAAAATAGATGATTCTTAAGAAACTTGGATGCAAGTGTTCTTAGGCCCTTACAACCAAAGAAAAAGCCTAAGAAATATTTTTATTGAATTAAAATTTTGAAAGAGATTTAGTTTGCAACATTGATAATGAGAATATTATGCAACAATTTAAAAGTAAGAAAATTCGTTGAAGGAGATTGCAAGACTTTATATATTTGCATTTTTTTGTCATTATATAAAGTTCTCTTTTTAACTATTAGATTTTGTATAACCTAAGTTTCTTAATGACCTGCTCGAAAAAAAATTCCTAGAACCACCACTAGGTCAAACTAGCAACGAGTCAATTATTATAACTTGTGGACACTCAAGCTGGGCCCAACTCAAATAAAATGATCATATTACTCTAAAGAGTTAAGAGTAATGTTAAGAATGTTATTAATTTTCTTATTTTTAATAATAAAAAAAGGGTAAAATGCAGTAAACTACCCTGAGATTTGGGGAAATACAAAGCACATCCATAGCTTTTTAAGAATATCCAATTTAATCCTTCAACACAAACGGTGTTATTGACTGCCATTAATAACAAAGTTTTCTCAAGAAAAATTGGAAACTCAAATCTCCCTCCCTCTCTCTCTCTCTCTCTCTCTCTCTCTTCTTTTTCCTAATCTCAACGACTCTCTCTTTTTTAACTTTCTTTTTCTTTGCTTATCCAAATCTTAAAATTTTGAATAATCTATTTATGGACCCAAAGATTCAATCACTTAATTTTCTCCCTTTTTCTTCTTAAAATCAAGCAATGCTTTTCTTTGGTTCTTTCTTAAAATAAAATTTAATAAAAAGGGTAATTACTTTGCTACTATGCATTTGGAAGCCAAGAAAATCAAAGAGAAAAGCTAAGAAAATCAAAAGAAAAGCCATATAAAAAGTCACATCTCCTCCATGTAGTGTTTGGTAGCCAGGAAAACCAAAAGGAAAATTCCTTAAAAAACAAACCCTTTTCTCCTCCACAAAGAAACCGAGGAAAACACAACATTACTAGCCAATTTCCTAACTCCATCACAAAATTTCCATCAACCACCGAGCAAACATCAAACTCCTAATACCCATGTTAGCCAAACCAAAATTTAGTCTAAACAAATCTCCATCACCGAAATAGAGAGATGAGAGAGAAAGCAGATCCACCATCAACAAGATTCAAACAACCAAAGAAAAATAAAATTGAGAGAGAGAGAGAGAGAGGAGGAGGAGAATTAGAGAGTCAATGTCGTACTCGGATTTCAGCTGCACTTGACATTATCCCCCAATCATTGAGATTTTTTTTTCACTCAACGTCATGTGTTTGGTGCAAAAAGTGTGGCAAGGAGTACAACACTAGGGTGGAGTGTATGCGAGTGAACTTCCATGATTATATTTATTTTAGGAGTTGCCACCAAACCACTGGAATTCTAAGGTGTGATTGGTCACCTAAGTCTTATCAATTTTACTTCCTAAATTAATTAAGAAAACCCTAAGGGCTCCTAAGCTAAAATTGAAAATAAAGGAAAATTTATTGAACCATAAGACATGGATTCAAAAACATGGTTACGTGTAGGAAATTTGTTAGGCACCCCACTACGCCTATTTAAACGGATAGTACATGGTTTCGAATTAATCTTAAACATCTCCATTTAAAGAACAACTTAAAATATTTGGCATTTGGTTTTAAAAAGAATGATATGCATGTGCATATGCATATGCATATGAAATGAAATAATAATTAAACCTATCCTATGATAATCTATCTTAAAATGACATATAAAAATAACACATAAAATCTATCATAAGATGGCATGTGAAAAGTAACATGTATCTATCCTAATATTGCACGTGAAAAATGACATATATCTATCTTAGGATGACATGTGGATGCATGACATGTATAACCTACCCTAAGGTGACATGTGAATGCATAACACGTATATATATAGGAACCTATCCTACGAGAACATCTGAATGCATAACATGTGAATAATTTATTTTAGAAAACAAGATTAAAAAGCATTGCTAACCAAGTGATTGCATGGCATTTACAAGGAAGATAAATTGCATAGAGAATTAAATATAGCTAACCTCATGCAAAAGCATAGCATAGCATTCTTGCAATTTATGCAATTCCTCTTTCCCAAAGTATTTTATCTCATGCAAAAGACACAAATAAATTATTAGAAAATAAATATTAGACTTCTAGAAGATGCTGAAACAATGTCATTTGACAAATTATTGATCTTGAAGAAATCTTTTTGTTAGGTTTTAGACCCCTAGAAACCACAATATATTCCAAGAAATCTTTTGTAATTTTTCCAAAGTTACTAAAGTTTCTTTTCAATTTTTTCTCCATTCTAGCTGGAATCCTTTTTTGTTCCAAGAGGATAAAAAAAATAAAAAACCAAACCCTGGTAAATTTTAGAACTGTAATAATCACAAGAGGTAAATCATTAATATCATGTTTGTCATTTGAAGCTCCACAAATAAAGTCAACCAATTACACTGCTAAACTAAACTATTTAGCAAAAAGTTCTTCTTCTCAACTAAAAAGCCATAAAGCTCTAAGCTAGCACGAATATTGATTAATTACAATAGATCAATTAATTTTTACCGCATCAAAAACTAAATTCCCATAAAAACTTTTAAGTTTTATATTAAAATAATATACATGACCAGACATACTCCTGTATGTGGATCTTTGTGTAAATTTTGAGACTTACAATTACTGGGGATCTGCTGTGCAGGTCGATGCACTTGAATGATGCAAATCCTCTTTCCTCCATTGTTGTGTAAAGCCCATAACACGGTTGATTTGCATTCTTTCCTCCATGATGCAACGTATAACGTTTCTTCGATCACACTTATAACCGGATCCTCTAAATTCTCATGCCTATTTGCCATACTTGCCGATGTTCTAGAAAGCTAATATATATAATCAACTGCTCACTAACAAGAACTTATTCATCATAATCTCAAGCTAAATCTCATGATCTCATGATCTCATGCTACTATCAGTATTCAGTATTCACCACCTTTCACTTTTTGAAGAGAACTTAAGAAACAAAATTGTCAACCAAAAAAAATAGGAGAAAATATTAATAGTAAAGGATTGTTAGAGAAAATATCTATTTATAGTACATAACTTTCATTACACATTCTCAAAATTTTTGGACTAAGATTTTGTTTCTTTCTTCTAAAAAAATAATGTTTCCTACATCGTATTTGTTGAAAGCAACTATCCTAATTAGTCTCATTTTCTACGTCGTATTTTTCTTGTTGGGAGTCTCACATGCATTAGTCAACCTTGAACTTTGATAAGGATCTAGTTAGACCTAATAGCTTAAAATTTTAGATTAAATGTTTTAACAAGTTATCCGGTTTTTTTGGGGAGAGGGTTAGCAAAGAGATGTGTCAATAAATTAAGTTTGGTAGCTCACCCTGGTATTTAACACCAGTCCAATAGAGTGGCAGTTTAATCCGTGATTCCATAATATTCCTTTCTAAGGTAGATGAGATATCATATTTCCATAATTCTATTTATTAAAGGTGAAATGTTTAACGTTTCCCATAAAATATTGGCTGGTTAAGCCAAAAACAATATATAATGCCACGAATATTGGCTGTCACAACGATTTTTTTTAAGATGACCTGTTTACTAAGGGTCCGTTTGAATGGAATTTATTACTGAAAACTAAAAATACTATAGTAAAATAATTTTTAAATATATGAATGGTATTGTGGGACACATTTTTAATATTTTTTCTAAATAAAGTGCTTGTGGGTCCCACAGTGCGTGAACAGTAACTTTGTCTCCCACACAGTGAATCCATGTGTATGAACAGTACCGATTACTGTGCACATGCTGGAAAACAAAAAAAAAAAAAACAACAACAACAACAACCTTAAACGCAACATGGATCCAAACACATTCTAAATACTAAAATATTTCATCAGGTAAGATTGGCTTATATATGTTGAAACGATGAATTCCATCCTTGAGATAAACTTTTGTTATGATGAAATCTGGTATATTAGTATTGGTATGATTAGATTTTTTCTTTCTTTTTCTTGTTTTTCTTTTTTTGAGAGAAAAAACCAAGAAACTTTATTGATCAAGTAGTTGGAAAATCAGCTAGCACAAATTTAAATACATCAGAAGGGACATGTCCCAACCAAACTAAAAGCAGAAACGAAACTCTAGCTCTCTTAGCTAAAGCATTTGGAACTACATTACCTTGCCTATAAGTGTGAGAGAAAGACAAACTCTGAAATTAGTTTACATAGGAAAGAATATCCTTAATCAAATTACCATACATTGACCCAAAATGTTTGTTTGTTTAAACCCCTTAAACTAGATTGTTTAACCTAATTTATTAACCAAGTGATTACTTAGATTAATTTTCAAATCTAGGTTAAACACAAATAAATCATATCATGTAAAGATGCGAAAAAGTAAATAACACCACGATATGATGGCTGAGGAAAACCAATGAAACAAACCGTTTCAAGGTAAAAATTTGGAGAAGATTTGACCTAGCTATCTTCAATGTAAAGTAAATCCACTATAAAATAATTGAAGTTTTTACAATCAGATTTACTGGCACAACCACGTGCAAGTTCCAAATCCACGGACTCTTTCTCTTCTTGGATTTACACCAACACAAGCCGTCTTGCTTGTGACTTTAAGATCTCACTCAAAGGTTTCAAATCACATTCACTTGTTGATCTTGTAGCAGCAATTATATTCTACCAATGCTTGATTGTAGTTTTGGCTTCGGTAGAATCTTGTATAGTTAGAAGGTACAAAACCTCTCAAATCTCACAAAGAGTAACACACAAGTCTTCAAAAAGTGGCTAGGGTTTTTCTTTTTATATGTAGAGAATTTTAGAAGAAACCCTAAACGTTTTCGCGAGCTTTGGCCTATTAAAATTCTGCAAAAAAAAACTATGTCTACGATTTTCGATCAATCGAGCCTAATTCTTGATAAATCGAGCAAGGCAGAACCATACTCCCTTTTCTGCATTCAATTGGACTTGAACCTTGCAACAACCACTTTTAAGCATTGCCTAAAAACCTAGACTTGACATGTTTTGTTCTTGGTTTGCCAACACAATACAAAACTGATTCTAAATATTTAAATCTAAATCTTTAGAACCTAACAATCTTCTCCTTTGGCAATCCATGACAAAACACATTATTACACTAATACAATTCTTACACAACTACTACCTATTAGTTGCTAGTATAGAAAGCAACTGTAGAAAAAATTAACCTGTAAATTCCTAAAACACTGAAAACAAACCTTAAATGCATGTGTGAAAAATGCAGTATAACAATCTAATTCAAAATCTAAACTTTGAATTCACAAACCAACAATGAACGCATCAATATGAATAATCTCATCATCAACTATCATAATTAATAACCACATCACATCAATGTTTGTGAATCAAAGACATAAACATATATAAACATAGAAATATAAACACTAAACCAAAAAAAAAATCAAAATACATCAAACTCCCCCTAAATACAACAAATTTACTCCCCTTACATACCAAAACTCCTAAACTCTACTCCCCCTTTTTGTTACGAATTTTCAAAGGCAAAATTAGTCCTCAAAGGGTGGAGGAGGTGGAAAAGCACTCATATACTCCGCAAAGTCAGCTCTCAAAGAAGCAACCTCCATCAACAACTCATCAAGAAGCTATCCATGAGCAGCTTGTGTAGTCATGAAGGACTCCATCATGGCACAAAGTGAGAGAGGAGAGTCAACGATAGGGTTAACATCATCAGCACCACCAGAAAGATCCACAGCAACAATCAGATCCACAAACGTCTCATCAGTAGCAAGCATAGTACCAGAGGTATGAGCTGTAGTGATAGCTTCTCCTCGTGATCTCTTAGATGATCCAGTGCTTGGCTCAGCACTCTTATCTATGTTTGTCGCTGTCTAAGATAGGTGGCTCTTATAGGGGCAGTGATATGTATTAACTCTAAGGGAGGAAACTTAGACAAACCTAAGAACCTCAAAGTCCTAAAAATAAAAATAGGATAGAATAACTTCTGACCCTTACTCTTACTCCTATAGATATCAACAATGATTTGTATAAACATGGGAGGAAAACACTTAGAACCATCAGTAATAAAAGCATAAAGGATAGCACATCTATCTATGGGAACTGTATGAACATGGGAAATGGGATAGATGTTATGACAAGTAATCCGTAAATACAAAGAATTAATCTCAGTGAATTCACAAGAGTTAATTCTTGATTAGTACCCCAAGTAATAGGACAACCACAAAGAAGGGACATCATGTCATCAACAGCAGGAAACTCAGTGTATAGGTAAGGGGGTTTACAAACTAAACGTACACCTAAAGCTTTAGAGACAGTTTGTTTATAAATTGTAAACTCTTGACCTCTAATCCAAGAAGTCAAGTAATGACCACTTGTGACCTCAGAATACACAGAGATGTTTGAGTAAAACTCTCTAATCAAAGCTACAAGAGGAGGATCAAACACCTCACACAAGGAAACCCAGTTCCTAAACACAAAGTTCCTACGAATAAAAGGATCTAGATCGCTCAAAACTATTTCCCTTTCACCCCAGATAGACCTATACTTAGTTAAAGTCTCATACATTTCCTCACACTTGGCAGACAGAAAACGCTCTCTATCACCTAGGGCTGAACCTGAAGAGGAAGACCCAGGGTTCTTATTGGCTCTAGTTTTGAACTTCCTACCAACCTTAGGAGCCATGACGAAGAACAGAAATAAGGAAAACAGCAAAAACCAAGGGCAGACTACATTAAAATGGGTTAGAGACAAGATAACAAGCAATTTGAAAAACTATATGATGCATAACAGTTAAACTCATATGAAGCATGATCTAATGCATTTAAACAGTCTAATTTCATCATAATTTTGAAAATTGACAAAAGAAAATTTAAGAATTTTAGAAATCCCCAATTTTGAAAAACCTAATTCTTAAAAAAAAAAACTTTTTGAGGATCAATTGAACAACACAACAAGTATAAAACAAGTTATAATCACTCAATCCATCAACAACAAAAGTCAATTTCACTCAATTTCACCCAATATCACAAAATCTCCAATTTCTCTAGAACTTAGAACCCAAATTTTGAAATTTTCAATTAATCACAAAAATTTTGAAATTAGAGCATATGAAACATGTTTATATGATGCATGAACAAAACTAATGGTTCAAATTTAAGCAAAAACCCTATAAACATCAAAAACCCCAAATTTTGAAAAATTCGAAAATCCCTAAGAAATGCATGAAAAATGCATGAAAACATGTTAAAAAATGAAAATAAAGGTCAAAAGAGTCTTACCTTAAGTGTATGAAGAAAACCTTTGAAACTTTGACCAAGAAAACAACAACAAAAATTGAGAGAAGGGATCGAGAGAGGAATCAAAGAGATAGACAAAAAGCTTCTTTGAAAAAGTCGGATCTAATTCCTATTTGCTTTTAAAATTCAAAATCTAATCGGTCGAGAGGAATCAAGTAGGAATTGAATTTCACTTGAAAACAAACTTGACTAATCGAAAGGATTCGAACAGGAATCGAAAGGACCCAAGACTTTTGATTAAAAAACCTATTTTTCTCCTTTACATTTCGATTGTTCGAAAAATATATTCGATCGGTCAAATTACAAAGAAACAGAAATTTTGAAAAATCTTAGAAAAAATTTCCGCATAATCATTTGAAAAACTGTTTTTATGATATGACATATATGTTAATGACTTCAAATGATTTTCAAAACCAAATTTGTCAAATATTTGAAAAATTCAACTTTATCAAATTTCCTCAATCTTTTCTTTTCTCACTCCCCAAAAATGCGTTAAACACATCAAGAAGTTTAATTTTTTGGAAGGCCACAAAACTTAACACACAATCTCATGTACCAAATTTAACAAAGTTTTGTTTGTGGTGTGTGCAACTAGCAACTGCATGAGATACTTACAAGGTGATATTTAAACAGAGAATAAACACACTTTCTAAATTATTCATCACATAAGTTTGAAAGTAACTATCACCTAAAAAGTTACATCATATAACTCCTACACCTCCTAGAAAACATGCTTGCAACCATGTAATTTTTTTATTTTGCTTTCTCTTTTTTTGCTTTATTCTTCTTTTAACTAATGTACAATAACACCTTAAGTATTTTGCTATGCAAGTGTTACACCTTACCGAGCACGGCTTTTATGATTTCCACACAGGTGTTCATGATTGATGAGTAACAATAGTCAGATGGTTATTTATACCTTTCTTCAGAGATTTTTTAGTCCTTACAATCAAAAGTATGTGACTTCAAAATCAAGAGCATGTGTTTAAAAACTAAAAACAACTCACACAATATAAGCACTACATAGCACAAACTTAGCAAAATGCATAAAAAAAAAAAAGCTCAACAAATCTAAACAAGGTACACAATCATGAAATGAAAATTTCATAAGCCAACCTCAATTACACATCTTGATGATGTATAATACAAATTTTTTATTTTCTAATTTTCTTTTAAAAAAAAAACTGAAAAACAACATAAGCAAACCTAGAATGCTATATATGAATGTTATGCAAATGCAATCCTAAAGAAAACAATTTTGGTTACAAGAGATAGAAAGAATTAACACAAGCACCATGTCAAACAAGCTCACTAAGGTTGAGTCTTTTGCATCCAAATCTTTTTAGATGCAAACTTGGAGTTGGGATTTTTATTTGAATTTACCCTAATTTCAGCTCTACTATTGGTATAAAGGTTAATAACCTTTATCAGTTTATGAATAAGTGTCATAGGATCTTATGCTTTTAGCACAAGCACTTTTTGTTTAGAAGATTGCTTTAAAGCTTGCAACTTAAAGCAATTACTCTTTCAATACAGGATTGATGTGGCAGTGTTTTATTGGTGGCATAAATTAACTCATTTACGCCACATCAGCACTGAAGGTTTATTATTTTCAATTTATTACATAGGGTCCATTTGGATAAAACTTATTGCTAAAAACTGAAAATACTGTAGTAAAATAATTTTTATATATGTGAATAGTACTGTAGGACCTATTTTTAATAAAAAAATTGCTGAAAAAAAGTGCATGAACAATGCGCGCATAGTGTGCACTGTACATTTTGTCCCCCACAGCAGAAACGAAAAAAAAAAAAAAAAAAGGAGAAAGCGTAGAATTGCAAAATGCAACAATTATAATTTGTATCCAAACGGAAACATATTCTTCATTT
The DNA here is from genome assembly GCA_014183005.1 of Castanea mollissima. NCBI lineage: Eukaryota > Viridiplantae > Streptophyta > Magnoliopsida > Fagales > Fagaceae > Castanea > Castanea mollissima. The sequence goes on from JACAVU010000005.1 coordinate 4,993,787, forward strand.
AAAGTTGCAATGTCTATTGGATAGTATAGTACATTGTTATTCATTTTATTGCTATTTTTTATGATTGAATAGTATCGTGAATAATTGCTACATGTAGTAAACAAGGTAAATAAATAAATATATATATGTATGTATGTATTCTTTAAAGTCTCAAACTTAATAGTTTTTTCATGTATTGCACAAGTTAGCGACTAGTGTTATATAAAGTAATAGTTCGATACTCAGTAACTCTATTCGGATTTTTAACTTTTGGAATAAGAGTAATAAATGTATAATTTATACTTGGTGGAATTTGACTTGTGTTCAAACAGGAGAGGACAGCATCAGATACATCATCACCGATGAAATTCCAGTAGTGCTAGAAAAATAGGATTCAGATCTTCTAGAATTTTTAAGGTACTCTACCAAATAGATTTCTTTTAATCTTAACTCTTCATTTTATAATGAATGTCTCAAATGATGTCACATCATTAATTTAATAACAAAACCTTAAAATAATGATGCCATGTCACCTAATTGAAAAAAAAAATTGACATGTCAGATATTTAATATTTTTTAACTTTCATAAACTTTTAAAAACACAGATCTAAAACCCAATCTCATAGCCAGAGGTTTAAAAACACGATCTAAAACCCAATCTCACAATCATGACTCTCGCCGGAGGTAGATTGTGCCATCAGTGTCCACCAATTTCATGATCATAGCAGTTCCTTAATCTCATGGTTACGTTTCAACTTTTGGTGCCATCATTGGCTTTCTTCTTTTTTCTTTCTTTGTTCTTTTATTAATTACCTTTCTCTTTTTCTTTACGGCTTGAAATTGATTTTGCATAAATATATGATATAGATGCGGCCTCATTCAAATACAAATCGGAATGCATTATACCAATGAAGGTTTACATTGAATTAAGTAAAAAAAAAAAAAAAAAAGCACATAATAAGGATATAATTTCATTGGAACGAGTTGATCTATATAAATTGCACTCTTTGAGATATATTCAGAGAGAGAGGGAGTGTTGTGTGGGTTTAGTCAGAGATAGGGTTGCGTGGGACTTCATCTTGATCAAATTTTCTATCATCGTTGGTGTCAAGATCTCGCTGGAGACAAGCTATGCCGTCAATGTTGGCAGAACCGGTGGTGAACAGGGAGGTGAAATGAAAGAGAAGGTAATAGAGTTTTTGACTTAAAATCTGACATGTCAATTTTATTTTTTAATAGCTGATGTATCACTTGTATTATAAGGATATTTTTAATTTAATTAATGATGTGGCATCATCTGAGACATTCATTATAAAATGAAGGGTCAAGATCAAAATAAACCAATTTGGTAGAGTACCCTAAGAACTCTAAAGTCAATAGTAATTCGTCAGTCCCTGGGGCCTTTAAAGGTGACATCTACTTCAGTGCCAGCATAACTTCTTGTCTGGTATAATTTTTAGTCAGCATTACACTCATCTCATCAGTGACAGAGCAGGCAGTAGCTTGAAGAACCAAATCTGTTTGCATCGGGTTGGCTAACGTGAACAGCTTTTGATAGTATTGCACAAATAAATTTGCAATATCATATTCCTTTTGTTGATAAATATTAAATACATTATCTATATACTTTTATTCTACTACTTAAGGCCCTTTTTCCATTTGGAATCCTCAATTTTTTGGTTAAAAAATAACACTAAATCCTGAACAAAACTGAAGAAAATTCCGGTAAAATTACATTTCCAACTGCCAAAAAAAAAAGTTTATTAAAAAAAACTACCCACATTCCTATCTTGAAAAAACTACCGCACATTCTTGCTCCTTCCAAACGTTAATCACAAAAAGTTTCTTCTCCGCAGACACAACCAAAACTACCCCCACCTTCTATCCCAAAAAAAAAAAATCCCACACATTCCTATAAAATATAAAACCATCCCACGTTCTAAAAAAAATAAAAAATACCCCATTCTCATATCAAAAAAAAAATTTAAGCAAAAACCAATTTCAACTACCTTTAAAATTATGAAACTAAATCTAAAAATAAAATAAAATACTTCATTGCACGTACAAAGCACGTGTGATTAGATTAATTTAATATTGTATATTAAACATACTATGTTTGCTGATTATTCATTTTTTTATTAATAGGTAAATATAAACAACATCAATATATATATATAATAAACTTCTTCTATGGGTTCCAGTTAGTTCAATTGGTAAAATCTCCGATAATTGAATAAGAGATTTGGAATTCAATTTCCATCTACACCAAAATCTTGATCTAATAATAAAAAAATATCATCAAAAACGGCCTACCACTACCAGGACATTTTATAATAAGTGTACCAGTGCAGGTGTGCAATTGTTAAATATGTCGTATTGGAGTCTACACGAATAAGATTTTGCAACAAAATGCCATACCTGGTCTTGTTACTCTACAGACCTTGTTTCAGACCCAAATATAATTATTGGGCCTATTTTGATCCACGATCCAGCCCATAATACAAACCGAATCCAAAAAGACCAGCCTTTTCCCGCCCACGCTTTGCACATAGCATTATATAACCCTCGAAATTCACTTTCTCTATCTCTCTCTCTCTCTCTCTCCGGAATTCGAAGAAATTCAAACACTCAGAAACCGATTACCTCAATTCACAGATCGACCTCTTCGCTGATCACCTAGGATTCAGCACAATTGGCCTCTCAAAGGACTTGGTCAAATCTCTGAATCGAGCAAATGAAGTTGAAGATCAACAAAGCTTGCGATATCAGCTCCATCTCCGTCTTTCCTCCTCACGCCAGGTTTGAATTTTCCTTCACAAACTCGTTCTGTTTGGTTTCCGAGAATGTGCAGGAAAATTTTAAGCATCAAAATTTTGAAATGTTTAAACTAATGAACGGATTCTTCATATTCTGTTTCAGTTTTGATTGTTTACTTTGATTCTTAAAACTTTGGATGAGATCAAGTGATTTTTCTATTTCATTACAAAGGATCCGTTTGGTTGCTGAGAAAATACTGGAATAAAATCAAAATTCAATCTCAAATTCTTTTTCTTTCGTCCGTTTCTCTCAGAAACCAAAGAGAGCGAAAGAGTATTTGTAACTACCTGCAAATCTGTTTCCATATCTGACTTTTATAGTTACTGCGAGAATATAGGAAAATAACAGATTCACAATGTTTGAATCTTAAATTATCATATACTATAGAATTTCAAAAGTAAGATTTCGCTCAACTAAAGCTAAATCAGCTATTTACCTCAGTTTGATTTAATATTCAACAAATGAGATTGTTCTTTGCTTTCATTTACTCTTCACTATTTGTGCGTTAACTTATATTTTGGAAACGATCTGAATTAGGAGATCAAGTGCGATACCAACTGGACCTAATGCTCAAGCATCACAACTCCAATCGCAACAGTCGCAGCAATCATTTTCGCAGGGACTTTCATCTCAGCATGGCATGTTTTCTCAGCTCTCTCAGAACTCTCTCAATGAGGCTCTGACTAATGATCAGGTTTGAATTTCCTGGTACTGAGAATTTGTTTGATTTGCTGAAGAAATTGAGAACAGGAACAAGAGAAGAATTATTGAGTCTAATGGATCTTTAGTCTTGCAGGAAATTGTTGAAAGATAAGTCTTAAGCGAAACCAAATATAATCAAATAATCTTGCTATTTTGAATTTCTGTTAGTCATCTTGAACTTGCTGCTAGTTTAAACCTCTAATAGCTGAAACTTTTTTTTTTTAGAGTGCAATAATCATATGCATAGGTATTAAAATTTTTATTGTGAAGAGTATAGCTATATTTAAGAATGGCCACTATTTGTACATGGCTTTTTGTAATTTCCAAATGGTAGAAGCTATCATGATTCATATTTATCTTCGATCATTGCTGAGGTCACCAACTTATGGATTTATATAAACTGTGGGCTCTAGATGTTCACTTCCCACGTAGTTTCGTATATATTTACATTTCCTACTTGTTTGCATATAAATACATAGAGATGCGGTGTTCTCGTTGTTGAATGGAGACACTAGCTTGATTGAGTTTTTAACTCTAGAACAGTTTTTTTGGTTCTTTTCTATGGTATGATCTCTTTGTAAAATTCCTTTTCACCAAATCTAATATATAGAACGGTTTTCACATGTAATGATTTTGAGAGGCAAAGGCTAAAGTTGTGCTGAAATAAAACAGAAATTTTAAGTCGCCTATTCTGTTTCCTTTTTTTGTGGCTTGAAAATGAACTCTATGAACTAGTATGTACACTCGTCATAGTTTAGTTTTTCAGTCCTTGCAGAGATTTGGTTCTCAAGAACGAGAAAACTCTGTAAAGAAGATTTCTTGCTTGCCTCCACCTAGTTGTTCACGAGAAGAGAGTCAAATGCAAATCTCAAGATCTTCAGCCAATCTAATGCGGAAATGGAATTCTGCTTCTGTTACAGATCATAGATGTAAGTTCAAAATTTAGTTTCTTTTCTTGAAATTGTTTAAGTATCTTTGTAAAAATGTGGTTTCCTTTCTTTACGGTTATGCAAAAGTAGGCATGTCAAATAAGAATTTGTTCTTGCATGCATAAGTATGTATTTCCACAGATATTGAAATTTTTATTTGCCTGAGCAGGTCAGATTAGTGAAGAACTTGAACATCGAATTGGATTGATGGAAACTTCATTAAGCAGGTTTGGAATGATCCTGGATTCTGTTCAGAGTGACGTCATGCAAGTAAACAAAGGAACAAAAGAAGTTTCACTGGAGAGTGAGTATTCTATTCCAACAGTCAATGCATTAAAAAGTAGGATCTGAAGAGAAACTATATAACTCAATCTTTAAAAGTAATACTGTCATTTTTTATATAAGAGACTTGTGACATAAAAACCAGGAAATATATACTACTTTCATAAAGTTTCAGATGAATTAAGTTCACTTATTTGATGTTGATGTGTAGCTTAACTTACGGTTTGGTTGTATTTGATGATGAATTTACTTGATTTTTGAATAATGTAAAGATCTTCATCTATTAGGTAGGACTTAGTTAGATTTGATGAACAGTGAACACAATAAATTGTTCAGTGCAAACAACTGTGCTTCCAAATCTTTGTAGGTATGCAATGTAAGTTGTTGGGGAACATAATAAACAAAATAATTTTCTTATGTTTTCTCAAATTTGATTCAGTGGACAGCATACGGCAGAAACTGATTGTTCAAGATAACTTTCTGCAGTCAATGGTAAAGCCTTGTTGACCTGCTTAGGTTTTAAAATATCAAGTGATGTGTTGTTTGAGATATGGTTTCTTCTAACACGGCTGAGATATGGTAAACCAGAACAAGGGACAAGAAGATTTGAAAGCTAGCGTTGCTGGGGGATTCAAGTTGATATCTGATCGGCTTAGCAAAGATATATATCAAGACAAGCTACAGGAGATTTTCAAGGTGGTCTCAGCCTTACCGCAGCAGGTGGAAGCATCTATATTGAGATTACAAGATAAGATCGGCAACACCCTCTCCAAAGAAGTGCAAGTATGTACGATGTCTTAAGCGATACTGCTGATATATATGCGCCCGCGTGTGTGTGATTCAAGACTTTAAGATAATTCATTTTGTGGTCCTTGACTGTAGCAAATGTTTTATTGAATTTTATTTCTTTGCCCGACACAAACAATGCTCAAATCTTCCCTAATCTCTCTCTTTTCAATTTTCTCAACTCAATATTTCTACTTTAAATATTAAATAATGCAAAGCCTTTCAACTTATTGAATTCCTTTTTCTTCATCAATTATTCTCAGGCAATGGCTTGCAGCCTGAAGACTCCTAACCAGAAATATATCGCACCCTCTATCCTCCTCCCAGAGGTGCTTTATTCTTCTTGGATAATGACCCATTACATTTTTAAGTACTCATGTATAGTGAAGGTGTGATCTCAGAAAACCTCTTACATTTGTCAATCTGCAGGGTACTGACCAACGTGCTACTTCACAGAGATATGCAAAGCCTCCTAGGGAGTATGTAAAACTTTCTTTTTTTCTGTTGGATATAGTCCTGTTTAATTGGACAAGTTACATCCCCAGTCTGATCCTCATAAATAACGTGATCTCCCTAAATGTTTCAAGTCTCAACTGAAATTTAAAGTCTAGCTTCTAGGATATAATCTAATTTGAGTAAGGGAAGAAGACTAGGAAGGATTTCTTTTTTATCGGTAAGTTACATACACACACTCAATGTTGAACTCACGATCTCATTCTTCATCTTTCTTATAAAATAAGGAAGTGTCATTTGAGCTAGAAAGAAGTCTAGAAAGGATAGACTAAAAATAGATTCATTTGAAGTCATCCATTGACTGAAATGGAGGGTAAAGAAATCTCTTGATCATTTCCAAAAGGGAAGAAAGATAGATTTTATAAGCACATGCATAAAGACGGTGTTCAAATCAATAACTCCTGTTATTGTTTTTGTAGAGCTTTAAATTTTCTGGTGCTCGGTTGTAGTGTTCCTAGTTTGAAACTAGAGTCTTCTTCCATCAATGTGATTAGGAATTAAGAATATGTTTTCATAAAAAAAATATATATATATATATATATTGTATTATTTTTCTTCTGTTTTTATAAGTTTTTTGTATTATTTTTCTTGGGAGAGAAAGGTGCATGATTTTTGGTTCGATGCCATCTTCTTGGACATATAAGCTGGTCCTTTAGTCCTTAGATTTTGTAACAATCTTTTTTATTTTTTAAGCCTTTCAAGAGATTAAAATTGTTTGCTTGATTCCAGTTTGGCAGTGTCTCCAAAGGTCTTTAAGAAAGCAACTATCGTTCCGAAAGTAGAAACAGGAGGCTGGAAATCAGTAAAAGTGGATAAGGCAATTTCCACTAATAGGGCATCCAACAAGGTGCAGAAACAAAACAGAGTTTCCCCCCCAGAACAGGTAATTCATTGGGTTTTCTTTCTTTCTTTCTTTTTCCATCTCTTTGTTAGTTTAATCCAGCATCTGCTAAGGTGATTAGCATGATCGTGTGAATTGTACTGAGTCACGTTCCTTAACATGTACTTGAAAGCAAAAAGTGACCTTTTACCCCAAGTAGTGTACGAAAATTTTGGCACTTGTTTGTTTGAACAATATAAGTCTGTTTTCGTGGCCCAATTGAGATGGCAATACATGATGCAGGAAAAGATTTGTAGAGTTATCATTGAATCAGATGAGGAGATTGATAGAGATTTTTCCTGCTTGCTTGAAGAGGAAACAGGTAGTTAATGACATTTATTCTTGACTATTATTTTCGTGGCTCTCGTTGATTAAAATTTCTAGTGGAAGCATTTATTTCTTTGAATATTATTGTTCATGTCTCTCTCTCATTGATTTTATTTTCCATTTGAGGTAAACATTGAACCCCTAGTGATTTACTGGACATCTTTCATCTTTGAGATGCCAGCTTTCTGATTTTGGAGAGAGATAAGATTGCACTGTAATTTTAGGAATTAGAAATTGTTGTAGATATTATAGCTGTGCCGAAGGGCTATTTTAAGACAGCTATTGACTGCTATTCAGATACAGATAAACATGTTCGCTGGTGTCAAAAATCATTCACTAATCTGACGGTATACTTTTTTTTATTAAACTTAGAAATAATTTACGTAAGTGTTTTACTTCATTGAAAAGTAACATGATGACAGTTTAGTTGCACAGGAAGAGGAAATGTATGATTTCTATTTTTCTTCTTCTTTTCATGGTACACATAGATGTCAATTTTTGAAATTGTCACTAGTTTGCCTTGTTATTTTTCCAGTAAACATTAATTACTTCACAATCTTTGCTCTCATCCTGATTCTTTCCTTGGTGAAGGCATGGGAAAGTTTTTTACTAAGGAGGTAAAAGAAGAGACTGATCGGATTCTGAGGAAAGCAAGGAGGCGAAAGAGAAAATGCTGTAATCCAATAATTATTAATTGAAGGTAAAATTTTTACTATTATATTTGCAAATTGTGAAACTTCATACTGTGCAGAATTTTATCGATTTCCAAAGTTTTTTTCTGGCACTAAGTGAAAAAAAATTCCTTAGACTGAATCACTGAGTATTTAAAAAAAAAAATTTCATTGAATTTCACACTGACATTGATAGTGCAATTGATTGATCATATCATTTGAGATAAGGTTGCTTACTTAATATGCACTGTTTGGAGGCATGGGGTAGGGGGTTATGCCCTTTAAGGTTTTGATTGTATTGTTGATGAGATTATAAATATTATGAAAATTTCTGGAAAGATGTGCTTCAAAAGTGGGAAAGGAAACATCTTTCTAGCACGGTTACTTTGCCAATAATCACTTTAGAACTTTCGGTCTCACGCACCCAATTTAGGCCCCATGCTCTTTTGGGAGTGTGGGACTAAGGGAATGGGGATGACTTCTTGAGATAGGTTTTCTTTTGCTGTGTGAATTAGTTCACTAACTACTTTATAACATTCTTCTTTTTTCGGAACAACCATGGTATTAAAAAGCTTAGAACAAAAGTGAGTCTATTGGGTTGGTGTGCTTGTGCTTTTATGATCACATTCTAGTACTATAGTTAGACAATCAAATACTCATTAAATTTATTAGTTTGGGACTAGAAACATTCAATGCATTTACAGATCTACTAAAGATGTTAGAAGTTCCCTTGGTACTGATATCATTTATGACAGCTTTTCTTTGCTACTTGGCAATAAAATATTTTTGCAATCACTCTATTGTTACATGAAAGAGGCACAATATGAAGCCTATTGTATCTCCCATGCAATTCTAGATTCCCTTATGTGCTTTAGTCATTGTTTTTAATGGATCTGCTGTTAAATGAGGTTATGACCGAGAATTACTGGTTGTTCAGGTGCAAGATACATTTGATGAAATGACAAATGATGTTTTGAGAAATTATATCTCAGAGAACCCCAGTGCACTGGGGTGCCCCCCACACTGCCATACTACAAATCCAATTACTTAGGTACATATCTTAACACACCAATGTGTAATCTTGGAATTTTATTTTTTTCCTTCCTTTCTGCGCCGCTTGATCATTTTCTATCAATAAACTGACTTCTAAGTGAAGATTTCTAGAGGACTTTGTATTGTGATGTAGCAAATTAGTGGCAAAAATGTGGGTGCGACGGAGAAGTGCCCGCTGCTAGATGAGGCACACAGCCAAAAAAATTTGTTCCCAAAATTTATCCCCATGAATCCATATTTCTGATAACCATCTTAATACAAAAAATCATGAGTATGAATTTATTCAACCTCCCACTCCAACCGGAAAATAAGACCACTCGTATGTGGGAACAGAACTGGTCTTGGTAGTCTACCGTCCAAACAAGATATCATTTACTAATACAAATTCTCCATTCTACTTAAATTTTCCACTTTATACTCTAGCAATTAAAGTATGTGATGTTCATCAATTTTTTAAGTATGCCATGCATTTGATTCTTTTTTCTTCTTTTTTTCTAATTATAAACATAGGCTACTTTATAAGAAAAAAGGGACGTGACAATGAGGATTTTTATTGGTCATTTACATACAAAGGTTTTCCATTTCAATGATAAAATGAATTAATTTAAGTAGTTTTATCAAATCTCAAACATAGGCTACTTTATAAGGAAAAAGGGATGTGGCGACGAGGATTTTTATTTGTCATTTACATACAAAGGTTTTCCATTTCAATGATAAAATGAATTAATTTAGTGGTTTTATCAAATCTCAAACATAGGCTATTTTATAAGGAAAAAAGGGATGTGGCGATGAAGATTTTTATTGGTCATTTACATACAAAGGTTTTCCATTTCAATGATAAAATGAATTAATTTAGTGGTTTTATCAAATCTCAAACATGAGCCAGCCCTGTACCCCATGAGCAGGTGTTTTTTTCCCCCATTTCTTTCTTTGTTGGTATAATAATGAGGTTATATCTCAGCCTCTCAGGTTTTCTCTGCCTTAAAAATTTTGAACACTCGAAATTCAATTTGAACCCAGTTTGGGTTTTTACTTTTTATTTGAGATTGCGTTTTTTAGCCCATAGACTAAATATCAAGGCCCAAGGAAACCCACAAACTAATATCTGTAGACGCTAGACAGCAGTCCAATAACTGAAGCTCTAAGCGTGACAAAAATTCAAAGCCCACGTTAGCTCATATATCATGGGCTCAATTGTTCAAATCTGTCAACGTGCTTAATGCTATTGTTTATCATATCATTCATATGTATTTTACAAGAGAAAACCATCTGAACTTCCCCTTTGAGAAGAGAGATTCAAAACTATTTCCTATTTAATTTTTTTTTTTGTGGATGAAATTTTTTGTCACTACAAATATTTGGAATTACAATAAATATTTAATTAATAATTAACGGTTTGAGCCAAACAACAAAATATCTTCTTCTTTTTTTCCTTAGGGTCACAATTAAAACGAGAGTTTTCTTTTTCTTTTTTTCTTTTTGAGAAACGAGAGTTTTCTAAAAAATGATATTAAGAAAAACGAATAATTTGCTAAAAAGATATTTTCTATAAAAACAAACAAAACAGAACGCTCTTAACAATAACAATATATGACGATAATGACAAAAAAAAAATTCGTAATCGTTATTCACTCTGTCGCTTTCAAAGTTCTGAGCTGATAAAAATTAATCGTTGCAAACTTCAATTTGACTCCTTCCATCTGTATAACCCAAACGCACGCCATTGTAACGTCAATTCATTATGTTCTTCTTTGTGAATTATTATATGATCTGAGTTTCTCTCCAAGAAACTACTACCGGCTACCGCCAGTAACACTAACAAAGAACTGGGCCCTCAAAGCACCACCAAGGTGTAAGAGTAACACAACCCTATTCCTCAGTTGTCCTTTTTATCCTTTTAAAAGCGACGTTAACAAAAGCCTTCATCTGCTTTTTCAAATCTCCAATTAATATATATCAAAAGCTCTTTTTATATATATATAATTTCTATAATGATTGGATGGCTAGAATCTTATTGCTTATCAATCGATGCCTCTGTTTATTTTCTCTCAAATTGGCATCTATCTTGTCTTATTTAGAGGGATTACGACAATACTGAGGCCTTTAATTTCAAAGCTATAATTCAACCTCTGTTGTCAATTATATGGTAGGTTGGTAGCCATGGATTAGCACCTAGGCAAATCACTTAAGCGTACTTGATTTATTTTACTTTTGGTGGTGAAACAAAAGAGTTTCTTCTCGAAGTGCTCGGCTCTTGCAAGTTGCAACTTTAACCTCTAGCTACAAAGTACCCGCAGTCCGTTAAGATCTAGATCATTTACAAGCTAAACAGGATTTATATTTAAATCATGGAAAAAATAACTAAAGCAGAGCTTATGGCAAAAATTATCGAATTTTGTCGATATATGATAGGTGACATTGATTGTCCTATTATTCGACCGACGACTCATCATTTCACTACCTCTTTAGTTAGCCAACTCATAAACATGTACATATTAAAGTAGATTTCACTAACCATAATCTTTATTACTTTTTTGAGAGAAATAGGGCTTTTTTACTTTTCTTTCTCTCTAGATAGGGGCCGGGGTATGTGTTGGGAGTCCTCTTAAAGGTATTGAGTTTTCAAAAGAAAGGGGCATCCAATGCTTAAAGAGAGTGATTGGAATAGGGAATGTCCAATGCGCAATACCCTAAGCTTGGAGAAACAGCCTAAAACCGCCATCCATGGTCAAAAAGTTTTGTAGCCCCACTTGGGATTAGAGAAATGAGATTTGATTTCATCACAAGTTTAATGATTATTTCCCTACTACCTTAATAAACTATTAGCTTTAAAAAGGAACAAAATAATACATACTCGTCTTACTATGAACATTGCATAACCTTCTCTATTTATATAGAATCTCAACCATAAAAGTTTTAGTAGTAGTAGAATATTAGAATTGCTTACAAGATTAAGAGTAGTCTTTTGGCTAAAAATTGCAAAAAACAGAATATATTGTGGTTATAGGTACTGTTCAAAGTTATTTGAAAAAATGAAGAGAGTGACTGAATTTCAGCAACGGTGTTGCCGAAATTGCAAGAAAAAGTAAAATCTGGCAAGGGAGAGAGAAAATTGAATTTCAGTAATGAGATTACCGAAATTCCTGTCCTGCCCATACTGTCAGGCCTGCCTGTGAAGTGCCCAAAATGCTGAAATGGAAACCAATTGTGACAATGGCATTGCCGAAAATAGGAGGAAAAAAAAAATTGTGGCAACCAAGTTGCCGAAAATGGAGGGAAAAAAAAAAGATGTTACGTCCACAACATTTTTCACAACAAATTACAGGTGGTTAGTTGTTATTGGTTCAAATTTGAACCTAACACTAAAATTACTTTTTTGCCCCAATAATAACAATCAGTAACAACCTGCCACTTAGGATTTGTTGTGAAAATGTTGTAGATGTATCATTTCTAAAAAAAAATCGTAGTGTCAAAATAGAAAGGGGAAAAAAAAAGTAGCAAATTGTTTTGTGGCAATTGCATTGCCAAAATAGAGGGGAAAAAAACAATTTGCCACTTTTTTTTTTTCCTTCTATTTCGGCACCACGATTTTTTTTTAGAAATGATACGTCCACAATATTTTCACAATATTTTTATAACAAATCCAAACTAGCAGGTTGTTACTGATTGTTATTATTGGGGCATAAAAGTTATCTTAGTATTAGGTTTAAATTTAAACCAATAACAACTAATCACTTGTAATTTGTTGTGAAAAATGTTGTGAACGCAGCATTTTTTTTCCCTCCATTTTCGGTGACTTGGTTGCCACCATTTTTTTTTCTCCCATTTTCGACAATGCCATTGCCACAATAGATTTTTTTTTTTTTTTAAACTTTTCTCCCATCTTCGGCAATGGCACTTCAATGGTTTTTTTTTTTTTTTTTTTTTACTTTTCTCCCATTTTCAGCAATGGCACCTCAATTGGTTTTTTTTCTTTTTCTTTTTTTTTCTTTTTCCCCCATTTTCGTCAATGGCATTGTCACAATTGTTTTTATTTGGGCACTCACTCAGGCAATGGTTTGGGCAACAAGAATTTCGGTAATGGGATTACCGAAATTCAAATCCTACCATCACCTGCAAATTTATTTCTCTCTCATACTTTTTTATGCAATTTCGGCAACGCTGTTGCCGAAATTTAGTCTCTTTTCTCATTTTATCAAATAACTTGAACAATGCCTATAACAACAAAAAACTTCATTTTTTGCAATATTTAGCCAAAAGACTCAGATTAAGAGAATCAGAAATAGGTAGAAAAAGAAAATATTACATATTCAGTTGACAACATACGTCTATATCAGAAAGCCTTGAAGAGGTTGTACGTTTATCATATGAAATTATTTTGTTACAATAAGTTTATTGGGGTTATGATGAACATTATAAGTACTGCAAGAGTACAAGTTGTACAAAAACATTAAATTAGATTGGTATCTCCAACATTTGCACTCAAACTTGAGGTGAAACTTTGAAGATACCTTGAATTTGGAATGCAATATGTGCAATAGATACGATGTCAATATTCAATAATAAAAAAAAATGGCAATATTGTGGCTACTGTAGTTGGCTGACCCTAATGCTATAATAGAATCGTTATTGGGATTGAGAAAATGAGAGAGAGAAATAGAGAGAGAAGCAAAGATTAATGTGGATCTTTGACATTGACGGCTCAGCTCTAGGCCTCTCATTTGGGAAGAGGAAATGGAAAGAAATAGAAAGAATAATTTTAGAATATTCTTCCCTTCCCTTGTTTGGGAGTTTTAATATAAGGAATAGAAAATTCATTCCCTTGTTTGAGAGTTTAAGTGGGAGGGAATGGAATGGGTATGAGGGAACGGAATGGGTATGAGGGAACACTCATTTCTCTCTATTCCCTTAAAATCTCAAATTTTCATTCTCTCCAAAATTGAGAGGAATAGAAGGGAATAGAATTAGATTTAATGAATTTTTTACTAAAACTCCCAAAATACCCCTATATATTTAACTCTTTATTTTAAAATATGGGTCTAATAGTAATATTATCATAAAATGATTCCATTCCATTCCCTCCATGTTACTCCCAAACAAGATCACTTACATTCCATTAATTTTCATTCCTTTATTTTAAAACATCCAATCAAGGATACTTAATTCTATTGCATTTCATTCCTTTCACTTACTTGAATACATTCCATTCCACTCCATTCATTTCCATTCCCTTAGAATCATTCCATTCCATTCCGTTTCATTTCCTTATAAACTCCCAAATGAAGTCTTAGGTTGCCCCAGGGCCGGTGGGAGGTGGGGGGGCTTATCAGGAATCACCATGGTGCTTGGGTTAAAGGGTTCATTAGATCCATTAGCCAAGCTAATAATATGGATGGGAAGCTTTGGGCAGTTAGGGGTGGTTTAGCTCTGTGCTTGGACTATGGGCTACTTATTATTGAATTAGATGTTGATTCTAAAGCTGTTGTTTATTTACTTTCTAACAATGATAGCTCTTCTACTAAATTTGCCCCTATTCTTGATGATTGCAAACAATTCATGACGTTAATCCTAGCATTGAAGATCAATCATTGCTTTAGAGAAGCAAATGCTTGCACCGATGGGCTAGCCAAGTCAGGTTCTAACAATAGGCTTTGTTGTTCTAGAAACTCCACCTATGGAGATTGTCCAGCTTTTGATTAGAAACTCTTCGAGGTCTGCTTGAAATAGACTTTGTTCGGACCCAGCTACTCTGGCAGCTGGGTAGTTGGTTTTTATGATATTCCCTATTAACCAAAAAAAAAAGATTAACGTGGATCAACTTGACAATTTGCATTCACAAAACGAAGCATTAAGAGACCACATCATTACTATATGAAATTTTTTTGTGACACTGATAGTATATGTATAGAGTGTAAACTATACCTAGCCAAGACGAAGATAACTTTATTTAGAAATATGGTCATAAATGTCAAATAACAAATTTCATTTTGAATTCGAAAAAAGAACTCCTAAAATTTAGGATTTTTTTTCTCTTCACTTTCAAAAAATAAATAACGGTTATTGCTTGTCTCTAAAGTTTGTCCTTTTTATTTGTTTAAAAAATAAAATTATTTATTTATTTCTAAATTATAATAAAAACAAATTATTAACCTTTATCAAAAAAAAATAAAAGAGTTTCTGAGCATACGCGTGAGCATGTGCTCAAATGCTAGTATATATATAACTTCTTCTGAAAACCATAATATTTTTTATTTTATTATCAATGTTGTGGGAAGAGGAGGCTTGAAGAACAAATATTACCAAATAAATTCGACCCAAGGAGAAGGTGGACCCGACTTCTAATCAGCTCCAACCCAACACAATGATGATAACCCAGACATTGAAACCAAGGAAAAAGCCTACCCAAGGAGCCCAAGGAATGAACACTCCTCAAAAGACTGTAGATAAGCCACCTGGACTAGAAGACTAAAGACCGAAGAAAGAAGTAGAGATATACAAGTAAAAAAAGGGGGGAAGTTTCCAAATAAAGTACCCAACAACTCCACATTCAATATACTGCACCAACTCAGTTGGCTGCATTAATGGTGGAATGATCCTTGAACAATACCCTCACAACTTGCAGCACATTCTACCACCTCCAGCAAAGCCCTAATGAGACAAACATCCAAGTGAAGATTAGTAGTTGTCCAAGTAGGGATGGCCATTTAGATCCGACCCGCGGATACCCAGCCCAGCCTAACACTAATGGGCTAGATTTTACTCGACCCGATAAAGAATAAGGTAAGGTGTAGGTTTTTTTTTTAAAAAAAAAATACCTAAAGTGGGTCCAAGTTGGGTCTAGGTTTTATAAAAAAAACCCAAAACCCAGCCCTGATATGACCCGATTACCATGAAATTACTAAAAACACCCCTTATATATATATATATCATTGTAAACCCTAAGTCACTAACCCAATCCCTAGCTGCCTCTCATAGTCTCATTCCCATTCAATTCACGCCTCACCCTAACCCTCAATCTCTCTGTCACTCACGTAATCAAGCACAAGAGCACGCAGCCATGCACAAGAGCATGCAGCCACGCCTTGGTCTCACTTTGACTGTCACTCACACAATCACCACTCACTCTCAAGCACACAACCACTCCTCGGCCAAGCTCACAGAAAAGCAAGGTGTTTCATACTTCTTAGCTAAGGATCCCAATAAAAAGAAGTTTCTCTCTCAAGATTTCATACTCCTTTCAATACTACTCATCATTGATGATGTTCTTTAAATCTTGTTGATGTTGACTAGCTTTCTTCTATTGGTCAAATTAATACTTTTCTAGGTTTTCCAGCTTCTGGGTTTTTTTATAGACTGGTTGATTATTTATTGGATGACCCAATTTTGTGCTTCGTGTTTAATTTTCATATGAATCTTTATTTGGTCTTGAAGTAAGGCCAGGACCATACGATCTTATTCGTTATCAACTGGGAATGAGAATTGTATCTGTATATGTGTCATTATGGAAGATAAGACATTTTGTAATGGTGATTTCTGGACTCATGAACAAAAGGGGTCATCCCATATTTGACTCATTATTATTATTATTATTGGCCTTTTGTTTTTGAGTAATTGTCTTAGGAGATAGGCTATTATGAAAGTTCACATATAGCCACACACAAAAATAATAATAAATTAGAAATGTATTAGAGCCTAGACTTAACCGAAAATAGCATACAACATTTGATTGGGCTTCAAATTTTTTTTTTTTTGGTTGGGCCAGATTTGGGCCCAAGTGGCTAAACAAGGCCTACGAGGCGGGTCTGGGCCCCAGGAAAAAAATTTGACTAATAATCAGGTCAGGTCCGGGTCGTGTGTCCAAGCCCGTGGGTCAAGTCTAGGTATGTAAAAACCCGGTCCGTTGCCATTCCTGTGTCCAAGTGGAGGGCTAAGATGCACTTTAGGTAGTTATATAAGGAAAAGGCAATTCTCTAGAATGGGGGGACGAAAGAATTAAAGGGAAAAATCTAAAGTGTAACCAAGAACTTTGTAACCGAGAAAGTGTGATTATACAAGTTAAGGCTCCTTGCCCCTTGGACCATCCCGTGGAAGAACTTACATCAGTATCTAAGCTTGAAAGTTTGACCTTGATAACCTACTTCTACAATATGAAGTTTTTTCTTAATTGTTGATTCTTCTTTTAATCATCTGACATAATTATTTAGGCTTGAAAGGTTGTGCTTGATAACCTACTTCTACAAATTAATTGTATTGGGCCATGATACAGTGCAAGACCATCTAACTTAGGCCGGGGCCGCTATATTTGATGTACACAAATGTCTTCTAAAAATTCAAAACTTATATAATGAAAATAAAAGTTGAAAAAAATAAATAAATAAATAAACAAGATTTTTAATTAAAAGGGGAAAAAATAAAATTATTATCACCTTTCAAATGTGATTAAAAAAGTACAAAGTAATAATATAATAATTTAGTCTTCTTTATGTAAATTTCTATATAAGCAATAAATAATGATTTCATAATAAACTTTAAAGTTTAATATTATTTTAAAGTTGACTTTGAACTCGATATTAATATATATATTATGTTAGACTTCATATGAGTTCTACTTGGGTTTATTCTACGCCGATAATAACAACACCACTTGACCCAAAACCTATGATATTGAATAAGTTATAAAATTTCATGTTAGCACAACAATAGAACAAGTTTTAAGAGTTCATTGACTCTGTATTGATATCTCGATCTAACAAACTGTTGGGGAAAGAATACTTTGGAGTTTGGAGAGACTCTAATTGAGGGTTAATATAGCATATAGAAAGTAGGAACACCGTTTAACCCAAAAGGTTAAACTAATAAGTTCAGATTCAATTATGTTATATTAACCATACATTATTATTATTAGTATCCCATATTTAATACTAATATATAACTAATCATATTACCCACACGGCAAGGGAATAGTACAACATAAACATCATGGTAAGATGGGTGATAGACTGATAGCACTTGTTCTTACATTTTTGTGACAAGTCATAACCACCCAATTATGACCTAATCGAATAATCTAACCTCAAATTGACCATGCGCCCATAAAATATTATTATGCGAAAAATCTTATGTTGCACCCTAACGAGTCATTGATTGTTTCTAAGAAAACTTTTTTGGTGAACTTAAATTAGTTGCAACAAACAGTGTAATTATGAAGCTTGTTATCTAAGCCCCTAGCTTAAACAACCCCGGTCATTTTCTAAAGAGGTTAAATTTTTAGTATTACAAAATTCTTGCTTTGCATTTAAGGAAAACTGCAAGTAGTTCCCACTTCCTACTGTGTGTCTCTCCAATTGCTTGTTGACAGAGATTTGCTGGATAATAATAATATATAATCATTGAATTAGATATGGGTCCTTATTAGGAGGACTGCGAATTCCACCATTTCTCAAATCCCCTTTTAGCTATTTTTTAAATATCTTTCAGTGCAAGCAAGGGAAAAAGCTGCTTCAAAATTGACATGCAGAAACTCTCTCTCTCTCTCTCTCTCTCGTATTAGTTAAACTGTTCAACGAAATTATAATAGTGTGAGATGCATATTAACCTCTATTTGTCACTATCCTGAATAAGTTGCTTCCTTGTGAGTAATTAAGCAATTGATTTGGTGCTCCATTTTATATGAATGGTGGTCCCGGTTTGGTAACTTTAGAACCTAATTACATTTTATATATATATATATATATAAAAGTTTACCTCTAAAATTAGTTATAGCATAAGACTACAACCTTACTCAATAAAATAAATATTACTGCATATTTTAACAATCTTACCGTTGAGTTGCATGTTTTTTACACTCTTAATACACATGTCAACTTTTGTGTCAATCGGATGTTATTTACTATATGATCTATATCCTTATATTTTATGCATAATTTTAAATTATAAAAACTTGCAATTTAAATAATTTATTGATAACATAGCTATTAATTTTTAATTTTCTAAACATTTTGCAAGCATAAAGGATATAATAAAAGGAAGTAATCCAACAATAGATTTGTCAAAATTCATATCTAATAAAAAGATATTAATTACAGTTGTGGTCTTAAGTTACAACCAATTTTACAACTAAAATTTGTCATATATATATATGTGTGTGTGTGCACGCACGCGCGTGTGTGAAAGTAACGTCCCAACCTTTAACTACACTAGTTTACTTTCTTCTTATAAGGCATTTTAAAATTTTCATAAACTGATAGTGTAGTAGATGAAACTTAAGACTTCAGATTCTATTGAGCTTATCAGCAAATGTCCATAGAACCTAATTGCTTTTTTTTAATATATACATTGAAGAAGAACCTAATATTTATGTTCACTTAAAACTTTTTTTTTTAATATATAGGATAGGTTCGCTTAAAACAAAATTAATATCCATGAGTCTAGTGGATTCCAAAACTTGGACAAGACATAATAGGAGGCCTACAAATATTTTTTTTTATTCTCACCTTATAGCTTATTATTATTATTACCACACTACTGCATAACACTTTTCAGTTTGGTCTAAAACGCAATTATAATTTATAAATTAGCATTCATTAGCCACCGTATTTTTTATTATTTCATACCCATCCATTATCTTTAATTTGTCAATAGGACATTATTATTCTTCTTCTTTTTGTCGGGATCAAATAAGACATGGTGCATGATGAAGCCAAAGAGTGAGAAGAGAAGAGGTGGTGGGGGCCTTAGGGGGGACCTATTGCCTCATATGGGCTTTTCTAATCGAAAAATAATTGCCCTTAGAGTTGTTAAAAAGTGTGGACCCAACTCCCTTCAATTTGTGGGGCTCCGAGTGAACTGACTTTTTAGGCCCAACTGCTCCTCACATGCAATAGGGACAAACTAATTGATATTGGTATTTTTTTTTTTTTGCTGAATTTGGTGTCCAAATATTTGTAGGCCTCACTTCCTCTGCCATACATTAATCCAACTATTATATTTCCCATTCAATCTTGTACTGTTGGACCCAAATGCTAGTATAGTATGCTACTTTGAGACTAGGACAATAAATAACTATACAATGGTCTTATTTACCTAAAGGCATTGTACAAAAAAAAAAACAGGAAATTTTTTTTTTTAATTTGGTCAAAATAAATATAAAGTCAATGGACACAAAAATTGAACAAAAAAATTTATATTTAGTTGATGTGACAAATTGTCAGCAATAAGTAAAAAAAGTAATATCAATAATATGTTCATAAAAAACTAATAAAAGTTTATCAATTCAATTGTTACGAAAAATATAGTGAATATTTTTTGGTGCCTATAGCATTACTTCAAAATAACTATAATTTTATATAAAACTTAATAAAGAAATGAGAAAATTGGGGTGGTTGTGGCTCATGGCTCGAAATAATTCCAATTCATGGTCTTACTTTTCATTATAAAAAAAAAGTTATGTATAAAAGAAAACATAATAAAGAAATGCTAGGCTGTTACAATCGTACCGAAAGCAACTGCCCGGAAGGTTTTGCATTTTGGTCCAGTTTATCAAAGGTCGAGCCATGTTAGTAAAAAAAAAGTTTAACCACGTTACCATCTTATTAATAAAATTGTTTTAAGGTTCAGTAAAAGAAAACAAGTTCAGTATCTGTTTGGTATAGCTTGTTTTAACGGGCATAAATGATAAGATAAGTTGGGGTTTGACTAAAGATTATAGTTAAGAAGAAGTGAAACTTTAAAAGATAAAAATTATAGTTAAGAAAAAAGTGAAATTTAAAAAGTTTTAAGTAAGAGTAAACTGGTTTAACTTCATTCTTACCTTTAAATTATTTAATCTATGTTCTTAACAAATAAAATTCTTCTAAAGGTTGATGGTTATAACTAATTCATTCTGCTGATATCTAATTCAGCACCAAATCCAAAATATGATAATATAAAGCTTATTAACAAACATGTCAATCACACATGCAATGAATCCAACAAAGAATTCTTTTCGTACAACTACAGGATATGAGATCAATGGTCAATCACCAGCAATAATATTTTAGACCCTGTCCTCGTTGGACTAAGGTTTGTGGGTGTGTGTGTTTGGAATGTAATCATATATTAGTATCTCATTTCTCTAAACTTTTTATTATATAGTATGATTCAATCTTTTAAAAAGAAAACCTCATAAGTTAAATCTTCTCTTAGAGCCTTTCAAGAATCAAGAGGAGGCAAAATTTGAATTCAAAACTCAACCATCATTAGCATCATAATGGCATGGGTCAAAGAGTAAAAGCAAAGTGTGTTGCAAATGAACCTTATAATTTACATTTTATGGTACTCCATAAGCATTTAAAGCCCTTGCGTCAGTTCATCATGTCGGCTAAAAGTCTTCAACGAATAGATTCAATGACCCAAAATTTGATTACAATCGGGGAATTTTAATTTATCAATGATATATGTTTATCTCTGTTGGATATGCTAGTTAAAAGTTCTCAAATTGCTACTTTTCATTCTTATACAAAATTATCTAAATTTTTTTTATCTAGCAAACTTTTTTAATGGAAAGTGTCAATTAGTTTATGCCAAAGTAATTAAATTGGCCGTTGTGCTTAAAATTTAATTAAAGCATAAGTGATTTGTAAGAGAGCAGGAAATAATTTCATAATAGATCATTGAAAGTAAGTGCAAAAATGACATGTCATGTTTTTCATTGTTGACATCTGATACGGCATGAAATTGTTGACATATGATATGGCATGCGAAAAATACAGAGGTCAACAATGAAAAATTAATGAAGTTTGTCAATTCTCAACGAAAAATATATATATGAAGTGTGTCATACCATATGTCATGAAAGAAAAAAACACGATATTTATTGTTTGAATATTGGAAGGAGATTATGTTCAAATTAATCATGACGTAACTTTTTGTTATAAGTATTATATTTTTCAATATTATTTTGTTGGAAAAAGTACTATGATAATCTTACCATTCGGTAATATTGTTCTTTCTATGCTTCATGCGTGTAATGCGAAATTTTACAAAAGTGCTAAATACAACAACAACAACAAAAAAAAAAAAAAAAAAAAGAGTTTTGTCTATTAATAAAGAGTTTTTTTTTTAATTTAATAGTTATAATAGAAAATGAGAATTTAAATTCTAAATGTCTCATTTGAAAATACGAGAATGTTATATTTAGTACAAGACTATTAGCAATACATAGTTATATTATGTGTAACTTAAACTTAAAGTTATGTGTTTAGACTGTTAAAGACGGCGTACTACTAATTTATAATTAAAGATCCAAGTGGTTAATTAACTGTTTCAATGCACAATGTGAATAAAATTATAAAGCAACCATTTCTCGACAATTTACGCACACATCCATGATGAATTGTTCACAAAGTGAAAACCCAAATGATAAAATCACTCTAGGGCCTAGTTCAATTCACCAATCTATTATGAAGATAGTTGCAATATAATACAACTTACAAAACCTCCAATATATGAAATTGAACTTGTATATGAGCCCCCCACTACTGCTGCAAAAAGTTGAACTAGTTACTCTCTCTTCATAATGAACCAATGTCGCAAACCAATCACCAACTGCAAAGCAATCTCTTTGTTATTCCAAGGCCACTTGAAGATCTGTGATTGTCTTTGTGATTTCCAGCAATAAGTCAATAACACTCAATGATGAACTTAGTGTTTGGGTGAAATTTCCTCTCAAAGAATGGTCAATTTGGAGAGGGTAAACGTAAAGAGGCTACCAAGGATTTCTCAAGGGAAATATATAGTCTTAGCCTTCATGCTGATTTTAGGGTTTTAATTTCATTCATATATATAGGTGTCACAATTAAGGCTTGATTGGCTATAAAAATAATCTAAAAAGGATAGTACATGAATTTCCTTAACAAACTTGCTCAACCTAATGTTTAGCGAGTTTTAAACAAATCTCTATGTAACTACTTTTTTGAAAATAATCAATTCGCTCAAAAAGTCAATCAGGAAGTACCAATTCACTTGCTCAAATTTTGTGGTGATGCACTTTGGAGGGCTTTTATCTGAACTTGATCCTCAATAATATCGATCAATTACAACTACAATTTTTCATGCAAATTTGGTCAACATTAAATATCCTAATACTTTTACAAGATTTAAGAGAGATGATTAGTAAGCAATATTACTCGTTATTTCTATGAAGGTTAATCTTAAACTTGAAGACGGGACACATCACTTGAGTGGAGGGCACTTGTTATTGCACCAAGTTTCAACCGTTTTAAACTTAACATATGGGGCAAGTTAAGTTTAAGCTATACTTAATGCAGTTTTTTTCCATATTACATCCCTTATTATGAGCATTAGCATTGAGAGGTGTAAAACCCTCCAAATTGCTATTTTACATTCTCAGAGGCCCAAACATGCTTTATCTAGGTTGCTATTGCTAAAAAACTATAGCAACTATGAACAATTTTGTATATATACAAACAAAAATATATTATTTTATTTGGTTTGTTTCATAGGAAGAGAAAGAAAATGAGTGGAAGAGAGAGAGAAAGAATTGGGGAGGAAGAGAGAGAAATTAATAGGGTTAAAAAAATAAGAATTGAGATGCTGAGTGAGTTATAAAATAAGATATTAAAATAGATAAGCTTTTAAGTATGTAAAATATGTATTTTTTTACATACCCAAATGCAAATGCTAACTTGAGTATTTTAACAAATCAATATTTTGTATTAGGGCAAAATGGGTAAATACCCTTAATTTTAAAACTATGTAGCAAATTACCTCCCTTTCTAAAGCATTTAGTAACATGTCTTTGTTTTTAGTACTCAATTTTAACAAAATCGAGTTTCAGGTGAAACTCAATATTAACAATGTCAAGTTTTATGCATCTTTTGCTAATGTCGAATTCTACTTAAATATACACATAAAACTCGATATCACACAAAACTCAATTTTGTTAAAACGTTCCAAAATAAGGGCATTTTGCTAAATACTTTGAAAAAATGAGTACTTTGCTGCATAGTTTCAAAATTAAAGGTATTTACCAATGTCCCCCCGATTAGGATTAACATCATACTCTCATGTCCTTTATGTTTATAAAAGGTCAACATAATTATAGATTAACAGTTACCTCGTTTGGACAAATCTGAAGTCTTGTTAAAATTAAGTTATATAGAAAGAAAACAAAATAATGGTTTTTTCTAGATTAAAAAAAATGAAAAAATTAATGGTTTTCTTTTTTGACAATGCAACTAGTTTGTATTTTTTATAAAAGTTAGAATTAACTAGTTTGTATCTTTGTGTGTGTATATATATTTCAATAATAAGATAGAAACTAGCTTGTAATTTTGTATTTTAGATATTTGGTTTTGTGTATTATTTCTACTTAGACTTTAAAAATGAATTCGGTTAACGCATGTTTTTAAAGTTCACATTAATCATTTATTTATGAAAATATTTTATGTGAAATTGAAAAAACTGTTTCAAAAATTTGTAATTTTTTCATAAAAAAAATTAAAGTAGTTTATTAGTATATACCTAATAGGACACATTAGTAAATCCCTTTAAAAATTTATGATAAATGATAACTAAAAAAAAAACATTTAAAATAAGTTATAAAAAAACATAGTTAGCCCTCCCAGGTCTCTATCTCATTTCCAATTTTCTCAACGCTCAAAAACTTTGATAAAGAAAGGAACAGCACACGTCAACTCTTGGACCAGTTCCTTTTGTACAACTGTTTGTACCTACCTGCAGCTATGCAACGCAAACAAAGTGCAAACAGATAAATACCAGGATTTTACAGTTCACACGCACACAGAGAGAGAGAGAGAGAATCCAAAGGGGTGGCGGTGATGGTGGGGTGGTGACTTTGATGATGGTTGAAGATGAAACTGAAGAAGCAGAGAAAATGGAGACAGACCAAACTTTTCTTACACACAAAGGTCACCACCAAGGTGCTCAGAAGAGCTCTCTTTCTTAATGGGTCCCACACTAGCAATCTCTACCCCAACTGTCACGTATTCCTCCACTGTCACCCAACAACATTGTAAAGGTGTCTCCTTTCTCTATCACCACCTCACCACACCTCCACTTTTCTCAGTCTTTAATGGCTGCCCCATTTCAGAACAAAATTCTTACGTAAAAAAAATGATGGGTCGGTGCTAGATAAGCATTTCAACCTCTCTTTTTTGGCAGTCCCAAAGATACCCATAAGGGAAAAAAGTCTTTGTTTTTGGTATAATTTTGTTGAATTTTCATCTGGGTACTTTTAGAAAGCTTTGGTTTTCTTGGCTTATCTCTTGGTGCTTCAAGCTTTGACACTTGGCGGAGGATTCAGAGAGTTTGGAATTTTTGGAATTGAGTGATTTTGAGTGTTTCAAGTGGGTTCTGTTTTTGGGGGGTCTTTGATGGTACATTGGAGAGACTTGCAGGTTTGACTTCCAAAAATATCTATTGTTGTTTTCGTAGCTGAAGCATTTGCATCGGATGAAGATTTTTTCAATGGGTTTTGGCAAAGATTGACTGTGCAATTTCCAGAATCATCAATCCAGTTGTATAGAAAAATCATCAAAGTTGGATTCAACTGTAGTGGTTGTGGGATTTGGGTTTGTGATCCTCAAGCTTTTGATCACCTTTTTTCACAGAGTTGGTAATTGAGTTGTTCATTAAAGTTGAGGCTGAATTATTGAGGTTTGACCAATTTGGCATCAGTTAAAGTTGAGAGGATTAGTTATCTTAAATGGTCTTCTCTTTGAAGGGAAGGCCAGAATACCGGAATTGTGAGCTTTGTGAAGTATGTGAGATGCTGTTTAAGGCTTGTAGATTAAAAAAGAAGGCTCTGATACCTTGCCATCCAAAGAAAGCTTCATTAGCTTGAGCTTTACACTGTTGAAAGCTTGAGGGGTTGGAATTGGAATTTGTTCATCTTTCTTTTCTCTGTTAGTCCAGCTAGATTTCTGTTCATCTAAGGGCTTTACATTTGAGGTACTTATTTCTTTATGATCACAATTGTTTGCTTTTATCAAATTAACAACCTGTTACTAATTAGTATGGTCTTTTTGCATTTCATATGTGGAAACCAAAATTTTTGTAGTTCTACCATGATTTGCATGACCAATATAGTACTCCTATTTAAATCCGCTGTTTTGTTAACATTGCAGCAATTGTGACCCTAGTGTTGAGAGAAGGAGATCGTTGATACTTCTGGTTAATAGACTAATGCTGCTTCTATATTATCTCTTTTTTTCTGTTTATCAGGTTTGATGTGGGTATTACTGGTGTGGAATTTTGATTGAACAAAGCCAAATTAAATTCAAGAGTCACTCATTCAACATGGGGAAGAGATCCCAGAGACGCCTTGTGCGGTATGAAAAAGACCAGTCAGGCTGTATGTGGGGCTTGATCAGTATCTTTGACTTCCGCCAGGGTCGCACTACTCGGAGGCTGCTTTCAGATAGGAAGCGTGAGAGCAGGCAAGCTGTAGGTAAGAATTCAGTTTGTTATTCAGACTTTCAATAATAAAAACATAGATACAAACATGTATTTTATATGGAATGTTTCTGGTTTGGACAAAATGCTACTTGTAACATGCAAGCATCTCCTATTTTTATATGTTAAAAAAAAATTAATGTTGTTCCTCATTTATTATTCATGTGTGATTTCTGGATTTGGATTCTTTAAGGTATTTTGCAAGACAATAGTCAATATTTAACATGTCGATTTACATGTGTTTTCTTTCTGAATTAGGATTATAGTTTAACATGTTAGTAAATTTCAAGAAACTCTATTTTGTTAAAAAAATCATGAATTTTATTAAAAAGGCATTGATCCTTATGTGTTGAAATTTCTATTCCTTTCTGCAGGTGCTGGATATTCAAAGAACAAGTTTGAGATGTTGACTGATTTAGATGAAGATAATCAAGGCACTCTTGTAAGTCTTGCCATTTAGTCCAATGGCCAAACTTGGTGTGAAGTTGGTTACTTTAATATGGTGCTATCTTGTGGAAATAAGTGATCATGATATTGTTTCAATAATACTAAATTATAATGTTTCAGGATGGTGAAGACAGTACAGCAGTATTAGTGACAACTGATGCTGGTAAGCCGAGTGTGAAGAAACTCATAGAAGAGGAGATGTTCAATGAACAAGACCTCAAGAAGGGCAATGGCAATGTTGAAGTAGAAATAAAACTGAGCAAGTCAGGACATGAAGGCCACATAAATACAGAGCACAAAAAAACAAAAAAGAGTCGCAAGAAAAGCCGTGATATGGACAAGCATGACTTGGATGCTGATAAAATCTTGGAAACGGAATGTTCTTGTGATCAGAACTCAGAGAAACAATCAATAGATAATGTTGGCATAGATGAAATAATGGAAGAGTTCTGTCACTGGATCCATCAAAAGAGTTTAAGTACTGTGAAGCATGACCAGGATGATGAAGTTCAAGTGCAATCAAACCAGAAGCATTCTGATTTTGAGAAATTGAGCAAGGCAATCAAGGAATTTATAAATCAGAAGTTTATAAATGCAAAACATCTCAAAGAAAATGGGAAAAACCTCCACTCTAAAGAACTCATTGGTGCACTTGAGATTTTATGTTCAGATGAGGAATTGCTTCTGAAACTAGTACAAGACCCGAACTCACTTTTGGCAAAACATGTTCTAAATTTGCAGGATTCCCAGGTAGGGAAAGGCAAAGAACCCAAGTCATTTCCAGGATCCAATATGTCAGAACTGGAGCTCAGTGGTTTAGGAAAATCTGAGGAACTTGTCAGTCATAAGCAGCAGCGTAACTTTTTCAGGAGAAAGGTCAAGTCTCAGGAAAGAAACCCACTGAAACAGAATGCAAATTCTGAAACCCCAAATAGAATTGTTATTTTGAAGCCTGGACCAGCAGGCTTGCGAAATTCCAAAACTGAAAGTAGTCTTGGCTCTTCACCAGAACTTGTTGGAGAGAAAGGATTGACTGAGAGAGTTGGTGCACATTTTTTTCTTGGTGAAATTAAGAGAAGGCTGAAAAGTGCCATGGGAAAGGAATGGCATGGAATCTCTACTACTGCTGTTTCCGGTAATTTTCCTCATAAGCTTCAAAATTTGAGAGATGGTGAGTCACGGACTGATAAGGAAAATGCAAGAAGAAATTCTCCAGGTAAAGATCATTTCTATATGGAAAGAGTTGTCAGACCTGCTGTTGATGTCAAGAAAGGAGACAAGACTGGAAAACTGAAAGATGCTGAAATAAGTAAAGAACATCAAATTGATGGTTATCCCAAGCAAAGGGCATCTAATATCTACATTGAAGCCAAGAAACATCTCTCTGAGATGCTGAGCATAGGGGAAGAAGGTGTAGATTGTTCGAGCAAACAAACTCCTAAAACCCTAGGGAGAATTCTCTCTCTACCTGAGTATAACTCGACTCCTGTTGGCAGTCCCGCAAGGGACTGGGAGGATAAATATGTAACTGCACAGATGAGGTTTTCTGCCTGTGGAAAAACTAGGAAGGTCAATTCAAATACACAGTCTCCCAAAAGAGAAAACAATGCCAGCCCTTTAGGTTGTGCAGCACAAAACTTAGAGAGTGAGTCGTCCATTTCTGACTGCCCTGATGATAAAGTACAAGCTGTTAACTCAAATCCAAATATATCAGATGATATTTTTCATGACAATGGAGTGGAAGAAATTGTTGTTACTGCTGATGATGAGATGAGTCCTGAAGGTATTATTTTTTTCAACTGTCCAATTTATTGTGAGTAGCATTTTCATATTTTTTTAGCTTTTTGGATTCTTTAGTGCTTATTCATTCATTACTTCTGCAGGAGTTGTCAAGACTGTAGAAGTGACTGTGACTGAAATTGTAGTACAGGAAGAGATTAGTGTCTTGGATGCTCATCCTGATTCAAGTGACTCTTCAATTACCAGAGATGACGAAAATGCTGATACGTCTGAAATTTGTGATGATAAAGGATATAGCGAAAGCTTGAAACAGGTAATACATCTTAGGTAGTATCCTTTTCCTAGGAATTGCAGGCATGGATTTTAAATTCCTATGATATTGTTGAAATCCAATGCCCATTTGTCTAAAACTATTGGATCTCTAGTTACTAAAGAACTCAAAATCTTCATAAATGAGAGGATTACATGCCCTTATTAAAAACTGGGACTCATAATTCCAAGCTCTATAACTCATCACTGCCACCAGTATTAACAGCTCTACATCTCAATATCATAAATGCCATACTAGTGGCTGTTTTGGTTATGCCACTGGAATGAAATATTTCAGTACGTTGCATTCTAGTGTACTGTTTCGGGATATAATGTGTTAAATTTTAATTTATTATCCTAAGTGTAGCTATCAAATTTGGCCCGTATGTAACTATTAAAAGTATAAAACTATCCAAGTTAATCTTTAAAGTAGGAACAAAAAATGTGGCCATTGTCCTCAGATGGCCACCTCTTCCATTAATGTTACAACCACTTTGATCACATACTAATTTTAACTCGCCTTTACTTTTTTTTGGGTTGGAGGGGGAGGGGGGGGGGGGGGATAAGTACACGCCATTTCTTTAATCAAATTGAGAGATTCATACATGAAATTCCAAAAATGAGAGAATTAATTTAAATTGAAATTTTATTTTTAATTTTAAGTCCTGAAACTTGTGACTCGTGATTTTGAGTTCCAAACACAAGAAGAGGACCTTAATTGTTTTTTTGTGATGTAATTTTTTTATATTTTTGGGTATTTCATGTTCCATTCCTTACATTTAAACTAGTTTTAATATAAATGGCAGACGTGTTCAGAGATGATAAAGTCCATTTGTGCTTTGCCATTGTGGCAAAGGCCAGGGGTGATGTTATACTTGCAGCTGGTTGATTTGTCTGCAGTTTTTGACCTTTTTCCAAAGAGCATGTAGGAACATAATGATGCATTTTGCAAGAACAAAGTAATTAGAAATACAAATGAAGGGGTGATAAGACTTGATGGTAAGAGATACTAAAAAGCGAGAACTTTTAATATGTTGGATAAAAAATTCATAAGAGAGAGATTGAAGAGGATGTGGATCATAGGATAAGAGTACGGTGGTCATTGGGTGGATGACGTGGAGAAGTGCATTAGGAGTATTGTGTAATTATAGAATATTTAATGAGTTAAAGAGAAAATTTATAAGACTGCTATACAACCATCTATGCTTTATGGTATCGAACATTGGGGTGTTAAGAAGCAAAATATTCATAAAATGAGTGTAGTTGAAATGAGAATGTTAAGATGGATAATTAGAAATACACAAAAAATTCTGAAATGAAGAAATCTGCTTAAAGATAGGGGTAGCTCTTATTGGTGAAAGGATGAGGGAGATCCACTTGAAATGGTTTGGTCATGTTTAGAAGAGAGCAATTAATGCACTGATATGAAAGAGTGTGTTGATCTAAGTTGAGGAAATAAAAAAATGTAATAGGGAAGACCCAAAATAACATTAGTGGAAGTAATAAAAAAGGACTTATCAATTAAGGAAGTAATAAAGAACATGACTTCAAATAGAATATAATGGAAGAAAAGAATTCATGTGACCAACCCTAACTAATTTGCTAAGGATCCATAGCCAACCCCAAAAATTTAGGATTAAGGCTTGTTGTAGTTGTTGTTGTTGTTGTTGTTGTTGTAATGTATCAAAAGCAGAGCCAAAAGACAACAAAAAAAACTCTATAATTTGTCATCCCTCTGTGTTTTTCTTGTATGGATTTGTCCTCCATATCTATAATTTTATCCTAACAACTATTTTTGTTCTTCTCCCAGGAATCATTTGAAGAGAAGGAAGTGCCATGTTCTCTGCTAGAGTCCCCTTCTGACTCCTTAATCAACAAGAAAAATGAAAATCTGGATATTTGTGTTGTCGATGTACCAGAGCGGCCAAGTCCTATATCTGTTCTTGAGCCACTATTCCCAGAGGAAGACATCAGCCCTACAAAGTCCATATCCCAACCTGGTAGGCAGTCATTTTGAAATTTTAACGACTTGAAACATTCACAATTCATTTTGGGTATTAGGCTAATGCCAATTTATTCACAATCCTTCAGACAGGCTTCCAGTGCAACCAATACAGATTCAATTTGAAGAACGTGACTCTTCAGCTGCTAATCAATTTAACGGTGGAAAAACTTGTCTAGAAGAAAATGAAGTTATGTTTGAATATGTAAAAGCAGTCCTGCAAGCATCTGGCTTGAACTGGGATGAATTCTGTGTGAAATATCATACTTCAGACCAGCTTCTTGACCCATCATTGTTTCACAAGGGTGAGTTCTTTCCTAACCAGCTCTGCTATGACCAGAAGCTCCTCTTTGACTGTATTGATGAAGTTCTCCAGGACATTTGTCGGCACCATTGTAGTTTTTTCTCTTGGGTGTCATTCATAAAGCCTAGCGTAAAGCCAGCTCCAAACATGAAAAATGCTATTCATGAGGTTTGGGAAGGGATATATTGGCATCTCCTTCCTCTGCCTCTGCCTCGTACTTTGGACCAAATTGTCAGAAAAGACATGTCAAGGATGGGAACATGGATGGATCTTCGTTTTGATGCTGATGCTATTGGTGCTGAGATGGGTGAAGCCATTCTCGAAGATTTAATGGAAGATGCCATATTAAGCTGTATAAATGAAAATCCAGATAGTGTGCATACTGTCCTTCCAGCTGAGTTGGAGGACGATGGAAGTAGCATCAACTTGTAAAAGAAAATTGACTTCTTTCCATCCATGCCATACATTGACAGACCTAGTGTTAAGGCAATGTTTCTTGTTCATCAGGGAAACAAGTGACATTCACCATTTCGGAGGGACTTTGAACATCCCTTGGACGGACGGTTTGACATGGCTTCTTCTAACTTGTGTATTGAAATGTTGTAGATATCTTACACTCTTCGACATTATAGAACCATGGCTTTTAGGCCCTCATAGGCAAAAATCATCAAAACAAAGAATCCTTCCTGGATTGGGGATCAGAAAATCCAGTTTGCAAGCGCTGCCTGCAAGAATACAAATAATGCCTGTTTTCTATGGCAACTTTCAAGCGAGTACCAGTATGGAAATCTGGGTCAGTGTGCATTTTCCCAATAATGATAGAGGTGTTCTTGTTGTATATTTTGTAGAATATGATGTGATAATTTAGTCTAGGGTGTGTTCTTCAGTGTGTTTGATTCCATTTATTCTTGTCTGTGTTCACTTTTCTTTGTTTTGAGGGCGTGTTTCTTTATTTTATTTGTTTCGTTGCTGTATTTTCCAAGGTGGTGTGATTTGTTACTAATTCTGTAGCATAGAAGGAAAATAAAGTAACTTCACGATAGGAGTGATTTGCTATACAAAGTGAGTGTTATGCGATGGATTACTGATTTCAATACAAGAAAAATACGATATACTTGTACCAGCTGTTATTGGTAGTTCTGAAAGACCAGCAAAATTTCTGGTCACTCATCTGTAATTTGAGATGATCTTTTCGCTAGAAGTAATTTGAGATTATTATGCACTGCTGTCTTTAATATATAAGCAAATGCAACAACTACAAATGTAGTCCTTAATCTAATGTTATTGTGTTACTCGATGAGACTATGACCAGAGTTAACCCCAAGTTGTAGGACTGGATGGATATTTTAGAATAAGGGGCTTTAAGCAGGACTAAAATTGAGTTTACGGATAGCAAGTTCAATAAACATGGAAATTGGGTAAATAATAATAATAATAATACACTAGAAATAGGAATGTGAAGGGATGGTAAAAGTTGATTGTCAAGAGGTATCAAAATGTGATTACCTTAAAAATCTTAGATCATTAACTCATAAGAAGGGCTGCACTTGGGTTGGTTTTAAGGGATTTTACAACCTAACATGACCCCATCAGAGTAAGAAACCACCAGCACAAACCAATTTACATGTTCTAAACTAATCTATCCAAATCAACCCCAAGGTTATTGGGTTTGTCGGCTTACCTTTTGAACTATTATTTTGACTAAAACGTCTGAAGGCTCAAGATTTTGTGAGAATGTGAGACACCAAATAATATTGTGGGAGGGATGTGGCATATGGATTAGAGTGAAATGAAATGCACCAATTAAAACTTGATATATATATATATATATATATTATATTATATATATATATATATAAGCATTACATTGATTTGGTTCAAGTTAATGGATCTCAACTAAATTACACTGACATGTCATTTGGGGACATCCAAGAGGTGTGTTCAATGGATTTAAAGGATGTGTCGTAAATCTGAAAGTCTCAAATTTTATCCACCACACTATTGATCCATCAAATTTGTGAGGTATCTCATAAATAGGAAACGAAATAATCTATCCAAAAGCTAAGATACTACTTTCTTATATTGAAATAAATAAAAAATAAACTAATAGTTTTAACAAAAAACCAACTCAATATAAACCCAGCCAACTCAAGTAAAACAACTTTATTGTCTTTAGATTGGATTGGGTCTGAGTTATCAAGTTCTATGCTCACACTTAATCAGGATTATGGTGTAATCATAAAAAATCTATAAAATTGTATAAGACCTATTATGATACGGTACAAATTGTTGATCTATTAAGAAGCTACATGTTCTTGAAACAAGCACAACCAAAATGAGAACATTATGATGGACGAATCGGTATTCTAGGAAAGATGAGATCAAGAGTGAAAACATAAGTTCAAGGTGAAGGTGGTTCCTCTTAAGGAAAAGATAGAGAAGAATCACTTAAGATGATTTAGCATATGCAATTGAAAGTAATCAATGCAATGTTGAGAAAGAGTAAATTAATTAATTTTGATTAAATTAAAAAGAGATCAATAAAAGCCTAAAATACTAGTATGATTAGGGAGGGAATAAATAGTATGATTTTTTTTTATTAAATTTTTTTTTTTTTTTTTGATAGTTGGGGGAGGGAGGATTTGAACCCCGTTAGAAATGCTAGGGGATTTCAATTGAATTATAAGACTCTCGGCTATATAAGATCTGTTTGAAATCCGCTTATTTTGTTGAAACTGAAAATTTTTTACTGAAAGTACTATAAATAAAGGTAAAAGTTAACTAGAATAGTACAATGAAACTCATGAATAGTGCCAAAAAGTACAATGGAACTCATGAATAGTAGCAAAACTAAACTGAATAATAAAATGAATTGATAAAATAATCTATGTCAAATGGACACATAATATGATTTTATAATTTATATGGTGATAAAATGACAGAAAAATACATGGGATCCATTCAATTAGTTATTAAACCATATCCACGCCTAATTTGATTGGGATTAAGGTTAACTGAGGTGAGTTTCTTCTTTAGCATTGTTTAAAATTTTTCAACACATTGGAAGGCCGCAACTTCCGGGAACCTATTAGGCTTTTTGGACCGCTTGGAGGCCGAGAAATGGATTTTAAAATACCATGTTATGTTTACAAAAGTAACCTATTAAGACACATACAGCTAGTAGAGACTCCATAGTATAAAGACGAATTTTTTTTTTTTTTCAGAATTTTTTAGAAAGCATGTAAACTTTTACACAATGTTTTCGAGTGACCAAGTTTAGCCTAGAAAGTCTCCTAAAGAATAAAGTTTACCTTAGAAATAGTTAGGGGTATTTGGAAAAGTAGTTTGAGTTATGTTGTTCGGGTGTTTTTGATATACATGTGAATGAAAAAATGTATTGAAATGTGTGTAATGTTATTTAAAATGTGAAAAAGATTGTTAGAACTCATCTTCCAAACAGGGCCTTAAACTCCTTGGAAGTTGAACCCATCAAGGCTCTGCAAAATCTTTAAGCTACATATCCATCAGCGTGATTTCAAAGCATTGTTAAGAAGATGAATGAGAACAACTTAAGCTCCCACAATCATGTTACTAGGCATGTGCAAAGCAAAAGTTAAAACCTCTAATGAATATTTTATATAAAATTAATTTAATAGAATCAAATCTTCCACAGGAAGAGTATATGTGACATTCCCAAAAAAAAGGTATATGTGACAGATAACAAAAAAATAGTTACTTATGTTTTTTATTTGCCTGTGAACATACAGTCATAGGAGCTCTTGCTCGCTTCTTGTCAAATGCACTTGTTCTGCTGTCTAAATCATCATCATCATCGTCATCCTCATTATCACCTCCATCTCTAGCAGATGGAGTATATTCCTTGGCAATAATAGCAGCTTTTCTTTTTCCAGTGTTTAACTTAGCACGTAGTTTCTTTTCAAGTGGGTCGTTTGAAGGTCTAAATTTGGCCTGGCGTGAGACCTTTGCACCCAATCCAAGCCTACAAGAAAATGTGAAGGGTTGTGGTGAACTTACAATTTCCCATCAACATTAATAGCTATAACAGACAGCAAAGATGGTTATACACTTATACTGACCTATAAGGTTGACCCTCTGATTCTACTTCTGGCAGTTCATTCTCTGCAGCTTTGCTCATATTATTAACCCATTGTTCAGCCTGCATATTAGTAGATTGTATTTGTCATGCTCAAACAAAGTCATCTTGAACATAGGTTGGAGAATTGACAATAACAGCAATGTGGAGAATGCATTGTACTTAGGACCTGTCCTGTGTACATAATTACCCGCCCTAGTTTGTTTATACTTCTGTGTTTATTCTATGGACGTGAAAAATAACCCAAATACTCCATATGACCCTTGGCTCTCTGAATAAGAAAAATATGCAGTATATTAGCCCACATAAACCTAATGGCTTTATTGATACCCAATGCATGCTGAACTCTAAATATAAGATATAACGATACTAATTACTTTAATTAACTCTGTGTTAGTGTCTCTCGTGCATTTCATACCCTCTGGTTACCCGTTGGGAGAAAGCACAAGTTATAAAAAATAAATAAAAAATGAAGACCTGATAAGAAACCACCTGATCAGGCAGAAAGCATAAAAAAGCTCTGCAAGCCCAACATTTTAGGACTTCGAAAATGTAGTAATTACTACTTTGGCACAAAATTCCCTCCAAATCAGTTTGAAGGAACCTCCTCCAACTCGTTACGTGACAAATAAATAGATTCCAAGAATAGAAAAATTGGCTGGAGACCTCACCTCATGAAGTGAAGGTCACTAATTTGAGTCTTCCCTACCCCTTCCCCTTAGGACCAAAAAAATTATCCAAAAAATATATATGTGGTGATTAAACGACCATCCGCATTTATTTTAATCACATGACCCATTAAGCTTAAATAAGAGAGTATGACCATTACATAACGTTAGAATTTTAGTTGGCTAATATCCATGAGTGTATTTGGAATAAGTGTTGCTATTTTTGGTTCAATAAAATAAAGTCTGAAGCAGCTTAAAGTAAAACTTGTTTATCCTCAATAGTTTCTCGATCAAAGCTGCCCTCAAGGTATTGGTCCAGTGGAACCAACCCTAAGGGGCAAGCCCCGAATGCCTACACACCCCCACTAAGTAGGCATCTGGTAAATCACGAAATGCCTTAGCTAGGAGTCAACTCAAAACCCTGTTTTGGGCTGCTTAAAAGCAATGAGGCCCCTTGCTCAAGCAATCCCTTAAGTTTTTGAATTCCACGAAGTGTGCAAAGGAAGCCGCTGGAAGCCCTTTGTTTTAAGCGAGCCAAAGTGAGTAATTTGAAGTACATTAAATGCATGCAGTGGGGTAGTTGAGTGCTGTGGGCTAGCATGAAAACAAAAAGAAAAGGGCTAGAGGTTGGATGGCAGAAAAATTAAGAGGAGATTCTTCAAGCTGAGTGCTGCCATTTGGAGAAAGCACCAAGAGAGCAAAACCAAATCTTTAGAGCTTCAGCCATTTCATTTTTCCAGCTGAGAGAAAGAAAGAGAGTGAGCTTTTGAGAGCTAAACAAAAAATATTTTTCTCTCCCTCATCTCATTGTATTCTTGATCTTGAGCATTCTTTTAGACTCAATAAATTAAGCAAATATCACAGAACTCATTTATTTACCCCACCTATATTTCAATCTCATTGTGAGCAAAGTGAGGTTGAAACCACAGAGCTATAATCCAGTGGGGTTCACAAAGGAAAACCTTCAAAAGGTTCTTAGAATGACAGAGGTTCTGGTAATTAAAGAAGAGACAATTACACAAGGATTCCGGAGAATTTGGGAGTACTGCAGTAGGAAGGCAAGCAGGGAGCTTGCAGAGGTTGTGTAGGTCTAGGCTAGGCAAAGGTTTCGTAAGTCATTGGCCATGTAACTATTCTTTTATGGTGATTTTCGATGTGACTGTCTTTGTCCATGTAGTGATTTTTCCATTGGAAAGTTTTTCCTTTGGTTTTCCACTTCATGACCATTCTATGTGTCAACAATTTCTTTTTTTTTTGAAATGGTTAGAAATCTCTACTCTTCTACTGGAACCCCTACCCTCACCCTCAACCCCTAGGTATTACCTAGGGAGGCGCCATCAGACCTATTGGGTCATTGGCATGTCACCAATTTCTTATTGATGTGGTATTTATTTATCTGTGGTGTATATGTATAATCTGCTGATTTAGTAAATTGTGAATATATATATACATATCTTGTTGAGTTATAGATTATTATTTTTTGTGATTAACTATTAAATCACTTATTATTGTTAATCACCAAGAGATCTGAACATTAATCCGTTTAGGATTTTTCACATAGGTATGGACCGTATGGTAATTAATAATACACATAGATAATCATTTTAGTTGTCACGTAGTGGTTTTTGCGCTTTCCTTAGTGCTTACTATAACTACTTTAAATTTCTTCAA
Source organism: Castanea mollissima (assembly GCA_014183005.1). Lineage (NCBI taxonomy): Eukaryota > Viridiplantae > Streptophyta > Magnoliopsida > Fagales > Fagaceae > Castanea > Castanea mollissima. The sequence continues at coordinate 5,031,456 of JACAVU010000005.1, forward strand.
ATATTTTGCATGAGCTAATTAAACACATTCCTACTCTAAGATTTATACTAGAGAGGAGGGAAGGAAGACAAATTGCCAGTATCCTTCAGTAGTCACTTGGAATGTGCAACAATCACATTAGAATATTCACCACAGTATGCAATTTAAAGAAGCAAATCCATTAATCAACTATGTAATCAATAACATCACTTGTACATTATTAGGATAAATAATTTAAAAAAAAAAAAAAAAGGAATAGTTACCAATTTCAATCCCATATCCCGCTTAACAATTTGTGGAAGGCCAGTTTTTTGTGGTGTCTCTTTAGTGCCCATTGGCAACTTCTTAGCCAGCCTCCAAAATTAATGTTCAAAGTCACCTGCAAAGAGTCATCTATTATACAACTTGTAGCGAAAACATAAGCAATGATAATTTGATAGTTGGGGTAGGGGGGATTTGAACCCTCAATGTCTCCTTTGAAAATACTAGGATTGTCAACCAGTTGAGTTACAAGGTCTTATTCTAACTGAACGAGTACAATATTCAATTCGCCTGAAATGAATGAAACATTGACCTGGGTGTGCAATAGAGCAAGATGTTTTTCCAACAAATGTGAAATCCAAAGTTGGGTCTTAGTTCATACACTACATATAGGTTTATGGAATCAAAGTTTTCTTCAAATGTACAGAAGACCCCTTTAAATTGATTTATCAACGAAGATGCTATTCCCAATAACTATATCTTATACTGAAGTATTATTACAGCAGAACTTTCTCCTAGTCAATTTCTCAAACACTTGGTGTGCGCGTAAACACAGAAACAACGTATGCACATACATATAAACACACAATTTACATATGTGAATTGTGTCAAGGCGTAGGAAAGAAAAGAACCTGTTTTTGTTATCAAATCACAGTTTGGGCGTTGTACTTGTCTTGTGTCCCCCTCTCCCTATTTTTTTGTGGTGCTGCTTGTCCAGACTCTGTTTGGTCATAAAAAGTGTTTGCTATTTATTTAGCATTGGCTGCCTAGAACACCGTACCTTGGGGCGACGACCTTAGCAGCCGGAACAAAAGCTGAGACAAGAACTGCGGCCGCTCCTTGTTGAGAACAGCGGCTGCGAGGTAGGAGGCGGGAGTGGAAGGGAGGGATTGGTCTTTGAGAGATGTCGCCTATGAGTGCGCAGAGGTGTTGGTGATACTGATGGTGAGGGATTCTAGGAGTAGTGTGGGTTCCCCTAAATGTTTTTTTTTTTTTTAATAATAAATTAAAGTTAGAGGAGTTAAAAGGATTAAAATAAAAAATATTGAAAGTTAGAGCGTTAGTTTTGAGTTTTTGCCTATAAAAAATTAAGCAAGTATCGGCCAAAAAGCTTTAGGATTGTTTTTTGTGTTTTACACATTTTTCTTAATATCATCATTCTAATATGCAAATAGTAGGTCAATTACTCGCGCTTTGCGTGTGCAATAATACTATTTTTTTTAGTATTATAATGTTTAAAAGTGATATATAAATAACTGTGTGTATTTTTTATTTATTTAAAAAAGAGGTAAGGTAACATGAAATAATATATAATAATGAGATAAAAAACCGTAAAGGAGATAAGGTAACGTGGAATAATATTTAAAAATGAAATGGAGAACTATAAAAAGTTGAAACTCAATGTGCGAATGGATGGAAATTTGTGATAACGGTACATAATTTGGATAAAAAAAATATTGAAATGTTTTAAAAATTTTAAAAAAATCATAGAAATTTCGGGATGAGGAGTAATTTTGTTTTTTATAAAGATAATTGAATTTTTTTTTTTTTTAGAATACTAAGTATTTTAACGCACACCGAAGAAGATAATTGAAGTATTTAAATTCATATAGATAACAATTATAAGTAGGAATTTAACATTTAATAGTATAAATTTATATAATTAAAAATAATGCTAAACAATATTGGATTATACTAATTAAAAATTCATTGCCTTTTTGGATAAAGTAAAGTAATCTAACTTTAATCGAAAGTTTGATTAATTTAGATTTGATATTATCTAAATAAATTAAATTTTGATGCAACAATCTTTTTGGGTTTGGACAGAACTGGTTATGGGGCTGTTATTCGAAATGACAAAGGTGAAGTCCTGGCTGCTATGGCTGCTAGTGGAAAGAAGGTGAATACGAGTGAGGAAGCTGAATTGGTGGCATGTCGAAGAGCTATTGAGTTTGCTATGGATGCTGGGTTCTCTAAGTTGATCATTGAAGGAAATAATTGTAATGTAATCCAAGCTATTTCTTCTCCTTTGGAAAATTCTTCGCTCTTTGGGACTGTTGTAGATGATATTAGGCATTTGGTTTGGGGATTACAATGGGCTAGAGTGTGTTGTGTTAGGCGAGGAGCAAATAAGGTAGCACATGTTTTAGCTTAATATGTGAGACATACACTAGATGAGGATTTGTATTGGATGGAGGACTCTCCTCCACCAACTTTAGATGCCTTGTATCATGAATCTTTATCAATTTGATTGAATGAATATTTCCCCTTTCAAAAAAAAAAGATATTATCTAAATAAAATATATTTAAATTAAGAATGTTCTTTTTATTAGTTTTCTACGAATTCTCTAATTTGGTTTTTATTTATTAGATTAAATTACATATTACTCTCTTAAAGTTTAGCATAGTTTGATTTTGCCCACTAAAGTTTTAAAATTTTAATTCGCACTCCTAACGTTAGATATCATTTATATTTGTTCTCTTTCATCCATGTATTGTGCACAGCTATTTGTTAAGTGTCACTTGAGACTTAGGTGAGCTAAGGATCTAATGAATATATCACTTTAGTTATGCCACATCATTTAAATAGCTTTATAAAAATATTTAAAATTTAGGAAATTATATAAATTAAAAATAATAATAATAAAATAACTAGAAAAAAAAAAAAAAAAAAAAAACTAGGGATGATAATTTTTCCCCTCCCCACTTCGCCCCGCACGGGTTTTTCCCGCCCCGCAAAGGTGGTGGGGCGGGAATGGGGCAAGATTTTAGCCCCACACCATGGGGGGTGGGGATGGGTTTAGACTTTTTAGACCCACTCCGCTCTATCCCTAGGGGTGCGCACGAGTTAGATTGGGCGGATAAATGCTAATATTTCTATCCAATCCATCAATAGCGGGTTGAAAAAATTTCAATCTGCTACCAACCCACCAAAGTTTAAATCTGGCGGATTGGTTACAAATTTTGGTGGTTTCAACTGGGCGGGTTGGTATTAACAACATTTTTTTAAAAAGAAAAATCATCACAAACTACAATTTTTTATTGAATAGTCTCAAAATATAACTAATGCACCAAAAAAAAATTAAAGGTAGATTTCATTGAATAATCTCAATTCTAACATAAGCATAGGGTCAATAAAAAAGAGATATATCATCTCTAGCAAAAGTATGCTCTGTCTTACAGCTTAGGAAAATTAAATCAACAAACTCAAAGTTTTAACATTTCCAAAGTCACATCAAGGATTAAAAAAAAAATTAGACAAAGACAAAGAATTAAATGAATTGTATTCTTATGTAATATAAAACATATTTAACTTTGATATATAAAGAACTACTTTAATATACAATGAACTTCCTTACCAATATGGCTTTACTTGTAATATTATAACACATTTTATAATATATAAACAGATCAAATGACATAAACTGAAATAAAAAAAATACAAAAAGTATTTAAACAATAGAAGACAATTACGCAATTACATACCTTTGTGATTGTCGGTGAAGAATTTAAATGATAAGATATAGCCTACAAAAAGGTTAAAGAAGAAAGAGGAAGGGAAAGACAGTGGTTGAAAGTGAAAGCAAAAGTGAAAGGTAAGAAAAAAAAGTGAGACCTAAAGTTACAAAGTGTATATTTTATATACGGCTGAAGTAAATGGGATGGGTGGTAGATAGGGGTGTTTAGGGTTTCAATGTTTGACTTTTTAGATTTTGTTTAAGGAATTTTTTGAAGGCTAGTTCTATTTGGGAAATTGATTATTGATTAGTTGTAAAAATTTATTAGTTGAATTGATTAACTTTAAATACTTAACAATCTAAACTAATATATTTTTTTTATGTATGTATAATTAAGCGGGCGGGTCGGGTTGTAGCGGGTTGGCAATTTTTCAATCTATAACCCAATCCAATCCACAATTTTGGGGGGTCTAACCCGCCCAACTTAATGACCCGTATGAGGTTGGCGGGTTAAGCGAATATTTTGCACATCCCTACCCACCCCTTCCCGTCCCTGCCTCGTCTCACATTGTTAAGAGTTATAATTATAAATTTTTCATACCCTAAAATCCTACTATTTAAACAAACATATCAATATTAGCTTATTTTATTCTTCCCAATGTAGTTCTTTGTCTTGTTAAAAACTTGGATATATTATTCAATTATTGCTAAAAATTGATTTGATTTGATGGGATAAATTTTATTTTAATTTCAAGTATATTTTTATTAATGAAATAGGTTGCATTAAAAAAATTGTACTAGTTGTTGGGCAAATTAACAAAAGTAGTAGAGTTTTATGAGGTGGGGCAGGGCCCCAAGGGATAGGGACGGGGTAAAAAATATTTTCCAATCACGCGGGGCGGGGTGAGGCGAGGATGGGGCAAGACAAAAGCTTGCAGGATAGGGGCGAAGATCCCATCCTTTGGACCTGCCCTGTCCCATTGCCATCCCTATAGAAAACTGAATTAGATCTAATCATCTCTCACTCACCTAGGCTCTTATCTCTTTAGCTTTCTGAAGTTTTGATATTAAAAAAAGATTTGTGAATTGACGAGTGGGGTTTGTTTGGAAGTGACTTAAAGGCCTAAGGATTGGAGAAAGGGCTCCATTTGGCTACATATTGGGCAAGGTTTTCATTTAGCTTTGGAAAAATCAAATCAAATCAAATCAACAGCCCCTTTCTTGTACACTTGTTAAATGACCCAGGGCTTTCTATTATATCAAACTAGCTTGTAATTCTATGCATATACATGAATACATTTAAAAATATACAAAAAATGCAAAGTATAATTTCTATATATATAATTAAAATAATATTAATAGTCAGTCTTATATTTTATAACTCTTTAAAAAGTCTTGTAAGAATATTATTATGTATAAAATATATACTGTCCATGTTTTTTTTATTCCTTCTTAATTTTGTTATTGTGAAGCACTCTTTTTTTTACAATTCATTAATTCTAGACTTTTTAGTTTTCATATTCAATAATTCATTTGGATAAATATTTATGATGTGATCTCACATTTGATTATAAAATTAGGAAATAAAACTCTTTTTCAAATTAAATAATTTATGACACATTGCTCAAAATTGGACTCTAATTTAAAATTCTAATTGGATTTTCTCTAAAGTCTAAACTTTACCTATTAATATATATATATATATATTATATATATATATATATATATATAGGGGGGAAAAAGAAGGGGGGATGGGGGAGGGACAATAGTAATAAATGGGTAATCTTGGAACACAAAAATTACAAGAGTGGAAAAAGAAATTGATATCCAACAACAAGAAAGATTCCTATCAAAGTTGTGGCTCAAGTAATTCCAAATTATGTAATAAATTGTTCTAAACTTCTTGGAGCTTTTTTTTTTTTTTTTGGTTGGTATAATAACCCTGTTATGATAAGCAAACTATAGTAAGGACAATGGAAAAATGATGAAGAATCCATTGGTTAAGTTGGGATCCACTGTGCCTTCAAAAAAAAAAAAAAAGTTGGGATCCACTGTGTGAGTCAAAATAGCAAGGTGCCATGGACTTTATGATATTCAAGCATTTAATTTGGCTCTTGTAGCAAAACAAATTTGAGACTCTCATGCACAATATTCATTCATGACTCCATAATGTTTCCAAGGAGATATAATATTTTCCTTTTTGCACATTCTATGAAGGTTAGATGAGATATATTTTTCTTAATTTTCTTAAAAAAATTATGAAAGGTATTAAAAAAGAAAAAAAAGGGGGTGAAGCATCATGCAATTATCTTATGAGCGGATTTGAAGCTTAAACTAGTAGAAAATATTGAATTTCAATCATTAACCAATATTTCAACATTCTCCCCCGTTAGGTAATGCCCAACATGTGGAACTCTTTAATTTTAAATAGGGGGTGAGTAAGATTTATGGTTTACACTTCTATAGGATTTCATTATTTTATTTCATGATAAAGTATAGCATTTATTAAAAAAAAACACCCTATTATTCTAACACTTAAATGCAAATAATTTTCAAAAGCGAACCAAATGGAGAATATACAAATGTACAAGTGTAAAAATAAAGTGTGATAAATGGTTGCTAACTCCAACCAGTCCACATATAAACTTGTTTCATTTAGGAAATTTGTACATGAGAGTATTGTTTGATTTGGTCGATGAGAGAACAAAATGATGAAAAGAAGATTTGTTAGTTTAAGTTTTAAGAATCAATTACCACACTATAGGCTGTTTTGGTTGGGATATGAGAACAAATATTTCAATACTGGTTAATATTAGTGTACAATTTTAGAAATTCAATATATATATATATATATGTACGTATGCATGTATGTATGTACAATCAATTTTATATATGTTTGTTTCTTGGGTCATGATCCTAGAGAACGACTTCGATTTCTAGACAAAAGTTGGCCAATGGACGTGTCAAGGTGTCAAAGCCAAATCCTACATATGAAGAGTGGCTCTGCAAAAATCATCTACTCGTTTGTTGGATAAACTTAACCTCCTCTTACATCTGCACTCAAATACTCAAGCCCAATAAATTTTGGCTCATGTAATAAATTTGACTCGTTCACATAAGCCTTAGAATGACCTTCATGAGAACTTCACTCAACAATACCAAGCTTGAGAAATGCAATTGCAATTGCCTTCTCTCCTACTTCTAGGATTCTTATGCCCTTGCTTTCACCTCCAAAAATCTATTATGAAATAGTAGTTCCTTCAATTAGAGCTTGTGAAATTTCAATAGATTTGAAAGATAAATGTGAGCCTTCAAATCGTATCTATTTAGCTTAGCTTTCTGGCCTATATCTATATGTAGGGATGGCAATGGGGTGAGGCGGGGTAGGTCCAAAGGATGGGGTCTTCGTTCCTACCCTGCATGGTTTTGTCTTACCTCATCCTCGCCCCGCCATGCATGATGGGGAAATTTTTTTTGCCCTATCTCTGCCCCCTTAGGATCTTGCGAAGCCCCACCTCACCCCCTAAAACTCTACTTCTTGTTAATTTACCCGTAACTATTACAATTGTTTTTAATAAAATCTTTTTCATTAGGTATGAAGAATGAGGTCTTCGCCCCCACCCTGCCCCGCTTTACATGATGGAGAAAATTTTCATACCTTATCCCCGCCCCCTTGGTATCCTCCGAAGCCCCACCCCTCCCTGTAAAACTCTAGTTCTTGTTAATTTACCCACAACTATTATAATTGTTTTTAAGAAAATATGTTTCGTTAATATAAGTATACTTGAAATTACAAATAATTTTATCCATCAAATCGAACTAATTTTTAACAAAAATTGAATAATATTATTAGACAATATCACAACAAAAACAAGAATCTCATAATACAAAATCAATTATTCAATAATATATAAATTTGTTTATAATAAAGACAAGAAAATTTTAAAATTAGTACCTTATTTCCAACCTTGCTAGAGAGAGAGAGAGAGAGAGAGAAAAAAAAAAAAAAGAGGTAGAAAACCTTGTTGTGTACAATAAAATAAGCTGATAATATGTTTATTTAAATAGTAGGGTTTTAGAGTATGAAAAATTTACAATCTAACCATTATTATTGCGGGGTGGTACAGGGTGGGGATGGGGCAGGTTAGGTTTAAAAATCCATCCTCGCACCACAGGGTGAAGCGGGGATGGGTTTAGACTTTTTAGACCCAATCCGCCCTGCCTCGTGGTGCAGGACTAAAATCTCGCCCCCATCCCTTCCCCGTCATCTTTGTAGGGTGAGGAAAACTCGCGTAGGGCGAAGTGGGGAAGGGCGGTTAAGCAGGACGAGGAAAAACTATCATCCCTATGACTATATGTTCATTTTGATTCACGTCATGCTAATTTCGAATATTAAAAGAGTTTCCACTAGATAATGCTCCAATATATATATATATATATATTTATTAGTCTCTGAGCACAAGTATGAAGACTCTTTTATCTTTTTTGAGTAAAGATTAATAATTTGCATCTATTATATTTAAAAAATATATTTTTTTCAAACAAATAAAAAGGATAAACTTTAGAAATAAACAGTAACTATAATTTCTTTTGAACATGAAGGCAAAAAATCTTAAATTTTATGAGAGCTCTTTTTTAATTCAAAATGAAATTTATTATTTGACAAGGGTATTTTTTAAATTTCATAAGAATCCAATTGAAAGAGAAGAATCCTCTTATATATAGCATAGATAGATAGATAAATCTGTTTAAAAACATATAATTTAAAATCCACATATTTGAAAAGTTTGAATATTAGTCTAAGTTCAATAACTTAATGTATTAGCTTAAACAACATATTATATATTTTTAAAATTTTCAATGTTTTTTGTTATACCAACCAAAAAACTTGAAGAATCCTCGATATTTTATTCACTACATTTTAAAGGAGTATTGGTACCAATTTAATGGCTGGTATAGTGCATATCACCAATTCGATATTAATTACTTTGGAATACTATCAAGTTAGGCAAGAGTTTTCTATTTTATCTATTTATTATTTACTTTTTAGCCGTAAATGCATTTTTAGTCCTTACATTTTGACCCGATTTCTATTTTGGTCTCTACATTTTATTTTTACCACTTTTAGTCCCTAAATCAATTAACGCATGACATTTGAGTCCTTACCGTCACCCAACTAACAGAAAATGCTTACGTGACTGACAGCACAGTAAAATAATAATTAAAAAATCTATTTGAGCATTAAAAAATTGCCACGTCAGCATTTAAATAAAAAATTTAATAAATGAAAAAAATTAAAAACAAAAAATCACATTAATTGAGATCGAAGAGTGCCTTGAACAAGATCATAAACCAAGATGTAAGAACACAAACCCATAAATTTTTTAAAAAAAAAAAAAAAAAAAAACAACAACAACAACAAACAATCATTCAAGATCGTCAAAAACGCTAATAAGAAACCACAGATCAAAAACCAAATCAAAAAACTAGATCAAGCCCACCTGACACAGATCAAAAACCAAAATCCAAGCTCCGTTTGCATTACAACAGTGCAAACAAACCAAACCCATCTTCGAATCCAAACACACTGGCCAAAGAAACCTCACACCCACAAGAACACCCGGTCAAAGTAATCGCTCGGATCCGAGACTACCTAAATCGAAAAGAAAAAACCAAGATGGATTTGCAGACAGAGACGAGTGGACTGAGGATCGACTCGGAATCGGCGAGGGAGTACTCGATTGGCCTGCCGTCGTGGAGCGGACTCGGGCCAGACGAATCGGACTCGGATTCGGGTTTAGCTCCAGTTGGTTCCTCTTGCTCCTTTGGAGGTAGATTGAGCTTTTCGATAACAGACTGTAGGTTCCGTTTTTCAATCGGACGAGAGGAAGAGGAAGAGGATGTTGTCAAATCGCGAATTGGCGAGGCGATCTTGGATGAGGAAGCAAAAGCAACTGGAGGATCTGAGGGACGAGGTGACTAGGTTGCAGCTCTCGAATCGCGATCTGGTGCAAAAAATCAACGCCAAGGAGAAGAACTACGGGCGATCGAATCCGCCAACAATGTTCTCAGAGCTCAGCATGCGGAACTCACAAATCGCTTGCGATCCTTGAACTCGGTGCTTCAGATGATCAAAGAAATGAGTGGATTCTCCGTGGATATTCCTGATCGAAGAAATGAGAGGATGTTCTCAGTTGGTTTCGTGTGGGTTTTCCTATGTTTGCTATTATTGTTCATGCCATTTGATTTGGTGATGTTCATTTTTTCTTCCCTGTAAGTTTGATTTTCATGTTGTTTGATTCTGGGTTTTTTGGGTTTATTTCTTGATTTAAGATCTTGATTTAAGAAGAACATTCTTCAACAAGTTCTTAATCTTCTTAGATCACAATACATGTAATTTTTTGTTTTTAATTTTTTTTATTTAATTAAAATTAATTTAGATGCTGACGTGGCAATTTTTAATGTCAAAAAGATTTTTTTAATTATTATTTTACTGTGTCATTGGTCACGTCAGCATTTTCTGTTAGTTGGGTGACGGTAAAGACTTAAATGTCATGCGTTAATTGATTTAAGGACCAAAAGTAGTAAAAATAAAACATAGGGACCAAAATAGAAATCAGGTCAAAATGTAGGGACTAAAAGTGCATTTACGCATACTTTTTTTTATTATTATTATTATTATTATTATTATTAGAACTAATGAAAAAAAATTAAACAAAATTTGATGGAGATATTTTAATTGAATAAATTTTAAGTTTAGAAGACTAGAATAAACGAAAACAAAGTTAAATAACTGAAATAAATTATGGTAAAAGTTAGGGTTTATTTGGTTGGGGTGAAAACAAGGAGGATGGAAAATAGGGCGAGGAAAATAGGGTGAGAAATGACATTTTTTACCGTTTGGTTCAGGAGAGAAAACAAGAGAGATAGAAAATGGGGAGGAAAATAATCCCTCCAGACCCACATGTTTTTATCCTCCCAAATTGGGAGGAAAATGAGGAGGAAAAGATGTTGAATGATGTAATTTATATGAATACTCTCACTTTATTGCACTCACCTACCCTCTTATTTTCTCACTATTTCTTATATATTATATAATAAGGACATAATAGTCAATTTATATAAATTACATTTTCCATCCTCCCATTTTTCTCTCAAATCAAACAAAAAAGTTTTCCACCCTCCCACTTTTCCACCCCTCCAACCAAACACACATGAGGAAAAATCAAATTTTTTCTATTCTCCCACTAATTTTCCTTCCTTCTACTTATTCACTCCTCTAACCAAACGGACCCTTAGAGGGAAAACTTTGCGTTTTAACTTTAAAAGTATGCAGTATGCCACTTTAACATGTACATACAAAGAAGCCAGGAAACAAAAGAGAGGTAAACACACCATAGTCAAGTGTACAACTATCCATAACTCTGTTTTGGTATGCAATAACTCTTTCCTCATTCATTCAGTTTTGGATATTCGGAAGTTGTATGTTTCCCTTTTTTCAGTTTAGGCTGTGTTGGTTTCGGTTGTAAAAGGAATACAGAAAATATTTTACACCATAGGGCATGTTTGGATTGGCTAGAAAATTCAGTCAATCGGAAAATGACTTCTATTGACCGTAAAATATCAACCCTTAAAGTGTAAAATAGTTTACACTTCCATTTTACCTTCAAACTAATTAGTCCCATTTTTAGCCTGAGAGAGAGAGAGAGAGAGAGAGAGAGAGAGAGAGAGAGCTTGAACTTAAGATCTAAACCTTGCCACCACTTGAAGCTCACCGCCGCTGCCTAAATTCCGTCGTCGGCCTCTAGATTGAACTCTTGTAGTCTTGATTTTGTCGTCGCTTGAAGCCTACCGCCACTTGACTGATCTCATCATCTTGATATTGTCGCCTGTGACCCACCCATTACCGATCTCTCTCTTTCTCGATCTACTTTTCTCTTTCCCTCAGTTTTCGTTCACTCTCTCTTCCTCCCTCCCTCACTTTGACCAAATTTTTTAGATTAGTGAATGATTTTGTTTTGATTTTTGTTTCTTTAAGTATATATATTGAAATTTTCTATTATAAAATTTGTTTGAAAGCTGAAAAAATGTGAGAAACTAGTAGAAAAATAGCATTTTCAAAATGCAACCAAATACCTAAAAATATTTTCCAAAACAACTTTTAGAATCTACCAAAACACTTGAAAATATTTTCCTTTCCCAAAAATATTTTACATGTTGCTAGATGCAACCTTAATGAAAGTCTTTTTAAGGGAAACTAAAGGGCCAAGAGGGCTCAAATTTGGATACTAATAGGAAATTTTGGGAAGCTAACATGGGATACGAATATGCCCAATAAAGTAACTCTTGCTTGGTGTGCATGGTGTGTGTGTGTATGTGTATGTGTGTGTGTGTGTATATATATCTTAACTAGCTTGTTTGTTAATGCATTTGCAAATCCCACCTTTTCAAAAAACAATTTTTGTTAACCTTTACCCTATTCTTTTAGTTACAATTTTCAAACTCCTCCATTTTTAATCATGAGTTTATTCTTGAAGGGAATTCTCTTTCTATCACTAAGGCTTTGGGAGATGACTCAAATCATCCACAGATTTCAATTGCTACTATAGTTTTGGGTATTCGCAGGTCCATGCAAGAGGTTAGAACTTAGAAGGGTCGAAATATCTCATGTTCGTCATCAAGGGAATAAATCAATTCATTTGTTAGCTAGACATGTTTTAGGTATCAATGATTTTTTTTTTTTTTTTTTTGTTTGGTTAGAGCATTCACATCTGGGGATGCAAAAAAGTTCTATTTTGCATTCTCAAAACCTACTTTATCTATTTTACCATCCCATTATACAACTCATATAATATCCCAATTTCTATTTTTCCATATAACTCATTAAAATAATATAAAATAATATAAACTACACAAATATAAAAAATTATATTTCTCTCCTATATTTGTGTCTTACCCAATAAATCTTCTTACTACTACCTGCCAACATCACCCATAACCTATATAAAAATAAAAATAAAAACTCATTTCTTTCTCCTCTCCCATTCTTCTCTTTCCTTTTTTTTCTTTGTCTCTATCTCTTCAGTCTGTCTCTATCTCCTAAGCAAACCAATCACAACCACCACTACTCCACCACCATACACACCCTAACAAGGCAGCAACCATCAACAAAATAGGAAAAAAAAAAACCCAGCACCCAAACACTAATCACCAATCATAACCACCGCCGCACCACCACATATACCAAGCAAGGTAGCAACCACCACCACCACACACACAACCAAGGCAGAGACCACCAACAAAAAAAAAAAAAATCCAGCTCCCAAACACCAACCACAACCACCACCACACTACCACACACACCCGAACAAGGCAACAACCACCACCACACACACCCCACCAAGGCAGAAACCACCAAAAAAAAAAAAAACCTAGCACCCAAACACCAATCACAACCACCACCCAAACACCAAACCACCACCAATTGGGCCACCCAAACACCATTAATTGGGCCACCCAATCACCATACCAACACTGATTCAGCCACCTAAACACCAACCTTCAGCCCTTCTGACTCACAATCCCCATGCCACCACCATTGCATCGCCCACAACCACCAGAAACCCACAGATCTTGTCTCCACCACAGCCCCATCTCAACTTACATCTCCACCACAGCCCCACCTGACCCACAACCAACGAAAAAAGATGCCACCAAATTGAGAGAAAAGGATGAAGAAAGAACAAAGAAGAGAAAAGAGTTAGAGAGTGAGAGAAGAAAAGATAAGAATCGGAGGTAGAGAGTGAGAGTAATTGAAAAAAGAAAAGAAGAAAGAGAGAGGAGAGAAAGAGAGTTAGGGTTCGTTCGTTTGGGGTAAAAAAATATGGAGGATGGAAAATAAAGAAAGGAAAATAGGGTGGAAAATGTTGTTCTCCATTGTTCAGTTGGGGAAGAAAAATAGGAAGGAGAGAAAACCCAGGAGAAAGTTTTCTCTCCGGGTCCATATCTTTTTTTTTCCTTCCAAATCAGGAGGAAAATCTAGGGAGAAAAATGCTATAGTAGCACTTTTACAAAAATGCTCTCTTTTTACCTATTTTTTTTCAACATTCTCTTTTCTCTCTTTTTTTTTTCCTATTTTTTTTTCAACGTGACCTGATCTATTTTTTTTCAACGTGACCGGATCTATTTTTTTCAACGTTCTCTCCTCTTTTTTTTTTTTTTTTTTCAACGTAACCTGATTTTGTAACCACCTTTTTGCTAGTTACAAAATCTTTTGCCCAATTAAATTTATATGTACACTATTATAGTTTTTAAATAATAATAATAATAATAATAATAATAATAATAAATGTAAATTTATATATATGATGTGATAAATTTTATATTATGTAATGAGTATAAATTAATCTATTTCTTACATATTACGTAACAAGGGTATATTAGTCAATTTATATAAATTACAATTTTTCATTCTTCCCATTTCTCTCAAATCAAACAAAAGAATTTTCCACCTTTCCACTTTTCCAACCCTCTAACCAAATACACAAGAGGGAAAACTAAATATTTTCCATCCTCCCACAATTTTCTATCCTCTGACTTTTCCACTCCTCTAACCAAACGGATCCTTAGAGATTGAGAAGAAAGAGAAGAGAGAGGAAAGAAAAATTAATATTTTATTCGTTCATCCATGTTACAGTAGGTTGTATATACCCATACTTACTGTAGCAGGTTACAAATTTTTTTGTAAGTTTTTGCACCTGCTTGGAGCTCCTTTTTATGGGTTTAGTGTGTAAAATAACAACTAGGCCCAATGCTAATACTCTTGGTCGACTTCCTGTCTTGTTGAACAAACTTTTCTCTATGATGTATCTGCTTCCTTTTGGTTTTAATTGATTTCTCGGTTTTTTCATTAAAAAAAAAAAAACCACTTATATCTATTTGGGGTGTCTTTGGAATACTATTTATTTGGCTAAAATTGAACTTATTGTTGAAAGTATTGTAAATAAAGGTAAAAGTTAGTTGATATAGTATAGTGAGACTCATGAATAGTACCAAAAAGTGTAGTGAGATCTATGAATAGTAGCAAAAATAAGTAAAATAATTTTAATTTTTCGTTTCAATCTAAACGCATACCTGGCCTTGACACTTGAAGTTGTGGAAGATGCTACTAGGATTAAACTCAAGTAATGTTTCACAATTGCATACCAACTTTTGGTATCCCAAAAATGAGGATTATTAACAATAGGCAAGGTTGTTATGGAACATTTACATCAATTCTTCATTTTTTAAGAAACGTTTACATCAATGCTTATATGCCAATGAAAAGCAAGATAGCTACTTTAAGTTCTTAACAACAGTGAGATCTGGGGAAAACTCATGATGGTGCTCACCGTAGAACGGAATATAGTACAAATTAAATACAGATGAGGCTATGTCTGATAGCCTAAACATGGTAGAGTAATTGCAATGTTTTTTATTTTTATTTTTATTTTTAATGGTAGAGTAATTGCAATGTTAAGTTAAAGTGGAAAGTTGGTTTCGTGACGTTGACCATACAGGGAGTGCAATTTTGCAAAATATTAGTTTGGAAAGAGATTTACTCACTGTAACACGAAACCTTTTAATGTCAAGTGAGCTTAGTCCAAAAATTGGCCACTGAGAAATAATTAGAATATGTTATTAATTTTGCAACTCGAATTCTTTCTCTTTTAAACCTCTAAACATTTTGCATATAGAGAAGTGTCAATTCAGCTACAAAGCCTTTGGCTTGGTCGCATTATTGACTAAACGTATTTAGGAATTGTTTATTTCTAGTAGCTTATTTGCATAGTATTTATCAAAACATATAGTTTTTGGTAATTTTTATATGAACAAGTTTGACTATAAATTTAGTTGTAATCTAAGGCTACAACTATAAAAATTAACATGGTTACAAAATTTGAAAATTTAATTATTGGATTGCATGTTCTTTATGTAATAAACACACATTAAATTTTGTGTCAATTGGATAATATTTAATATTTGATTCATAAACTTATTTTTGACAAAATTTTATACTATATAAACTTGAAATTTAAACATTTGATTGAGGACATAGCGGTGACGCCTCTAGAATTTCTTTTTTGGAGAGTCATTAAGAAACTTACATTAAACAAAATTTAATAAAAAAATAACTTGAATATATTGAATTATCGACAAAAAAAATTACACAAATATATGACATTTTACTATTTTCTTTCATAAGTTTTCATATTTTGACATCATTATGAGTTTTCATTATATATTGTCAATGTGGGTAGATATAACCATTTTATTTTGTAAAGTTTGTATACAATATTTGTATTTTTATGCAATTTTCATTATCTATTTGTCAATGTTTTATAAAAATATTTTAAATTGAATGACAAAATTCAACTCATGTGCAATGTATTAATTATCGACTCAAAGAGCCACACACAGGGACGGAGCAAGGACTTTGAGTTAAGGGGGACAACTCTGACCTCTAGCTTGGCGGCTTCTTAGCTGCTGAGGTTTATTTATTTATTTATTTTTAGTTTTTGATGTGTCCGTTTGCTGGTTAAAGACAAATTTATTTTGTTTAAAATTTTTAAAGGGCTAGTTGTTTGTTTGAGTAAAATTGGTTAATTGGATTTTTTTTTTTTTTTTTTAACTTTGCTATTGGTGATTTTTGTTGTTACACAAATGTTTTTGGGCTAGTACATGTTATTTTAGATTTTAGATCTATAAAAAAATTTTAGTGGCCTTTAAAATGAGGAATGTGCTAGAAGTATATTGCTGATATAGTGAACAATTATTGATAAGTAAAAAAGTGATGTAAATTGTAGAGGGGTAAAATGACCCAAACAGGTATTTGAGCCTTTGGGCTCTAACTAGAAGGGCCGACCTGTTCCTAAATTAAAAGCCTGTTGAAACTACGAATCGGCCCATGCGCTGAGAGTCCGAGGACACATCCGAGGATAAGTTTCTCCTCGGGCAGACCTAGGAGGATTTGGAGTCTCGTTAGAATGATCAAGACAGAGTTCCGGAAAGACTGTTGGTTAAAGGGGGCATCCCTGCACCCTCTAGAGGCACCAGTGGAAGAAAAATATCTTAAGAAAATGCTGCTACTTCCACATTAAAGACCCTGTACCTACCTCCACTACGAATCGGCCCATGCGCCGAGAGTCCGATGACACATCCGAGGATGAGTTTCTCCTCAGACAGACCCAGGAGGATTTGGAGTCTCGCTAGAATGATCAAGACAAAGTTCTGGAAAGACTGTTGGTTAAAGGGGGGATCCTTGTACCCTCTAGAGGCACCAGTGGAAGAAAAATATCTTAAGAAAAGGCTGCTACCTCCACATTAAAAATCCTGTACCTACCTCCTTGGCCGCATTAATGGGGAGGTGACCTCTGAACAGTAGAATTGAACCTTCTGGGCAAGGAAGGATTTGGGCAACACGTGGATAAAGTACCAAGAGAATAAGTATTTAAGGGGGGTAGGGGCCAAAGAAGAGGGGGATCGAGGAATTACGAAAAAAGAAACTAAGGATTGTAACCTTTAAGAAAGAAAGAGAAATAATAAAGAAATTGTCCTCAGCTTATATCTGAGGAAGCCCTTTTTACAAAAATCACTTACCGTTTGCAATTATTATTGTACCTTAGCCTGCTCAATAAATTCCTCGCATTCTTAAATTAGATTTCATTCCCACACTTTACAAGTTTCATTGTTTAAGGCTCATTAGGCCTGAGCCCACAGTTGTTCTTAGGTCCAGGTGCAATTGTGCACTTACATAAATGATAGGCTTAGATGCGAACTAATAAGAATTTGTATATCAACAGTTTATAAAAATGCTGTAAATAAATTCGTAACTATAACGTTACTTTAAAAAAAATCAATAATATTGTTAAGAGGGGGCAAAATATAATTTTATAAAATAAAATTGCTAAAATTAATGCATATATATATATATATACACACGCACACACTAATATATTTTTTAAAAAAAATTTAGGAGGAGCCATTGCTCCCCTGGTCAATTAATGCCTCCGTCCTTGGCCACACGCATCCATACATATTCAAATAATACAATATGTATCTACTTAACCAATCAAATTTTTGAAAAATTACTAAATTTACTATTTTTTAATCACCAATTTTATAAAAAATGTTATTATAACATGATATGAATAAACACACATGTAACAAACCTTCTATATTTCCTAATTATTAAATTATATGAAGTTATATTATATTTATACTATACACACACATTTACACAAATAACATTATAGCAAAAATAAATAAATAAAGCACACAATCAGTATCCGACATACACTCACACAAATAATATATAAATTTATAATAATAAAAAAGATACACTTATAACTCACAAACACTCACTATTTACTTTTAAAGTTAGAGATACCAATAGCCAGATAGAGAAAAGAGATTCATGAGAGGTAGATCTATGATTTTATACATATAATTTTTTTTTATCAAGTCAAGAGGTTCATTTGAAATCCCTTAAAGCATTAGTAACGCCGCCCCTATGATATAGTTATTGATCTTTGATATTTTAGAAATTTTGCAATTATGGATGATATAAAAAGACAATGTAATCCAATAATAGATTTTTGTTAAAATTTACATCAAATAAAAAGATATTGAGTTGAGCGATAATTTTAGGTTATAATTAAATTTGTAGCCAAACTTTGTCATTTTGTTTATATCAAAAAAGAAACTAAAAGCTACATTATTTGCAAAAAGAAGAAGAAGACAAGTAACACGTTTTTTAACAATTCCCAAATGCATTTAGTTAGAGAGGGTTTGGATAGCGCGTCTGCGTCCAGCCCTTCACGTTTTTTTTTTTTTTTTTTAAGACCAGCGCTTAGTGCACTGTTCATGGGACATGAACAGTGCACCAAGGCATATGAACAATAAAAAAAGAGTGAACAGTGTTTTTTTACATATTAAAAAATTATTTTGCTACAGTATTTTCAGTTTTCAGTTTTCAGCAATAAGTTCTATCCAAACGGACCCTTATCATTAAAATACTAGTAATTTATTTTACTTTCAGCTAATGCACAATTTTTAAAAATATATATATTTTTAATAATTGTATGATTACATATATTATTATTTTAAACAAAACAAACCAATATAAAAATAAGCACTTCCTTTCCCTAAAAAAAAAAAAAAAAAAAACCTATCCAAAAAAAAAAAATCCGGAATAGTGCATTTCCAATTTAGGTAACTGTGGGATAAAGTTTTTCCTTTGTTTAGAAATGGCATTCTCTCAACACGTAGACAACAACATGTCAACATGTGGATGAATGAAAGTGCATGAATCCATGATCCCATTAATGTTGTTTAATTTAGATCTATCAAAAACCTCACTTACTAAAATTGTAAAATGCCTGTCAATTCTTAAAATTTTTCCTGTCCATAAAGCAAAAAAAAATCGTAATCGCAATTAATGCTCATCAAACACATACACACCATAACATAATAATGACTAGATCATCAATCGTAGCACCACCCCAAAATGACAATTCAGTCCCTAAAAAAATCATGTCCACACCTAACTTTTTAGATAATTAGCGAGGGCAAAACAGGAAAAAAAAGAAAAAATTGCAACGATCTTGGGTCTAAAGATTTATTCTAATAAACTTCAGGAAGCAACAACAACAACAACAATAAACAGAGGCGTACGTATCATCGTCATCACCATAAGCAACCCAACAAAAAAAGCTTTAAGCGAGTCAAAGCCCCTCAAACCCCGAGACTCTTCTTCTTCTTCTTCTGCTGCTTCTTCTTTTTCTGTGTTTCTCTCTCTAAATCTATATCTTTCTTTCTCTCTCTACAAAGTTAATTTTTTTTCTTTCTCTTTCTCTCTTCAAATTCTCTCTCTCTCTCTTCTTTCGATTCCCAAATCTCTCAGAGGTACGCCTATCCGAATCGCGATATTTTTGATTTCGTGTGTGTGTGTGTGTAATTTTTTTGGTTTTTCTTTATTCCCATTCTGTCCCAAACATTTCCCCTCTTTTTACGATATTGCCATCAAACCCTAGCTCTGCTATATTTTTATTTTTTTTTCTCTCTCTCTCTCTCTACAAAGCCCAATCTCTCCCCCCTTGTAGTTCACTACGCTTCGTGTTTCCCCAGAATAGGAATTGGAATTCTGTCAAAACCCTAGCTCTGGTTTCTCTGCTTCAAAATCATGGTGTGTTTTCTATTAGATTTGAATATTTTGTGCTGCGAACTTTTTTTTCTTAATGGTTAATTTCGATTAAGAAATTTAGATTGAATTTGAAAAATTTTAGGGTATTTAGTAGATTGTTGGGTTTTTGGGCTTTTTTTTTTTTTTTTGGTTTCTTGTAACGGTTATGAGTTGCTTCTATTTTTTTTTTGGAGGAGGGATTTTGAACTTGTTTTGAGCTACTTGGGCGATTAGGTTTAGCTAGAAAAGTTCAAAATTCAAAGTAATTTTGTGGATGGGTGCTTAGATTTGATCTGTTAACGCAATTCTATTGCTTTGTTGGTATTGAGCTTGAAATTTGATTCACAGAAGCTCCAAACTCTAGGGCTGTGCTTAATTTTTAGTGCAAAGTTTTGAACCATAAAATTATGATTATTGACATTGGTAACTACTAGGACTGAATATTTTACTTAGTTTTATATGTTTTTATCATTTTATTATTAGCAACTCCAAACTACTATTAGTTAGCTTCTTGAAATTGTTGGGTGATGAAGGATTTTACATTTGGGCAGGAGTGATTAGTTTTGAGAATGTTACTCTTTATGATTTGCTTGGGTTTCAAAAATGTTCGTTCGTTTACATGTTTGAAATCTTAAGTTTTGTCTACTCCAAATATTGGGTTATGTTTTTCTTTTCTTATTTATTTGTTTTCCTGATGGGGGGTAAGGCTAGAAGTTAGCAACTTTGACTGGTTAAGCCAGGAGTTCATTATCTTTGTTGTTTATGGATAAATTTTTTTAAGTGTTGCATCTCCAAAGTCAAAATTTCTGGTTCATGCTTATAAGAGAGTGCAACGCTTCATTTATATGTCTTTCCTGGTATTTAAACCACCGGCAACTTAGAGTTCAAAATTGTAAGTTTCCCTCCAAAAACACCATTTGACATGCTATCTTAAATTTAGGCAACTTTAACAATAAACTGAAGTAACATATAGCAAACAAGAAAGTTCCTGCATATATGGATATCTTGGTTATGCAACTATCTAGTTTTAGCTCAATGTTTTCCCATACATTCTTTCTCCCAGCTGTGTGATGTTTTACGTACATATTCTAGCACTAAGGCTAATAGGTCTGGTGGTACACATTCAATTTAACACATTTGTGTTACACAGACTGGGTTTCATAGATTCAGTGCTTAAGATCAATGCAGTTTTTGTGGTTTGACTTGTATTCTGAAGCAGTTGATAAAGTTCATTATTCATTGATTATATGTTTAAGGTCATATGTTAGGACCCCTTTGTTTAGCATCTAACTTTCTTCCCTAAATTGTTAATGATTTTGGTATATTATTCGACTATATGAATTATGTGGTAAATTCCTTTGGTTAGACATATTCTAGTGAACTTGTTTTTGGAATGCAGTTTAGCTTTCACAACTTCTAATAGCGGCTTGATGCTGGGGGCAGTATGCCGGTGATAGTTGGGAGAAATGCAAAGGTATCATGCTGCCAGCTGCACTAGTGCAGTTAATAACAGTGCAATAGGTGGGCCATCAGCTAGGGAGACTGCCCGAGCTGATTCATCTTCACTGTCATCTAATTTTTCACTGAATTCTAGGTAAATGGGTTCCATAAATATCAGGCTTCTCATGCTCTTTTTTGCAGATAATGAACAACTGTACTGTCTACTTCCACCCCACACATTGTTTATATTTAGTTTTCGATTTAGCATTATTATGACCATACCCTTTCTGGTTTATGCTATGATTAGATTCCAATTAATAGCTGCCGGTTGGATTCGGAGAGTAGGTTATTGAGTGTCCCATGCCTGTTCACTTTGTTATCATAATTAATTGTCTTTTGATACAATTTACCAATTGATTTTTCTAGAAATTATGGCACTCTTTATTGTTGTTCATTTCCATTTTTGCAATATCACATGGAAGTGGTAATTGCATGTATGCATTTCCTTTGTTTCTTACTGCACCATAAGTGATGAAGTATGGAAATTAGTGGAATACTTTGAATCAGGAACTAGTTCTCTAATCTTTGTCTTTCTTTGCTATCAATACTTTGTATGACTATTCTTTTAGAAATCTTTGTGAGACTAGATTCTGCAAGTTAGAGCTTTGTTTGTTGATGGTGATGCACTAGCTGTTTGGCAAATTTTGTGCACTTGGTATCCTACTGTTCCTTTTGTAAGTGAGAAAATTAATTGAAAAGTGGAAATGGGAAAAACTCTAATGGACTGGAAGTAAACAAGAGGAACCTATAGGACAAAACCAGAAAAAGAGGAAAAAAATAGAGGAAGAAAGGAATCAAGAGCCTTATTTATCCCAAAAAAAGAAAAAAAGATAAGAGAAAGGAATCAAGAGCCTTAGATGTAGCCAGCATATCAACTAGCGGGTTCAAGAATAGAGGGTTTAATCCTATTAAGAGAAATCTGATACCATCAAAAGTTTGACTATTCCTGCTCCACCATGGGTTCTCCATTAGGTATGATGACTCTGCACATCATATCCTATAAACTTTATGCTTTTCAAACCTTCCTTCCTGACTAGCCAAACAAGTAAAAGACTAACCCAAGAGGTCTTTTATGTCTGACACAATGCAGGGCCCTTTTTTTTTCTCATCAGGAAAACCTCTCCCAATCGTTTTAATCATTCTTTACACTTTTGTAGAATATCTTTAATTCCTGATCTAACACAGACTAAATTGTTCAAGTAGAGGTTTTTTATTTTTATTTTTTGTAATGTATCTATCAGATTATGCATTTAACAAATAGTTATGATATTATCATTTTGTGTAGGCGGTCCTCTCAACTGACTGCATACAAGTTGAAGTGTGATAAAGAGCCTTTAAATTCTCGGTAATCTTTGCAACAGAATTGCATCTTTGTTTTGTTGTTTTTACCTGTTTTGCCCTTTTCGTAAACTGTTTTGGATTGGAAAGTACACAGAGTAATGTTGTATTTCAATTTCTTATGCATTTTGGTCTCCTTTGTTTGCATTTCATTGAAATAGTGAACTATTACCTATCAAAAAAATGAAACAGTGAACTAAAAAGTGTAGAACTTGCTGGTTGTTCTGATGTTTTGCATCTAGAGCTATTCTAATGGTGCTATAGTTCTTATCTCATTCTATAATTTTGTCACTCTTTTAATCTCAGACTTGGGCCTCCTGACTATCACCCTCAAACTCCAAATTGTACCGAGGAGACTCTCACCAGAGATAATGTGATACATGGTTACAGGGAGACCATCGACGGAATTGAGGTACATTATTATCTGATTAATACATTCAATTAATTCTCCAAGAGGGAGTATGTATGCATGTGGAGGTTATTTCTATAAGTTGAATTGTGAATGCATTACGTAAGTTTCAATAATTAGGTCATTATGAATTTAGAGTGTATTTGGATGAGTTTATTTTCATTTCCCTTTTTCACTATGAGTTTATTTTTATAAGCTGTGTAATATTATAGTTTTACTTGGTGAAAGTGAGGCTTTAAAAAGCTGTACATAAGCTGGCAGTGAAAAAAAATCTGTGATTTTAAGCTAAAACAAACATTCCCTTAGAAAACCAACCAGCGTTTATATTTTTGAATTTTGGTTACATTATCAATGCAGTAGTCAGTTGACATATAATGATGTAAGGTTTTTGAGATACTTTCCTATGGAGACATCCTGGGATCCCCTCCACTACCAACTATTGAATTATTAAAAAATAAAAATTAAAAAGTGTATAGATTCCCACTATTGAATTATATATATATATATATATATATATATATATATATATATATATATAAAGAATATAGCGATTTTTTTTACTTATAAAAAAAAATTTGAAAATTTTTTGTATGGTTAAAAGCCTTGGAATAGTATTGATATTGATAGGCAGGTATTGAGTGTTGAATAAACTTCCTTTAAGAAGTTTGCATTGAAGGATATCAGTGCAACAAACTCAACTCTTCTATATTCTCCTTTGGTGGTTATTATCTAACTTGGTTTAACTTGTTGAGTGTGTTAGGAAGCTAGAGAGAGCTCATTGACTCAGGTTCAAACTTTGACTAAGCCTATTATCATCAAGTGCAAAGAGGTAGTAGTCTGTTTTGTTACTATTCTTCAAATTATCTCAAACTTCACTCTCTTCATGTTTGATTCTTTTCTCATACTTTCCCAAAAGTGGAAAAAAATAGAGATTCCTTTCTGGAAAAATGATCATGATGCTAAATGATTTGTGATTGTTTACTTTTCTTTGCAGGCAATCAGAAAACGCCTTAGGGCTATCAATGAATCTCGTGCTCAAAAGCGGAAGGTGATGAACTATTTTCTCAACTATTATTGGCATTTAGCGAAGAATAGATTTAAACCTTTTTGCTGTTTGTGCGCATTTAAACCCATGTGCATTTTTTAGTGGCTTCAGTCTTGCCTATTAGGGGTTTTCAGGTTTTGAAATGAAATTTGATGATGTATGTTTTTTCTTACTATGACAGGCTGGTCAGGTTTATGACGTGCCTCTTTCTGGTTCACAATTAACTAAACCCGGCATCTTTCCTGAACAAAGACCATGCGGTGAAGACTTCAAGAAGAAATGGATTGAGGTATGTCTTCTATTTTTCTTCAATACCATTGTGCCTGTACCATAATGATTGATGACATTTTTTATTCTTTTTTTTCCTGGTTGATTAATTACATTTATTACCATTAGTTACCTACCCAAAAAAATACATTTATTACCATTACTTGGAAAATGTATGTAATATTTTTACTCCAAGAGCCAAGAGAAACGCTAATAGTCCTTTGTTGTATTTACTAGCCTAGAAGCCTATGTGTTTTCCCAGTTGCCAACTTTTTGGTAAATAAGATATGCTTTTAGGGGAGCAGAAAAGGCTACCGTATGGCACTTGTCAGTTTTTGGCTTTATGGTGATTCAGGGTAGTCTCTGTTATGTTAGTACTCTTGGACATCAGTTTCTTGATTAGATATGGTTAAGAAACTTTTTTTTTTTGTGGATAAGTGATATGGTTAAGAAACTCTTGACCTTATGGGAATTATAAGTTCTTATATGGGATGTTGAATGCTATCAGAAATGGTGGGATGAGATCTGTATGGCATGTTAAGGAAATTGGTTGCATCATAAAGTTTAGATGCCCAGTCTCCTCACTTGATTGCTAGGATTCGACATTTGCTATAGTTTTTTTTAAAAAATTTTTTTTTCTTGAAAGGAATTTATATACTTAAAAAGCGACTATCAGTGAAGTTGGCTACCTATGATAAAGCATCTCAACTTTATTGTCTCTGTTGAGCATTTCTGAATGTGCTTAGATTTTTTATTGACAAAAAATGCACATATCAGAATCTTAACTTAATAATTATTTGACACTGACTTCCTTTTCATTTTCCTTCCAAACATATATATATTGCAGGGTCTATCACAACCACACAAAAGATTACGTTCTTTGGCTGATCATGTACCTCATGGATATGGGAGGAGATCCCTCTTTGAAATTTTAATTAGAAATAATGTTCCGTTACTGAGAGCAACTTGGTTTATTAAAGTGACATATCTTAATCAGGTATGGATGTGTGCACACTTGTACCCACAAGTTAATCAATCGTTTTTTGGCTATTTTTAATATTGGAAGGTAGCAGATTATGGTTGTATTTTGCAGGTTCGGCCTGGTCCTACAGGTATCTCTCCTGGGGCGCCTGACAAAGCTCAGTTTACCCGCACTGAGCTCTGGACAAAAGATGTTATTGATTATTTGCAATACCTCTTGGATGATTTTTTCTCAAGAAATAAATCTCATTCTAATCCGCACAGCAGAGATCGATCACCACAAGTGTCTTATGCTGGGTCTCTACAGCATAGGAGTGATCCGGCATCAGCAGTCCTTGATGGTGAGGAGCCTTCCCTACATTTTAAATGGTGGTATGTATCACGTCTATTGCAATGGCACCATGCAGAAGGGATACTTCTTCCCTCTCTTATTATTGATTGGGTTCTAAATCAACTACAGGTACTGTTTTTGCTCTTACCTTTTTTTTTTCTTCAGATTAAAACAGAACTAATGTGCTCTTAAAAAGATTGATAAAACCTTTTGGCTTCCTTTTTAAGTACATGAGGTTCCATTCTCTATGGTTTTAATTTCATATTTTTGCTCTTCAGGAAAAAGAAACCCTTGAGATTTTGCAGTTGCTGCTGCCTATTATATATGGCGCTTTAGAAACTGTTATTTTATCTCAAACGTATGTACGAAGTCTTGCTGTAGTAGCTCTTCGTTTCATTCATGAGCCTTCTCCTGGTGGATCAGATCTGGTGGATAATTCGCGGAAGGCATATACAACCTCTGCACTGGTTGAGATGCTTCGGTATTTAATACTGGCTGTACCTGATACATTTGTTGCATTGGACTGCTTTCCCTTGCCACCCTGTGTGGAATCTCATGCAGTAAATGATGGGAATCTCATATCAAAGATATGTGGGGATGTAGAAAAGATTAAAAATTGTTCTGCAGAAGCTGCTTCTATGTTCAAAAGTAAATTTCTTGATACTCAATATCAATCCTTGGCCTTTGATCATGTTGTTTCCTCAATTCAGAAACGTGCTGATGCTCTTGCAAAAGCTGCAAGTCCTGGCTATCCAGTTCATAGTCTAGCAAAAGCTGTACAGATCCTGGATAAATCTCTTGTGCATGGAGATGTCAGAGGGGCTTGTAAGTTTCTGTTTGAAGATCATTTTGACAGTGCTATTGCTGAAGGTTGGATTGCAGAAGTAAGCCCATGCTTGAGATCATCGTTGAAGTGGATTGGGAATTTGAGTTTATCATTTGTTTGTTCTGTATTTTTCCTTTGTGAATGGGCAACATGTGATTTCAGGGATTTTCGGACTGCTCCGCCTCATAACCTGAAGTTCACAGGCAGAAAAGATTTTTGTCAATTATATATTGCAATTCGAATTTTAAAGCTGAAGATAAGAGATTTGCAAAGTTCATCTCGAGGCAAGAGTGAGAGCTCCCTTGGAGTTGGTAGCTTTGAAACTAAAAATAATTTAAAAAGTTTGGATGGAAGAAGTGTAAATTCAGATCTATTTGAGAGCCCCGGTCCATTACATGATATCTTAGTGTGTTGGATTGATCAGCATGATGTACGCTATGGAGAAGGTAGCAAGCGCCTTCAGCTACTCATAATGGAACTCATACGTGCTGGCATATTTTACCCCCTGGCATATGTGAGGCAGCTGATTGTAAGTGGAGTTGTGGATATGAATGGACCTGTGGTTGAGCTTGAGAGACGGAAGAGACATTATAAAATCTTGAAGCAGTTGCCTGGGCTCTTTTTGCGTGATGCTTTGGATGAAGCAAGGATTGCTGAAGGGCCAAATCTCTTGGAGGCCATTCAAGTCTATTCAAACGAACGTCGCCTTGTACTTCGAGGACTGTTCTGTGATCAACAGAAAAATTCATATGCTGCAAATATATCAACTCAAAAGCCAATCCCTGGGAAAGATGTTGCTTCCCAAGCTTCCATTGATCAGTGGAAAACTGCTCAGTCATCGTCCTATGTATTGCCTGTCAAGAATGCCAAAAATGATTTTGATGTTGAGGAACTGAAGATGGCAATCATGCTACTGTTGCAGCTCCCAAACAGTTCATCTTCATCCAAAGATACAGGACTTGATGAATCTCAAGGAGTGTCAAGAGGCCTTTTGGGTTGCTTAGCAACAAAGTGGATCTGGTGGAAGATACACCTGGGTGTGAAGAATGTAGAAGGGCAAAGAGGCAAAAATTAAATGAGGAAAGGAGCTCTTACCTTCAAGTACATTCACCGATTCTTTCAGATGATGAAGATACTTGGTGGATGAGGAAGGGGCCTAAATCCTTGGAGTCCTTTAAAGTTGAACCTCCACTTAAGTCAAGCAAATCAGTCTCCAGGACCCGGCAGAAGACTGTTCGCAAAACTCAGAGTCTTGCTCAATTAGCAACTGCTAGGATTGAGGGTAGCCAGGGAGCATCTACAAGTCATGTATGTGATAATAGGGTAAATTGCCCTCACCATAAATCTGGAATGGAAGGAGAGACTCCTAAGTCAATTGATGGAATCAGATCAAACTATTGCAGGGATATTGTTGCTATTGGAAAAACATTAAAGAAGCTGCGTTTTGGAGAGAAGAGGACCATTACAGTTTGGTTGATGACTGTTGTGAGGCAGCTTGTTGAAGAAACTGAAAAGACTGTAGGCAAGGCTGGCCAGTTTGGTAGGCCTTTCACACCTGTTGATGATAGGAGCTCTATAAGGTGGAAGCTTGGCGAGGATGAACTGTCTGCTTTACTGTATTTGATGGATGCTACTAATGATTTAGTTTTGGCAGTCAAATTTCTCCTTTGGTTGTTTCCAAAGGTGCTCAGTAGCTCCAATTCTACCATCAGTTCTGGGAGGAATGTTGTGATACTGACAAGGAATGTGGACAACCAAGTGTGTGAAGTAGGGGAGTCATTTTTGTTATCGTCCCTCAGAAGGTGCAATCTCAATTTTTCAGTTAAATCTAATAGCTTTTTCATTTCTGGAATTTTTATTTCTTTTCCTCTTTTTTATTTATTTATTTATTCTTTTATCTAATAAACTATATAGCATTGTTACGTTGCTATTTTGTCTCTTTTATCTGTTGTGAATTTGATTAAATCTGCAATCTGCTGAGCATTTATTTGTCATGTATCGTTAGCCTTTTCCTGTCTTTCTTTTCTTCGTACCAGTCATTGCCTCCTGGTTTCACACTTATTAATGTCCAATGTCTCTGGTTACCTTTTCCTCCCTTTAGATCTGCTAGATGAAACAGAATGTTACATATGCCAGTCTGTCTGCACTCAACTTTTGTGGGCAACTAACTCTAGAATAAATGACACCTCACCCCCTCCTCTAGGGCAGTAAGATCAAGGTTGGTTCAACACCAATCTGGTGCTTGTGTAATTTACCAATTTGTGTCACTGTTAAACTATATTTTAAATCCCTCCTCTCATCTGTTTTTATTTGCAACCATCTGAATTTTACAACTTACAGCACTGGAAGACATTTTTGGTGCCATTTTTGACAAAGTTTATGTACCTGTTATATATGTCACCAATCTGCAGGTCATGCTTTTCAAACTCTCTTTTATTAGTTATAAAGCATTTGAAACTTCAGCTACAGCTCATTTGGCTCAAATAACTTATTTATTTTCCAGGGAAAGCTGGTACTTCTCTCATAATAATTGGTTGGAGGGTGAGGTCATGGGTTTAAGACCCATTAGGTGCATATGTAGCTTACCAATAATAATAATAATAATAAAAAAAAAAATTGCCAGGGAAAACATCTCTCATGATACAGAAAACTATTTTTTTGTTCTTAGCTTTATGAGGAACTTGTTTTCCAAAGTTTGTCTTCCATGAATTTATCTAAAAAATATTCTTCTATTCTAGTTTATAGTTGTACATGGCACACCTAGAGAGATTAATGATCCAGATCTTATTGAGCCACTTGTGCATTTCTTCTAGAAACATGCAGTTCTCCTATGCATATTATATTCCTTTTCATCTGTGCATGGCTTCTCTATAGTATCTTGGTACTGTGCTGATTCAATTCTAATTTAGCTTGTCTTAAATGCCTAACACTTAGATTTGGTTCAGGTATGAGAATGTGCTTATTGCAATGGATCTTATTCCTGAAGCCTTGTCAGCTGCGATGCATCGTGCTGCAGCAGTAATGGCCTCAAATGGAAGAGTTTCAGGTTCAGCAGCACTGGCGTATGCTCGATATCTGTTGAAGAAATATTGTAATGTGGGTAGTGTCATAGAATGGGATAAAAATTTCAAAACGACATATGATAAGAGACTTATTTCTGAACTTGAACGATCAGCGGATGGAGATATAGGGTTTCCACTTGGTGTACCAGCAGGAGTTGAAGATCTTGATGATTTTTTCCGTCAGAAGATAGGTGGTGGCCGATTTTCAAGAGTGGGTATGAACATGAGAGATATAGTGCAACGACATATTGATGAAACTTTAAACTATTTTTTTGGTAAAGAGAGAAAACTTTTTAATACTGGAAAAGTTCCTGCTGTTGAAAAATGGGATGACGGAAATCAGGTGGCTCAACAAATAATTTTGGGAATAATGGACTGCATTAGGCAGACTGGAGGTGCTGCTCAAGAAGGAGACCCCTCATTGGTCTCTTCTGCGGTTTCTGCCATTGTTGGTAATATTGGGCCAACTATTGCGAAAATGCCAGATTTTACAGGCAGTAATTATACAAATTTTTCATCTGCAACATTTTCATCAAATTTTGCTAGACACATTTTACGCATCCATATAACTTGCCTATGCCTGCTTAAGGAAGCTCTTGGAGAGCGACAAAGCCGTGTATTTGAGATTGCTCTTGCAACAGAAGCTTCTTCTGCTCTTGCTCCAGTTTTTGTTCCTGGAAAGGCATCTCGCACACAGTTATTATCTTCTGAAGCTCCTGAATCCAATACAAATATGTCTAATGACAGTTTGAACAACTCTGCAAAGGTCGTTATTGGAAGAGCAACAAAATTGCAGCTGCTGTTTCTGCACTTGTGGTTGGGGCGGTTATTCATGGGGTTACTAGCCTGGAGAGAATGGTTACTGTGTTCCGTTTAAAGGAAGGATTGGATGTAATTCAATTTGTAAGGAACACAAGATCCAATTCAAATGGAAATGCCCGTTCAATGGGCGCTTTGAAGGTGGATAACTCGGTTGAAGTTTATGTGCATTGGTTTAGGCTGCTTGTCGGAAACTGTAGAACTGTTTCTGAAGGATTGATTGTGGAACTCTTGGGTGAACCATCCATAGTGGCACTTTCAAGGATGCAGCGAATGCTCCCTCTTAGTTTGGTCTTTCCACCTGCCTATTCAATATTCGCCTTTGTTTTGTGGCGACCATTCATTCTGAACACAAACCTTGCAGCCCGTGAAGAAATTAACCAATTATATCAATCTTTAACAATGGCCATAGGTGATGCCATAAAACACTTGCCTTTTCGAGATATATGTTTCAGAGATAGTCAGGGTTTCTATGATCTTGTAGCCGCAGATGTTTGTGATGCTGAATTTGCAGCCATGCTGGAGTTGAATGGATCAGATATGCATTTGAAATCAATGGCCTTTGTTCCTCTCCGTGCAAGGCTTTTTCTAAATGCCATTATTGACTGTAAAATGCCACAATCTGTATTTACAGTGGATGATGGGAGTCGAATTTCTGGGCAGGGTGAAGCTAGAGTCCAGTATCTGGAGAATGAAAAGCTTATGGATAAGCTTGTACATGTTTTGGATACCCTGCAACCAGCAAAATTTCATTGGCAATGGGTGGAGCTCAGGCTTCTCTTGAAAGAACAGGCCCTCATTGAAAATCTTGAGAACCATGATAAGTCCTTAGTGGATGCTATACGGTTGTCCTGGCCTACTTCTGAAAAAGCTAATGCTTCTGATAATGAGAACAATTTTATTCAAATCATCCTCACAAGATTACTGGTCAGACCTGATGCTGCACCCCTTTATTCAGAGGTTGTTCATCTTTTTGGACAATCACTGGATGATTCAATGTTGCTACAGGCTAAATGGTTCCTGAAAGGCTCGGATGTTCTTTTTGGTCGCAAAACAATCAGACAAAGGCTTTTTAATTTTGCTGAGAGTAAAGGTCTTTCAACAAAGGCCCAGTTTTGGAAGCCTTGGGGCTGGTGTAATTTTGGTTCTGATCCAGTACCAAAGAGGGGAGGGGATAAGAAGAAATCTGATGTCACCTCTCTTGAAGAAGGGGAAGTTGTTGAAGAGGGGATGGACTCGAAAAAGTATGTGAAAGGGTCAACTCAAACATTGGACACTGAAAGTTCCAATCTCAGTCAGCAACAAGTTACCGAGAGGGCCCTCATCGAATTGCTTCTTCCTTGCATAGATCGAAGCTCTGATGAATCACGGAATTCCTTTGCAAGTGAGATGATCAAGCAGTTGAATACTATTGAACAACAGATAAATGCAGTTACTCGTGGGGCAAGTAAGCAGGCAGGAACAACTTCTGGAATTGAAGGACCATCAAACAAAGGAAATAATCGCAAAGCTGTGAGAGGTGGCAGTCCTGGATTAGCTAGACGTTCTACAAGCACAGCTGATTCTGCTCCGCCTTCTCCTGCAGCTCTGCGAGCTTCTATGACGTTGCGCTTGCAGTTACTCCTCAGATTTCTTCCTATAATTTGTGGAGATGGGTAATTATACAAGGACTTCTTAATCTTTTTTTATAGAAACTTCTTGCATTGCCTGTGTAGTTTGTTGTTACCCCTAATTTTTTTTATGTATAACTTGTTCACATAAACCTCACTTGTTTTTTATCGTTCTTCTCTCATCAGTTGTGTTTGGATTATTCCATTTGGCTAGGTACTTTTAAGTTAATTTTCTATTTACCCATGTATTTTGTCTCACTTAGAAAGAGAATCTAGCCAATCCCATTTATTGATCTCTACCAAATGGCCATATTTCTTTGTTATCCTTGTATTCCTTCAAACAATTCTGTTTTTCCTTATGTACGTCTAACCTCCTTCTTCATGTTCCTATTCTCATTCATTTAGTGATCCAATGAGGTTGATTTTTTCCTTTAAATTTCAGGAGTAATTATTATGTTCCCTCATTTCTAATATAGGACCTATTGTAAATGTTGATGGTTATAGTTTCATTATGTCCTGATTTCCAAGTGAGTTTCATTTTTGTGATGTTGGAAATTATGCCGATGAGGCCTAGCTCAAGTAGGCACTTCCTTCCTCCATAAAGAATGGGGTGGAGGATGAGGTTGTGGGATTAAGACCCATTGGGCTTTGTGTAACTTTCACCAATAGAAGAAAAAGCAGTGGGCAATTATGTGTGTTTTGAAACTCTTCTTTTCTTAATGTTGTGTGTTTGTTGTCAAACAAATGCCACCCTTTCAAATTTCATAACCCAGAAGAAAGAAGGAAAGATGTGTTTGTCTTCAAGAGTAGAGTTTCTGATACTTATTTTATTTTAGTTTAGTACATTGCTTGCTAAAATGATGAGGTTGCATGATCCAATCTGTATAGTATCATAAGAGAATGAAAGAGCACATACATAATTTAAGCTAAGTTTCATATATTGGACTTCTCAGGGAACCTTCTGGGCGGGGTAATAGGCAGTTGCTAGCCTCCATAATACTTCGTCTCCTTGGAAATCGGGTTGTGTATGAAGATGCCGACCTTTCGCTATATCCCCTTCAGGGTTATCCATCTATGAGAGAGATGGAGTCTCCTGCAGAAGCTTCTTTTTCTGCCTTTGCTGATTTGTCAGGCGAAAGTCTCTTTGATCGTTTATTGTTGGTTTTGCATGGGTTGTTGAGTAGTTGCCGGCCGACTTGGCTTAGGTCAAAGCCTGCTTCCAAGTTGAGCAGCGAATTTACCAAAGAATCTTCTGGATTTGATCGAGAAGTAGCAGAGAGTCTGCAGGTTTGATCTCTATCTGCTCACTATTCATTTTAATGTGCTTGCCTTAATGTATAACTTTGCATTAACCCTACTTCTAGTTTCATCCACTAAAACTATATCATTTGCAAAAATCATACACCAAAGGAGCTTTTGGTTCAATTTTGTGAGCTCATCCATCACTAGTGCAAAGAGATATGGACTTAATGCTGATCCTTGATGCATGCCTATAGTAATAGGAAACTCACTTGCGATTCCTTTTAAGTTATAATTTTTATGACAATTTCCTATTGAACTTCATACAATCTTATATGAAGCAAATTGACATACTTCTAAAACCATAATTTACTGTTAGTAAATTGAAGGATTTTTAACACCATAATTTACCATTGCAATAACACCATAATTCATTGTTAGCAAATTGACTGATTTTCAACAGAAGGGGTTCTATCTGTTACAGTATCAATCTTTGTGCCAAATTGGAGGGGGGAAAAAGGTTAAGGGTGTCTTATTGCAACAACATAAAAGTTATATCTTTTAGTGCATTTTACCAAAGGAGAATGTACAATAAAGAAGTTCAATATATATTTACACATTTATGTATTGATATTTTTTTCACTTACATTTAAGCAGGCCTATATGTGTACATCAATGCGTGTGTGTGTGTGTGCATATGTTATTGTATTTTTCATATTAAAATCTGCACAAACCCACCCCCCCCCCCCCCCCCCCCCCCCAAGCCCCCCAACACACACTGACACACACACACACAAAAGAGTGAAAATTCCTGGTTCTGCTTGCAGTACTAGCAGCCCGGGTTTGAAATCTATCTCGATGCTAACCTGGTAACATCTAAAGATCGATCCCTCCAATTAAATATATAAACGTAACATGAATAAAATGTAAAAGAAAAGTAATAAAATGCCAAAATGTATTAATAAATATTTTTATATATACTTAAGTACTTGTAATCCTGTGTAAGTTACAAATTCATTGTTACAAAAAATTAAAGCTCTAAAAGCCCATGGATCATCTGTCACACTTTAACATGATAATGAATATTATATATTGCACCTATTAATAAAATCTCTAATTTACTCAAAAAGGAATCCTTAATGCCTAATTGGGAGGTCGAGCTAGAAATTGTGGGTATATATGTTTAGAAGTTCAATTCTTTCTTTCTTTCCTTTTTTTCCTTTTCTTTCTCTCCTTATCTTCAAATTTCTTACACTTAATTTCTCAGACCTTAATGCTCATATATTATAATGATGAAATTGTTAATGGTGAAATGGTTGCCTTACTGTGTAATTATTATCAACTTATGCAGAATGACTTATGTCGGATGCAACTGCCTGACACAATTCGGTTGCGAATCCAAACTGCGATGCCCATTCTTCTTCCTTCTGTCCGATGCTTTGTTTCTTGTCAGCTACCATCTGTTCCAGTTGCTGCTCTTGCTTCTCTTCAACCCAGCATCTCCATTCCTGGGGTTTACTCGGGACATTTAAGCCCACCTCAGAGGAATACGGTTCCTTTGACACGAACTGCAACTAATGCATCAGCGAAGTCCAAGTTATTGCCATCACAGCTGGATCATGATATGGAAATTGACCCATGGACTCTCCTGGAAGATGGCGCAGGATCTGGGCCATCTTCAAGTAATACTGCTGTGATAGGCAGCGGTGACCATGCTAATCTTCGAGCATCCAGCTGGCTTAAGGGTGCTGTAAGAGTGAGGCGGACCGACCTCACCTACATTGGTGCAGTGGATGAGGATAGCTGATATAAGTTAACTTCATTCTTGATTTGGCTCCTGAGTGGACCCCTCTGCAGGTAATTTGAGGTTCTCATTTATTATTCATAATGGGCATCAAGATTACTGTTGCCCTTCTTGCCTTAATGGTGAAGGGAGCTGTTGAGAGGGATATTTTTTTTGGGGTTGGTGGGGTCCTTGTTACGGAAATGTGAAGATAATGTTCTCATGCGGCCCATCCGACCGAGTCTTGGGCTCGCTTGACTACTAACCCTTTTGTCACCCCTATCTGGACTGTGCACTTCCAGATGCAGTTTGGAGGGTTGTTGTATATATAGAGATAATTGTTCACATTACCAATTGATCTGAGTAAAATATCGCAAGAATGATTTGTAGCTGTTCCATGCTTATCAATTTCTGGTTGCCTCTATCTCTCTCTCTCTCTCTCTCTAAAATATATGTATGTACATGGTCATGTACAGCCACACATGTTATGTATATGTACGTACATATGCTTATTACATATTCACACACATGAACCATGCAAACCTATTATAAACAAATATTGTGTGAATGCATGCATGCTGGTGTGCATATGCTTGGGTTTGCATTTTCTTTCCTTCCCAAAAGGATGGTCCCCCCTTTCTTTCTATGGACACCCCAAAATGTTTTTCCTATTGTCAAAATTGAAGTTAATTTGTTTACTCCAACTCCCTCAAAGTGCCCCAACTTCACATTAATTATGTTGAGGTAATGAAAGCATTGAATATATGTTAAAAAAAAAAAGTAGATGCTTGTTTCTTAATATTTGGGCTTTTTCAAAGTGGATAATATTTATGGGACAATTTCTTCATATGCTTGCTTTTGTTCAAAACAAATCTTGATGGAGTATTCAAAGAAGTGAAATGCCAATCTGTGGATGCATCTAGGAGAATGGAAAACACTAAGGATGAACTTGCTGAATTTTCTTTTTAGGGACATGTATTGCTGTTTCTGACATCAGGATTTGAACTTGATTTCATTTTTCCAGTAGTTCTTGATGTGACCTCGTTATTGCTGTTGTCTCAGGCTATTGTCTGGGCTTTACATTTATTTTGGCCTTCCTAAAGCAATAATGTAAAATTACTTTTATTATTTGTTTTAAGCATTATTTCTCCTAGGTGGTGGTGGTTGGAGGGGAAAGTGGTGCGTGCCTGTGGGTTAGTTGTATTTATCATATCCTAGAACTTGTGTGCTATGATGTTCTTTTGAACTGGCTATAGTTTGAAACTTCAAATTCATAATTGAATCTACGGAGTATCAACTTTGGTGGATGATGCACATGTTGTGACTGTGTATGGATAGTTTTGATGGAAGTAATGAATCACTTTGTAGAGGAATCACTGTAGTAAATTTCTTCATTAAGAATGACTTGTGGTAAGACAATATCATTGTCATTTACTGTCCGGTATTATCAGGTATCTGTAGAGTTGTTCAATTCTGCTTTTCAACTATAAGGGTCTGTGCAGGGTTGGGCTGAGCTTTATATTTCTTTTGACCTTCATAAAACAATCATGTAAAATAACTTTTATTTATTTATTTTAGCATTATTTCTCCTCAGTGGTGGTGGTGGTGGTTGGAGGGGAAAGTGTTGTGTGCCTGTGGGTTAGGTGTATTTAACATATCCTAGAACTTGAGTGCTGTGATGTGTTTTTGAACTAGCTATAGTTCAAATTCATAATTGAATCTACAGAGTATCGACTTTGGTAAATGATGCGCATGTTGCTACTGTGTATGTATAGTTTCTGATGAAGCAATGAATCACTTTGTAGAGGAATGCACTGTGTGCTGTCAATTTCTTCTGTAAGAATGACTTGTGGTAAGACAATATCATTGTTATTTACTGTCCAGTATTATCAGGCATCTATAGACTTGTTCAATTCTGCTTCTCAACTATAAGGGTCTGTGGAGGGTTGGGTTGGGCTGGAAGTCAGTTTTAGGCTTTAATTTAAATAAAGAGCTCAAAATGCTGCATTATATAATTATTTTAGAGATTCCAGGTATGTTGAACTTCTCCAGTCGTCTGAAGTGAATAATCTTGAAATGCTACTGGCAAGGTATTAGTTGTCATTTATTTTGGATTCAATTTTTTGGCAATACTTACCAAGAAATTCTTTTGTAATAAAGTTCCTGAGGTGAAAATGTCTTTATTCCTCATCTTTGGTATGTAATCTCTTGTCTGTTTGATTTTGTTTGTTTTTGGAGCAATATATCTATGTTAATGTAGTGCATAGAATGATAGAACTCATGGCTCCACAGCCATACTGCTCTAAACTTTCTTCCCTGAAACTTGGGAGCTGTTTCTTCTCTGAACTTCAGTCTGACCAGGTTCTGATGACACGTGCAGTTATCTAGTCTATAATTCTGTAGTGGAGTACATAATTAAACCAGTGTTTTTGCTTTGAGATTGTTGTTGGGTATTTTGGTGTTTTTTTTATGGATTTATGTTCTTGCACATGAATCCACAGCGAAGAATTTGTTGCCTTTCTTTTTATAGGAAAATGCTTCACTTAATAGGGAAAAAAACTGTATTTGAGTCCAATTGAAGTGCTTAAGACATATGTAATCGGGTGGGTTGATTTCTTCGGGGTTTATAGGTGGAAATATGCTGTGGTAGTTTCATTTTTATTATTGTAATATGATGCTATGCATTGTTTTTGTTTTTTGGTTATTTATTTATTTATTTTTGATCAGGATGCTATGCATTGTTGATTGTACAGGAAAGAGCAATAGATTGTATTGCATTTGAAATTTTTTAGCCCTTTTTTTAAAGAATGTTCTTGTGACCCTTGTTCACTGTCATTGCAGTTGGTTGACACTGGCAAATGAATAGTGTGTATGATTATGGAAGTTTTGCATGCCTTGTTGAATAAGTAATCTTATCAGAAAGAACTGAGAACATTGTAAAAATTTTGTATGCAGAGTAAATTACTTAAGCAAGCTTTCCATACTCCTATTTTTTCAGCAGTCTTTTTGCTTCTTAGACTACTTATGGTTTGTTTGTTTGTTTGATTTGTCATATGACGATGAGAATATTTGCTCGCCTGATCACAAATGTGTGCGCTGTGCTCCAGTGTTGAGGGATTCAATCCTGTTGAGGCACTCAATTCTTTTGAACTTTGCATGGTCGAAAATTAGAATTGTGAAAAGAATTGGAAAATAGCTTTGCAGGATACAACCAATTATGTGAGATATATATCCTTCTCCTCCTCTCCCTCTCTGTGGGCATGTGCAGCCCTTTCTCTTATATGTATCTTAAGATTAACCTACGTGTGAGTTATAGAGGGGTAAGACCTATCCAATTTTTCTTGATACGTCCATGTAGAAGAGTCACTTCTCACTCTAGTCTAGTACTTTGCATTTCGCAAAAGGTGTATTCTTTACATTGGTAGCATTGTATCTTTCGTATGTAATATGCCTTAAACTGGATGTGGAGTAAAATCTGATGATCACAGTTCATTTGGATGCAAACTATATAAGGTGCTTTCTAGTGCAAGAAAGCAGAAAGTATTTCAAATTGGTAACTAGCCAGAGTTTTATCTGAAGTGATCTGATCAGTAGGAACTGCAGTACAACAAGAGCCTTGTACTACATGATTCATATCGTAAAATATGTTAGATGTGAATGCTCGCTGCATAATTTTTATACTTAGTTATTTTAGCAGGGTAAGCTAAATACGAGTGATAGAAATAGTATGGTATTTTTTTTCAATATCATTTTCCCAACCAGGTTGGGTGAGACAAGGCCGGAGGACAGAATTCTCTACTTGATGTGAATTATTCACTCGTGATTCCATAAAAATGAAATGTTAAATACTTCAATTATTGAATCCATTGGCAGATTCTCTAAATGATGGTATTGTGTTCATTCTAATTACATCCAGTTTGCATAATCCTAAATGTAACATTTATTTAGTACGCATCGTATGATGTCCTGGAACTTTCTTAGTGAGACTTAAAAAGATGGGTTTGGCGTCCGTAAGCTCTGGACTCTGGAGTGATTCATTGATTGATGTTTGAGAAAGTAGTGGTAACACACTTCCATATTGCTGTGTGTAATGTGAAGATAAGGTGTAATATTCTATTAGCTATTATAAGATACTATATTGCAAAAGTTGACTTCCAGTTACTGTTTTTCCTTTAGAAATGTCAAATTTGATCGTGAATATCTATCCAAAAAAATGAGTGAACGTGAGGAGTTGAGAAGCCTTAATTAGTTGTCATGGATTGCTAATATACAAAGTGCTTAAACTTAATTGGTGCTGTTTGCCTTTTTTTTTGACAACAAGTGGATTAGCAGAGAATTTTCAATATTTCTATTTTATTATATGCTTCTGGTTATCATATACTCTGGATTAGCAGGATATTTCAATGTAATGTCCTACTTGAGAAGCTTGGGAATAAATCAATCTATCATGCAATTTTCAGTTAAGTTCGGAGATATCATATCTTTTCACGAGTAGATTTTTTCCAAAATTTCTGATCTCCCTTTAGAGCATCAGGATTTAGATATGCTTGCTTTGGATGTAGATGAACCTGATGTGAAAATAAGGTTGAAAAAAAATAAAAATTAAAAAAAAAAAAGAAAAAGAAAAGAAGGAGAGGTAATTACGTAATAAAACCCAGATTTCTGTCCTTATATTAAGTCCTGGAGTTTTAATTGCGTCAATCTCAATTTCATATTTTTAATATTGTTAAAATCTGAACCCTTGTCGAGTCTTTGTCAACCAATAATGATAAAAATTCCTGTAAATTGTACTTCCACCTATTCGGGCACCAAAAATCCATAATATATATAATTTTAATGCTAAAATACCACTTGGTGTTCCCTTGAAGGGTTATAAAATAGGTCTCAAATGAACAATTTACTTGAGTTTTCATTTTGGGTTTAATCTTTGCTTACACCAAAAATTGATATCATAGGTTGATACTCTCTAAAAAATACTTAAGTTTTCATTATCTTTAATTAATTAATACAGGCATTCTAGGGACTAGAGGATCTAGATTGCCAGCTAAAATAAAAATAAATTGAAATTACGGCATGGATGATATTAGAATTAAATATTTAGGATTTAATTTGGAAATACTTTAAAATTAAAAATCTCTAAAGGGATCTATATTATTCATATTTTTATTTAGGATATATAGCTTGGGATTTATGGACCTGCTAAATTTCTAGTTTGTTTTACAGGCGATAATGTACAAGTTAAGCTAAAATTCATTAAACGAATGTAAACAAATTGTTTTACGTATTACAGCTAACAATTCAAGTTCATGCACGTACAAGTAAACATCCTAGGATCATACACTCTCTTCCTTCTTGGAAAATTTGTAGTAAAAATAGTTGAGATGAACTGCCAGAGAAAAGCATGCATGTCTTCAACTTTGATGTTGGGCCCATTTCTTCTGGCTTTATTGTTCATTTCTCATCGTTCCGTCTACATAAAGAACATCTTCAATCCAAGCCACAATGTTGAAAGCAAGACCTTCCAACACCCTTGAGTAGCTCTCTAGTATTGCTTTCCCCACGTCCTGCAAAAAGTAATTGCCTCTTTTAAGTCTTTAATCATTGCATATGCATGGTCCAATTCCTTAGGTGGTGTAACTTATGTTTTACGGCAAAATTCAATCATATGGTTGCATTGGCCAATATCTTGTCCTTGGAAATTGTAATAATGTTTGTGCTGTTTTAGTCAATGTAACCACGTGTTTGAGTTTCATCAAGTAGCCAAGGTACAACACTTTATGTAGCTGTGCTTAAATTTTGCCCCAGTCCCAAC
Organism: Castanea mollissima; assembly: GCA_014183005.1. NCBI lineage: Eukaryota > Viridiplantae > Streptophyta > Magnoliopsida > Fagales > Fagaceae > Castanea > Castanea mollissima. The sequence goes on from JACAVU010000005.1 coordinate 5,072,398, forward strand.
TTCCATGAAGCATGCAAAAAATGTTACTGTTTCAATTTACAAATGAGCATGGCATGGTTTGCTGTGATTCAAGGCTGCTTTCATATGAATTTGTAGATGGACATAATAAACTTACCTTATTGCACTGAATCTTGCTTGTGTCCAAGGTTGTTTGTGACAGTTCAGGATACCTTTGCTTCAGGCAGAACAATAAACTGTCGGCCCTCTCTGCTAGGACATGATTTTTGTCACACCGGTCAGTTTCAGCCATGAGATCCTTTACCAGGTCCCAGGATGATTTTGAATTGCTTAGACATGCTTTACGCCTCCATGTGTACATGGAAGCTTCAACCCTGTCTGCAAGCTCTAGTGCTTCATGTTCGGATGTAATATTTAGACAGTCAAGAAGATGGTCAGGTGAGAATTGGTCTGCTGTACACATATAGCGATAAAACGAATCTCCTAGACATGTTTTTCCACTCTGTGTACAAATTTTTGTAGGAAATGTTGTCAGAAAAAGAAATAGGCAATTTGTGATCACTATATAGAATGAACTTCAGTTCCAATATTAATTTTTGGACTTAACATGTTATCACTTCAATGTTCTGCCCAAATTTTTGTATCTAAATTTGACACTTAGAGAAGTTCTATAAAATAATTTAAAATAATCTCCAAATCAATTAACCATTACTTCCCAATATGTAGGATCAGCTAAGAGGGCTAACCTTTGGAAGAGTTGCAATGTATGTGTCTGGGATTTCCATCTCTGCAAGAATAGTACTGTTGATGGCCATGGCAGCTTTGTGAATTTGATTAGCACAGTCACGTTTGTGCTGCAAGTGCTTCCTTGCCTTCTCAGAGAGGCCACGTGGATCTACACATGGAACAGGCAACCACCATTTCTCTTCCTTCCTCTGAGTAACCTTTCGAAATGAGCCTGTACGAATTGAATTCCCTGACATGCTCCCTTGTTTTGCATACCAGAATTCTGTATCTTCGAAAGTATCCAATATTTCCTGTCAAAGAAAGAAAATTTATGTTTTTGTAAGCGACCCCTAAGAGAAACCAGCGTTCCTCTGAGAAAATAGTGCAGCTTTTAGCAAATAAACGTTTTCTTACTATGAGCATCATGTCAAGCTTTTGCAATGCAGGAAGGTTAATATAAATATCTGATCTTGGTGTACTCGCCATCACCTAAAAGACATCATAAACTTACGTTAAAAAGAAGCAAAAAAAAGAAAAAGAAAAGGGTCAGATATGTATCTAAAGATTTACACCTCTACAGTTGTCCCATCATCTAAATCTTGCAAGATTGGGCTAAATTCTACTATGAAATCACACACAGATAAAAGACAATCCATTTCTCTTTTCCATAAAGCCTTCTTCTCAGAATTCAGAGGTTCTAGCCTCAAATTTTGTCCAAATACAGTTGCTGCAGAAGATCACAAAGATTTGTGGTTATATTGAAATATATAAAGCATAGTCACTCTACATTAGTCTTTTAAATTTGTTACAAAAGAATTACCATAGAGGTTGGTTATGGAATTTGAGATGGTAACTGCAGTTGAGACACCTTTCCCACTTCCAGACATGTCTTCCCCCAACAACAGCTTTGCAAATCTTTCCTTCATCATTTCAAGCTCTGCCAAGAATTTCACAAAGATTTAGCAAAGAAGGATTGCTTTTGCATTTCTGGCAAGTACAAAGAATCAAATATCTAAAACGTGACTACACCAACTCACCTAAATCAGTAGTTTCATGATCATCAAGTTTATCGTCAAGAATTTTCTTCTTGGTTTCATGCCTAGTCTGGTAAGGGATCTGGATTTAGCTACTGGCCATCGAGAAGGAGAAGGTTCACTCGAAAAGCTATTGTTGTCATCTGTTTGCTCTGAGAAGGCTGAGGTCTCAGAATTAGTCCTGCAATATGCATAAGGACTGCCACTCAGTGTCGAACGCCCTGGAGTTTCTGAGGTTGAATGATCATTTTGATCCACTGAAGAGAGTGAAGGCTGATAACCCAAATCATAATCATCAGAATTAGACAGTGTATCCATTTGAGCTTTTTACAACTTATGGTCTAATTACTCAAACCTGCACTGCACACAATCATGAAAGTGTCACAAATTGGGTTGGTGGGCTCTAAATTTCATCAGAAAGAAATAGCAATTTGATGGGACTCTGATTGAAAAGATGGTCCCGGGAATGGCCTAAAATTGTACAGCTTATAGAGTTGAAAAGTATGAATCTTTTTTTTTTTTTTTCTTTCTTTCTTGGAACAAAAAGCAAAAGAGGTTTATGAGCTGTTGTTATTGTTGTCAGAATATGGAAAATAATTCACTGAATATATTCACTAAAAGCTTTAGCTATAAAGCAATGTTATGGCAAAATTTTCAAGAGGTTATAAACTGGAATTTAAAAATTGAAAGGCAACGGTTAGCTAAAGAACAACGGTCTAATATTCTTTCATGTTACCTTTATTAGCAAGATTTGAATTTAAAACTGTTGAGAAGCAAGCTGAGTAACGTTTGAAACAGTTCCCTCCTAAGTATTTGCAATCTTTATGCCATGAAAACCTTTTCTTTCCTAAAGAATAGCTTTCTTTGAGAAAAAGAAATCCCATATCACCATGATCATAGAAGATGATGAACAAGAATATTCGGCACTGAAATCTTGCAGTTTGACCTTACTTTGATAGTAGTATGAGAGACCCAGTTGCAAGAATGGCTAAATTTTAGCAATAGATTTAGAGAAAGAATGGCTTGGTGATTGCAAAAATATAATAGGACATGCAATATGTGACTTATTATTTGGACACCAATATTAGATATATGTTTTTTTTTCCTCTTATTTTTTTGGGTGAAAGAAGAAATAAGAATATATATATGGGTCGGTTGGGCTTTCTTCTGTGGTGGTGAAAACGTGAGCAATAATATTATGAAAAAAAATTCAACATATAAATTATTTAATTGCAATTATTAATGGAAAATTATGAAGAAAAAAAAAATTCCATTTGTAGATGTGACCTGTGGAGGAACAAGACGCGTCAGTCTTGAATTCATCAATTTATGAATTTGTATGCCTTTGTGCAAAAATTATCAGTCAATTGTGGCCATCCTATCTGGCATTAAAGGGCGTGAAATTTTTGGTGACTAGAGTTATTGTATTTTTATTCATTTGTCGGGCTTAAAAAATAAAGTACAGCTGTAATTTGAATGTACAATTTTTAAAAAACAGTACATAAATGCAAACTAAGCCTTAAGATAAACTAGTATACTTATTATACTCACTTAAGTTGTTTTTTATTTTTATAAATTATAGAAATGATAGGATTCAATTTTATAGTGTTGCTCTGTGATGATTGTTTATTACCTATCAAACTAAGACAAGTAGAGTAGTAGACCCATAAAAAAAAAAAAAAAAAACTAAGACAAGTAGACACAATGGCGTTAAGGGGTCTTTTTTTCTTTTTTCTTTTTTCTTTTTTTTTTCTCCTTAAAGCCGAAAATAAGTTTTTGAAAAAAGAAATTCAAAAAAATAAAAAAATCACTTCCCGCATATTATGGCCTTTATGGGGGAAGTCATGTCATATTACTGTGAATGACAATGTGGCAAATGAATACCGGGGAAAGTAACACCAATTTTGTGATGTCTCAATCACCTCACTTAATTAGAAGTTAAAAATTGAAATCTTTATTAGTTTTTTAAAGTGGATTCAATTACATTAGCGCTCTCACGAACATTCTAGTTAAATTGAGACTCTCTTCTCTAGTTTATTTAATGAGATATTCAAGATTTAAGGGTTGATTTAGTAATTTTTAAGGTCTCGTGATATCTATGAAATATTAGATTTGAAACATCTTGTCAGTATCTTGAGGCTACTCTGATGAGATTCCTCCCTATAATAACCGGATACGTTTGGAACGAAAAAACTCAATACACTTAGGAAAATTCTAGACACCCTCATTTGTTAAAAAAAAAAATCAAAAAATAATGTTAAGATTCCGAGTAAATCAGTGTAATGGATCATCCATATTTATTATAATTACATGACTCCTAATCTGCATGTGAACCACACGAACGTAAAAATCAGACGATGACAGAGTTTTAAGGACGCTAATTGAAACACTTTCCTTTTAAAAAGTTAATAATTACATTTAATTTGTTTTCTGATTCCCAGTGTTTGTTGGCCCACAATGAGTCAACTTGGAATTAAATATGGCAACATCATTATAATTTATAAATACAAATTATACAATAGCAATTTAGGATTTAGAATATCATGAATTATTAATACCTAAAACCCATTTGAGCTGTCAAAACTCTCAAAATTTAATTGATCCAAAAATTAGAAAGAAAGAAAAAAAAGAAAAAAAGAATCAGGATCAAAATATCATGTTTAGGAATTTCTTTTTTTTTTTTTCGGTTTTTGAGAGAATCATGTTTTGGAAATTTAATATGATTCAATAGCTAGCAGCTTGGTCGGAGGTTGGCTTAGAAAGCATTTCATCCTTTAAAAATAAAATTAGAAAAATTCTTAGCTTAATTTGTTTGAGATACAAACAAATTAGTGATTATCTAATCCAGCTGTTGAACAAATTTTTATCGAATTAGGTCGTGAAATAGACGTGCATCCCATTTCTCAGGCTTCTGACTCCTTGTCGGTTGGCTCCTAAAATGTGATAAGGGTACATGGAATCAAGGACTTTCTTATACTAATTAATAAGTTGAGGTCAAAGTTTCTTTATAAATAAGCATGTACCTCTTCTCCTCAAAATAAATAAATAAATTTTAACATCGCATACCTTTAGTGCGTTGGTCACTCCACAAGTATAAGTGCTTATGAGGTGTGGGAGCAAAGATCGGGGTTCAAGTCTCTAGAAATGAGCTTTACACGCATATACACTTAGATTAGGCTAGAGTAGAAATTCTATCTTGTATAAAAAAATAATAATAATAAATTTCCATGAAAAAATCAAATAAAAAAAATTGCATGTAGCACTTGAGAGATGAGTCTCTTACTCCAAGCCTCTACAGAACAATATGCCAGTTATTAAAAGAAGTTGTCAACTAGCCTATGGCCTGATTGGCCAAATAAGAATTTAAGATAAAATTCATTTATCTTACAGAATTGTAGTTAATTTGACTGATAAAATCGTATATATAGTGAGTTGCTTCTCCAATTGATATCATCATTGTTCTTGACCAAAAGAGTTTTGATTCTAGGAGTTCCAAATTTGTTTTGGATTTGTGCAAATCCTTAATGATGGCTTGCAGTTGATTAACTACAGATTATAAAAAAAAAAAAAAATTGACATGAAACAAACATTTGTTGATAGATTTTTCAAAATATTATCCTCATTACAAATGTCAGGAGATACCAATTAGTTTTATTTTATTTTTTGAAAAAGAAGATGGTAACTAGTTGAACTACAAAACTCTTCATTTAAGAAATAATTTTTTTTAAATAAGTTGAGTGTTCAAACTTCTAAGAGCACCAAAAAGTACCACTCAATTAAATTACAAAACTTTTGAGAGAACTTTTTAATTATTTTGAGAACATAAAAGAAGTGATATTGGGATTTATGAAGAAAAAAATACGAAATATAAAAGTAAAATTGCCAGAGTGGGACTGACTAACATAAAGAAAGGATAAGCAAAGGCCAAAACAATCTAAGAAGAAAATAAAGAAATATTAAGAGATTTTTCATAGGAAAAATAAAATAAAATAAAACTAAGACGGTAGAAATAATGAAGGATCAGCTAAATAAGATAAATAACAAAAAAAAAAAAAAAAAACTAAAAGTTAAAAGCTTAATAAAGATTCAATCATCTGATTCATCTTATACCCAAAAAAAAATTCTAATACTTTAATGTAGAATACTAATTAATATCATAAATAGATATTAATAAAGACACTATATATATATATATATATATATTAAATGGGTTCAAGTTACACATTTTTTAAACTATTGAATTTAAGTAGATCCAACGGTAAAAAAATACACTCATTAATGTTTATATTAAAATTAAGATTTCATTAATTATCCCTCATTTATTATATTTTATACCTGTTTTTAAACCCAAAAAAAGTATTATGTCTGACTCTCTCACTAAATTTCTCTCATTGTCTCTTTCTCCTTCACTGTTGTTCCACCTTTACGGATAGGTTGCCGACAGGATAAAAAAAAAAAAAAAAAAAAAACAGAAATAGCGGAACACTGAAATTGAAAGGAACACTCACTTGTTTTTATCAATATCCAAAGCCGTGACAGTTGAGAGAGAGAGAGAGAGAGAGAAATCTTGACAGGTGCATCTCCATTATAGACGTGCCTTTCTTTGGTAGGCCAATTTTAAAGTTAAGAATAGACAACATTTACTAGGGATCCTAAAATGGAGATTTCATTTCAAGATCGATGTTATCTAATTATGATAAAAAAAACCATGGGGAAATTTGGTATTGCTATGACAGTTTGACAAATCAAAATAGTTAAGAATTTTTTTTTTAGCTCTTTTATGTATAGATGATGCCGAAAATCGTCAGTAAGTCACACGGTCCTCATGTGCTCTAGACAAAAAACCTACACAACACAAAAGATGAAGACCCTACAAAGAGTATTGGTGTGGTAATAGCCAAATATCCTCCGACAGTCAAGTTAGAGAACTTTCATAACTCTAGAGTGCCAAAGCTAGGATGAACTATGCGTGCCTTGGTTTGTGAAGGCTTTAGGGTTTTTATAGTAGTGTAGAGTTAATATTCATTACTTAGCGGAGAGGGTCTTTCCTTGTGGGGAAGATCCTTATTAATGTGCGTATCTTAAGGGATTCTTTCCTTGTAGGGATCCCCTTGATTAGGGCTATTCGTGGGGCACAAGATGTTTCCATATACACTCATTTATGGAGTCTAAGCAAAGCCATGCTGAGTCCGTCAAAGGCTTCTTTATCCCCGTCAGCTTACTCTCTTCAGCTTCTCATCTTGTTCTAGTTCATCAGGTCCCGAATGTCGCCTGTTTGAAAATGGAGTCGTTAGGCTAAGGTTGAAGTCATTGGCCTCGAGGACATCGTCTTCTTCATTTAATGCATAGTACGGCTGGCGAGTTTCTTTAGATCGTCGGCTTCATCTAATGTAGAAGAGCCTTAATAATTTTTTAGAATTTCAACTGTCTCATCACTATTAGATATGGGCCCATGATGTCCAGTCCCCATTGAGCCAAAGGCCACAGGGCCATCATGGGGGTAAGCTCTTCCGTCGGCTGCCTGATCACATTGCTGAACCTCTGACATTTGTCGCAGGCTTTGAGATAAACGTGGGCATCCTTCTGCATAGTAAGCTAGTAGTATCTAGCCTGAATCAGCTTGTGCACCAACGATCGTGACCCTGAGTGGTTCCCGCAGATGCTTTCATGGACTTCCCTCATAACATAGTCCTCTTCTTCAGGGCTTAAGCATCTTAGGTACGGGTGGGAAAAGCGTCTCTTGTACATGACGTCTTTTATTAGGATGAACCGTGCTGCTTGGACCTTCAGCTTTCTCGCGGCCTTCTTATCGTTGGGTAGTGTATCGTTTTTCAAATAAGAAACTATCGGTGTAGTCTAGTTGCTTCCCAAGTCTATCTTCTGCACATCGACGTCATTTATTAAAGGTGATAGCTGAACAAAAAAGAGTACCTTACTAGGGATCAGCACGTGTTCTGCTGAGGTGGCTTTGGCAAGGCAATTAGCTTTCTCATTTGCTTCTCTAGGGACTTGAACGACCTTGGCCTGCAGCTCGCCTAGTCGTCTTCGTACCTACTCCAAATACCTTTTCATCTTCTCCCTTTTGCATTCAAAGTCCCAGTTCACTTAACTGGTGGCGACTGGAGAGTTGCAATATAAGACCACACTTGTTGCCTGTGCGGCTTTTATGAGATCTAGCCCTGCCACCAAATCTCCGTACTCTGCTTCGTTGTTAGTCGTTGGGAAATCTAGATGAACCATACATTCGATCTCGTCTCCTTCTGGGGAACGGAGTACTACGTCGACCTAGCCAGCATGCTTGTTAGACGATCCGTCCGTATGGACGCTCCACTGAGGATGTTCTTTCACCCCTTGGCCTTCCATGCGGGTGAACTCTGCAATAAAATCAGTGACTACTTGTCCCTTTATGAAGGTTCGGGGGTGGTATTGTACATCAAATTCACTTAATTCTATCGCCTATAGCGTCATCCGTCCAGTAGCATCAGGACTACTCATTGCTCTTCACAGAGTCATGACGACCACAGTGTGGGCTTGGAAGTATGGTTTGAGCTTATGAGCTGCAGTGACTAAAGCAAAGGCGAGCTTTTCCATTGGTAGGTATCTTTCATCCGCGCCTCAAAGTGCTCGGCTAGTGTAGTAGGCAGGCTTTTACACCCTATCTTCTTCCCTAACTAAGGCTGCACTGATGACAGCTGGAGATATAGCCAAGTAGAGGAATAGTTCTTCCCTTAGTTTGGAGGAACTTAGCAATGGCGGTGAAGAGAGGTAGGCCTTCAATTATTCAAATGCTTGTTGACACTTGACCGTCCACTCAAAAGATTTTTTCAGTGTACAGAAGAAAGGTAGGCACTTGTTCGTTGCCCTTGATACGAACTTATTCAGCGCGGCTACCTTGCAGTTGAGCCTTTGTACTTCTTTCGCGTTCCTAGGTGGTGACATCTCCAATATGGCCGGGATCTTGTCTAGATTGACTTTGATACCTCTTCGGGACACCATGAACCCTAGGAACTTCCCCGTTGTCACTCCAAATGCACACTTACTCAGATTGAGCTTCATGTTGTAAGAGCAGAGGGTGTTGAAGGTCTCCTTGAGGTCGTCCTCTTTTTGGCTTTTTACCAGCATGTCATCAACGTAGACTTGGACTTTTCTTCCAATCTGATGTGCAAACATCTTGTTCATTAGCCTCCGATACATTGCGCCCGCGTTCTTGAGACCAAATGACATTACTTTGTAGCATAAAAGGCCTTGACTGGTGACAAACGAAGTTTTTTCTTGATCGGATTCATCTAGTCTGATCTGATTATAGCCAGAAAAAGCGTCCATTAAGCTCAATAATTGGTGTCGGGTTGTAGAGTCTACTAAAACATCAACTCATAAGAAGGGGTAGCTATCCTTGGGGCGTGCTTTGTTCAAATCCATGAAGTCCACGCACATCCTCCATTTCCCGTTGCCTTTCTTAACCATCACCATATTGGCCAGCCAGTCAGGGTAGTATAATTCTCTGATAAAGTCTGCATCTTGCAACTTGCGGACTTCCTCTGCTATAGCTCGGTCTCATTCCTGGGCGAACACTCTCTTCTTCTAACGGGTAGGGGGAAAAGTGGGTGACACATTCAACCTGTGCACCATAACTGAAAAGTCGATCTTGGGCATGTCTTCATGGCTCCAGGCAAAGGCGTCTTGGTTTTCTTTTAGAAGCGTCGTGAGAAGCGTCGTGAGCACTTGACGAATTGTCAGACTGGCAAAGAGTGCCGATCCTAGTTGTTCGTTCAGGCTTGGAATTGTCGAGTGGTATCTCCTCCAATCCTTCGACGGGTTTTGCAACCGTCCGTTGCTCTTCTATGCTCATGGTCTATAAATGGTTATCCACCTCCAACATTGCTATGTAACACTCGTGCGTCGCCACTTGATCTCCGCGTACTTCTCCAACCTCGTACTCGGTGGGGAATTTAACTATCAGGTGATAAGTTGAAGTCACGACCTTCCATGAGTTGAGGGTAGGTCATCCAAGGATGGCATTGTAGGCAGGCGAGCAATCGATCGCAAGGAACGTTACATCCTTTGTGATTTACTGTAGGTAGTCTCCGACCATTATGGGTAATGTGATTGCGCCGATGGGATATACACTTGTTCCTCTGAATCCAATGAGCGGGGTATTAGTCGGGACCAGTCGTTCCCTTTCAATCCTCATTTGCTGGAACGTCGGGTAGTAGAGGATGTTAGCATAGCTTCCGTTGTCAACTAGGACCCGGTGTGTGTTGTACTCTTCTACTTGTATGCTAACGACGAGTGTGTCATCATGCGGGTGGTGGGGACGTCGAGCATCATCCTCTGAGAACCCGATGACGGGGTTGTCGGTCCGCACCATCTTTAGAAAGAAGCACGTTAGTTGGACATTCTGAACCATCCTTAGGTAGGTCTTACTAGCCTTTTTGGATGAGCCAGAGGCCATTGTGCCTCCCACAATCATTCTTATGTCTCCTATCGGTGGCCTAGGACGCTCGTTCTCCTGTCGGGGAACTTGCTCTTGTGGTAGGTCGACTCTTTCCATGTTGACGAATCTCTATAACTTTCCTTGTTTGATACGAGCTTCTATTTGTCACCTCAAGTCGTAGCAGTTAAACGTGTCATGACCATGGTCACGGTGGAAGCGGCAGTACGTGTCTCTAGACCTCTTATTAGGATCTCTCTTCAGCTTGCTGGGAAATGTTAAGGCTCCTTCGTCTTTGATCTGCATCAGGACTTGATCGATCGGGGTAGTTAGCAGGGTGAAGCTTGTGAACCTCCCTGTGGGGGGCTTGGAGCGCCTATCCTCCCGCCGTTCTTCGGTCCTAGCCATCTTTCGCCCCTATCTTGCCGTACGTCCTCTTATCTTTCTCTCTTCTTGGGTTTCTCTTTTAGAGCCGGTAATGCGTCTTCCGCATTCATGTACTTAGTAGCCCTGTAAAGCACATGCGACATGGTTTTTGGGTTGTTCTTACATAAAGAAAACAGAAACTTACCTTTCTATAGCCCATTCGGGAATGCTGCTACAAGTATCTTGTCGTCAGCTTTATCAATTGAGAGGGCCTCTTTGTTAAAGCGAGTTATGTAAGACTTCAGCGTTTCATCCTCCCGTTGCTTAATGTTCATCAAGCATGCAGTGGACTTCTTATACTTGTGTCCCTCGATAAGGTGTGAGGCAAACTGGGTGCTTAACTCCTTAAAGGTGCTAATGGAGTTAGGCATCAACGTACTGAACCAAACCCTTGCTGGTCCCTTCAGCGTAGTGGGGAAGGTCCTACACATGATCTCGTCCGCCACTCCTTGCAAGTGCATCAGGATCTTGAAAGTCTCCAGGTGATCCAAGGGATCCTTAAATCCGTCGTAAGCCTCTACTTGTGGCATGTGGAACTTTGGTGGAAGGGGGAACGAGGCAACAGACGTAGTGAAGGGTGAGTCTGTCCGATGGACCAACTCGTCAAGGTCGCTTGATACTCGTCCTTTAAGGGCGTTCATCATGATGTCCATCTGCTCCTTCATCATCTGCATCTCTGCGACCAAGTGCAGTGGTGGATGGAGCCGTATCTACGGCGGATGGACGACTTGTATCCTGTCGTTCTTGCCTGGTTGGGGCATTGCTGTCTTCCGGCCCCTCTTGGTTCCTCCTTTCAGCGCTGATTCCTTCCTTCTCTTAAGTGTTAAGCGCTGCATTCTTTTGGCGCAATTGCTCCTCTAGGTCGTGATTTTGCTTGGTAAGGCATTTTACAGTGGCCGCAAGAGTTTGAACCCGTCTTTCGAGGGCGGTGGTACATGGTTCGTCCCCTTGGTTGTTGGTGGTGGTTGCCATTGAGCGAGTAAGTACCATGCAACTCTTTGTCTGGGAAGCTGTAGTATGGCTTACTTCCTGTATCCCCACATATAACGCCAACTAATGATGCCGGAAATTGTCAGTAAACCACACGGTCTTCACGAGCTCTAGACAAAAAACTTGCACAACTCAAAAGATAAAGACCATACAAAGAGTATCGGTGTGGTACTGGCCAAATATCCTCCGATGGTCAAGTTAGAGAACTTTCTAGAGTGCCAGAGCTAGGGTGAATTATGCGTACCTTAGTTTGTGAGGGTTTTGAAGTTTTTATAGTGGTGTAGAGTTGACATTTATTTCTTGGCGGATAGGGTCTTTCCTTGTGGGGAAGATCCTTATTAATGTGCATATCTTAAGGGATTCTTTCCTTGTGGAGATCTTCTTGATTAGGGTTATTGGTGGGGCACAAGATGTTTCCATATACACTCATTCGTGGAATCCAAGCAAAGCCATGCTAGGTCCGTTAAATGCTTCTTTATCCCCATCAGCTTACTCTCGTCAGCTTCCCATCTCGTTCTAGTTTGTCAGTTCCCGAATGCCATCTATTTAGAAGTGGAGTCATCAGGCTAAGGTTGAAGTCGTCGGCCTCGAGGATGTCGTCTTCTTCATTTAATGCATAGTACGACTGACGAGTTTCTTTAGACAGTTAGTTTCATCTAAAGTAGAAGAGCCTTAATAATTTTTTGGAATTACGCTTATCATGTACTATATGAATAGTTAATCCCTTGCTAGCCCGGATGTGTGCTAATGTCTGTCTGGTCTAACTCACTATTGTAAAAAAAATTGTGATAGCAGGGGACGAGAAAGCTGGCAATGAACATGGAAAATTGAACGAAAGCATTGGTATGTAAATTAAAATTGTAATGATATTTCTTTCTCTCCTAAAACAATTCTATCCCCTCCAGTCCACATTCCAACCAAAAAGATTACTAAAGAACATTTGGACACAATGATATAGTGCTCCAGTATATATATATATATACACACTCGTGTAAAAGAATACCTACATCATAAAATTGTTCCATCTTTTTCTTTTTTCTTTTTTTCTAGTGAAACTTTTCTATTGATTAATGCAAGTTCTTGCTTTCTGTTTGTATTTACTTGTTTTCCTTCTCTATCTCTTTCTCTTCATTTTCATTTTTGTTTTCTTTCTCACAAACCACTGATGTCAGTGTTTTATTCTATTATTTTTTTTTTCCTTTTTCTACCGGCAATCTATCCATGGAGGTGGGACAACGGTAGAGGAGAAATAGAAAGAGAAATGTAGAGAGAGTCAAATATAACATTTTTTGGGGTTCAGAGATAAATATAAAATATAATAAATGAAGGATAATTAATGAGACTAATTAGAATATTAGCATTAAGTGCATTTTTTTGACCGTTGGATCTACTTAAATCCAATGGTTTAAAAAAGATGTAACTCTTTAGAGTTACACCAGGTGTAACTTGAAAATGGAGGTGGAAGAGCAATTGAGGAGAGAGAAATGTGTAGTGGATGTGAAAGAAAGAGCAGAGAGAAAAATATACCTATTTTTGGGATTAGAGATATGTATGGAATGTTATGAATAAAGATAATAAATGAGATCCTTATCAAAATATCAGCATTAATGAGTGTATTTTTTTGACCGTTGGATCTACTTAAATTCAATGGTTTAGCAAATGTGTAACTCTACGTATATTTAGTACTACATATTCTATAGAATATCAGTTTGACCATTTGATTCATAACTCGAATGAAGTGCCCAATTGTTTTTTTGATAGAAAATAATAATAATAATAATAACTCCTAAAGATTGGTTACACCAGAAATTAAAGTCTCTATCATCTATATTATTGATCAGGATTGATGATCCGCCTAATTTTCCTTCTGCTTATTTTCGGAGTGATCACTTTGTTTACAGGAAAATAAGGAACTCCACCATAATTTCAAAAACGCACTGCATATTGATTTTCTTGGTTCCTTCTCCTCTGCAATGTACTCTCTTGTCTTTATTACATGCCCTTCTTTCTGCAAAGTAGTAATTGTCATCTGTTTAGCATTTTAACAAACCACTAGTGTTTAAACATAAAGAATTTTGATATTATAGATTTGAAATAACATCTTACAACTAATCATTTCTAATGTGCATATTAATAAAATTCTAACCCATCTATAAATTTATCAATGGAAAAATTTGTATTTTGTCTATAAACTTTTTTTTTTTTTAAATCTCTCAATTATTAAAAAGTTCTTCTTTTTTTCTTAAACTATTGAAAATGTTTTATTTTCTGTCATTTAATTTTTAAAAAATATCTTTTTTTATCTATAAATTACTGAAAATAGTTTTTGTCTCAATTTTTGCCTCTAAACTATTGAAAAAAAATCTTTATAAAGTTTAGAGATAAAAAAAACTTGAAAAGAAAATTTTAAAGTTTAAGCACAAAAAAACATACTTTTAGTAAAGTGTTAGGGACAAAAATATTATTTTAACCAAAAATATATCATTTCATACAGTATTTTAGTTATCCAAAATCTAAAGGTTAAATTCAAATTCTTGTCTTTAAATATCTCCATCCAAACCAAACATAGAATTATGAGAAATCCTAAGTCTACAACATTTTCATAATAATTTTACAATAAATTCTAGGTAGCAAGCTGTTAGTGGTGGGTAAAAAAATAATTTCAATGGTGGGTACAAATTAAAATCAATTACAATTTAATACTTGAGATTTTTTGTAAAAATGTTATGAAAACATTATGAATGTAACTCTTCTCTATAATTATACTAGACTTTCTCTCTAACCATTCTTACATTTGCAATGAACTTAAACCCAATTTTTATTTGGCCTCTGTAGGTGTCATCTTCAAGCACCACATTATATGGAGCCGGTTTTACTTCTAGGAAAGCTCTGTCACTTCCCTCTGTAATTATTCCACCAAGGTGAATTCTGCATTTCAAAATTAATTAATTTAAATAAGGCAAAACATTATTAATAAATAAAATATTTATTAGTAATAAATTTGAGAGATTTGGTACTCTTTTAGTTATATCGCGATTTTGTAGTGGTACTTTGATTAAGTAATGTGTTTGAGCTTGGTGAGAGAGTGTAATTATGTGTGTGTGTTTAGTAGTTAGTTTATTTATCATATATATATAAGGTTAGGTTAAAGTTATACTTGGTGTAACTTTAAGTAATGTTACACCACTCAATATTTTTTAATTATATGTAAATTTTGATAAATCCACCGTTGGATTATATTATCTTTTTATATTCTCTAGATTTACAAAATTTAAAGATGATCAAAGATCAATAGCCATGTCATCAATTAATTATTTAAATTCAAGTTTTTGTAGTATAAAACAATGCATAAAAGATGAGTTTATGGATCGAATAGTAAATTACATCCGTTTGGCATGAAAATTGGCATGCATGTTGAGAACATATAGAACATGTAATTTAACGGTTGGATTTCAAAATATGAATTAAATAACAAGTTATTGGGTAGTGTAATATTGTTTAGAGTTATACTTGTTTGCAACAAGTTCTCAATGTATGTGCCATTTGGGAGCAAAAAGAAGTAGGAAAATATAGTAGAACAAAAATTTCTATATTAGTTAGGCTGAAGGAAAAGGGCATTACATGGTTTCACCAACAAAACCACCATCACTGAGGAATTCTGTGTTCATAATCTTGAACTTCAGATGGGTCAATCTTTTCCAATCAGACAATGGGTGTTCAAATGTGAATTTCTCATTCCACCAGGCCTTATCATCTTCACCTGCACAGAAAAACTTGGACACTAGGTCATCATATTAGCATTGAGAGTCCTTGATTTAGCAATTAGAAAAGAGCAGCATGAGATAAAACCTGATGACACTTTGCTTCTATGTACATGAGTTCCACATTCTATGATAACGTAGTAGGCTGGTGTTCCTATCACAGTATAATCCAATTCACTATGTTAAACAGGTCCAATTGGTTCGACATATGAAAAATTCATGAGAATATAAAACCACAACTTTTTTCACAGAAAATGAAAAGAAAGTATACCAACAAGATTTGTGTGTGTAATGCCTTCAGCATTAACAAGAATTATTTCAAGGATCCCTCCTTCCATGTGTGTATGGAGGCATATGACACTCGCAGACAGAGCATGAGATTCCACGAAAAAGAGTTTATGATGTTATATTTTGAAAAGAAAATTGATGGTGGGAGTTTCATAAGTTCATTTACTAAATTAATTACTTCACTAGATGGGTGTTTTGGATATCATACATTAAAAAAAAAAAAAATACCATAAACGTTCAAAGAAATCTGTAATCAATGTAATTGTGAAGTGTAACTACATAATCAATGCATCGTAGAGTTACATACTTGAATTTTAAACTCGAATAAGTTTCAACTTTAACCTTCAATCAATTTTTTTTTATACAAGATAGAATTTCTACTCTAGCCTAATCTAAGTGTATATGTGTGTGAAGTTCTTTTCTGGAGACTTGAACTCCGGTCCTTACTCTCACACCCCACAAGCACTTATACCTGTGGAGTGACCATCGCACCAAGAGTGTGCGGTGGTACCTTCAATCAATTTAAATCTTTAGGAATTTCAATTTGAATTAAATACAATTATTATTATTAAAGGATTACAAATACAATTGCTCTCAATAATGGATGCAAGTGCTTCATTTGAAAAAGCAATTAGCCACAATTTTTTAACAAGAATTTGTGAATTATGTGTTATGGTCAAGGAAATTATCACAAATATGATTTACAGTCTAAAACAACTAGGACATTATTCTTTATATAATTGAACATTGTCACAACTTAGCAAGTGTTGGGTATACACATGTAAGTGAAGTCCCACATTAAATAATGATGAGAATAATATATAGTTAATATAACATAAGCTTTTTAGGTTAAAGTGTGTCTTTATATGTTATATTAATTATTTGGATTTTACTAACATGTGTCCTAAGGGCATACAATAGTATACCATTTTTTTTTTTAAAGTTTTATCGAGAATTAAAAAAGTTTTGACAGTTTTAGCAATTCCCGATACCGGACCCCCCATGTCAATATGTGGAAGAATCCAAGAAAACCTTGGTTTGGATTCTCATGACTAGATAGCTAACAATTAATTGTCTTTAAAAGTTTGTTTGTACATGTACATAATTTATGATGATCAATTTTATTTTTTATTTTTTGTAAAAAAAAAAAAAAAAAACTCTAAATTATTCAGAGATAAAAGGACTAATGGTATAAAAAGGACATATAGAAATGAAAAGGATCCTTTAACAGAGAATTATTTCAAATAAATGATTTTCACCAATTTTGCTTTGATGTTTTTAAATATATTGCAATAATTGTGGATAAATTGGCTGCTATCTTGCAATGTCGCCCTTCAGTTCAACGTTTATTGAATGTGGTTAATTGAATTTTAAATGTTAATTGCCAACATTGTACAAGGTCTAACTAAGCTCAATACATGTGTTTGCATTTGCAGGTAGCATTGAATACGATAAGTAAAGGGCAACGCTGTCACGTTGTGGACATAGCTAAAAAGGCTGTGAAAATTATTACATCCTTAAATATCCTACTTTTAGGAAATAATCGATCTAAGCATTTTTTTCATCTACTGAATTTGAAGCAATCATGGTACTCCTAAAATTGTCCTTGACCCTTCTCATAAGTCATATCCACTAATTTAGCCAGCCTCTCCACATCTTCCCATCTACCCTGCTCTGCATGCAAGTCTGATAAATACACATAATGGCTAGTATTATGTGGGTCCAATGCAACAAGTTGTTCAACTACAAACTCTGCAATCTCAATAGACCTGTGTGTTAATCTACAACACCCAAGAAGAACTCCCCAAATTCTTTTATCGGGCTTCACCGGCATTTTTCTTACAAATTCAAGTGCTTCTTCTATCTTTCCATGTCGACTCAGCAAATCCACCATGCAAGCATAGTGTGGAAGTTTGGGAGTAATGCCATACTTATGTTCCATAGAATGAAACCAGCTCCAACCTTCAAATTCTAGCCCACATTGACTACAAGCAGATAATACAGAAATAAAGACAATGTCATTTGGTTTTACCCCACAATCCAACATGTTCGAGAATGTTTTTAGTGCCTCAGGTCCACGCCCATTCATCCCATACCCTTTGATCATTGAACTCCAACATATTAGATCTTTGGCAGGAATTTTATCAAAAAGAGCCTTTCCTTGCTTTATCCTTCCCAATTTGCAGTATAAGTCAATGAGGGCTGAAGTTAGATATGCATTCAATGTGTACCCAACTTTTATAACATGAGCATGGATGCTTTCCCCAATCTCTTGAGAACCAATTGAGGAACATGCTTGTAATAAACTGACAATAGTGATCTCGTTGGGCTTCTCATTCATTGATTGCATCTGTTTAAGTGTATTGAAAGCATTATGGGGATTCCTGCCTTGAGCATAAGCTGAGATCATTGCACTCCAAGCTATAAGGTCTTTGGGATTGAGCTGATCAAATATAGTCTTAGCTGACTCCTCCTCACCAAATTTACTGTACATTTTCATAAGTACAGTTCCAACTGAAACAAAAGCCAAGAAACCACCTTTCAGAATGTAACAATGAAATGCCAGCCCAAATTTATGTTCTTCTGCCTGTGAGGATGCCACAACTATATCCCTGACAATGGTTTCATTCGGTTCAAAGCAAGATAATCGCATCTTTAAGAAAATAGACAATGCCTTTTTTGGACGCTCATTCTCAATACACCCACGAATTATAGTCCTCCATGATATTGTGTCCCTCTTCCATATATCCTTAAAAACTCGAATTGATGCCTCAAGATTCCTACATTTTGCATACATATCTACAAGTGAATTCTGAACATTTCTAAGACAATAAAACACACTTTTTATTGAAAACCCATGTATCTCTTTGCCTAAAGACAAGACACCAAGATCAGCACAAGCAGGTAGAATGCTTACAATGCTCACATGGTTTGGCTGCACACCATGACATTGCATATCCCTGAAAAACTCCAATGCCTCAAAATACTGCTCATTTCTCACACATGCTGAAACCATTGCACTCCATAAAACTACATCCTTACTAGGTATCTGATGAAATAACTTCGACACAATTCCCATATCATAAAAGGAATAACAACCAAGAAGAGCCGTTAGCACTGACACTTCTGATTCAAACCCCATTTTGATCACCAAAGCATGAACTACCCACATCATACCCTCCCAATCCAATGCACCAACAGCCCGTATTACGCTTAACACCGTCACATAATTCGGCCTTTCTTCATTCTCAAGCATCTTTTTGAACAGCTCTACAGCTTCATTTGGCTGGTTTTTCCTCACCAAACCGGATATCTTAGATGTCCAAGATACTACATTCTCTCTTTGAGCATAAAAACCAACTGGGTCTTCATAATTATTGTGCAAAGAACTATAGTTTACACAATGTATGGAGTTTCTCAAACAAATGTGCCTGTGGGTAATTTTTTCAAACAGTTTGAGTGCATTCCGACGATAAGTAAACATTAGATAGTGAACTAACGAGTTTTAGGGTGTGAATTTTTGTTATCTCTGAGGAAAATGAGGGTTTATGCTTGTGGGAATGAGACAGTAACTGAGTGAGTAAGTTCTGCGTGTGTGTGTTCGCGCGCGCGCGCGCGAGAGAGAGAGAGAGAGAGAGAGACTCCCTCTGTTTTTCAAACTATAGTTTACACAATTGCACCAAGACCTTAAAGCGGAGTGTCGTATTACACAAAAACTATACGACGTGTAGTATACTTATGCCTGAGGGGGAAAGAAGAACGGTGTGTCGTATTCCTATTTCCTAATGCAAAAACTACAAGATTCGAGGTGGTAGAACTTTAAACGATACTGATAGAATCATAGAAGTGGTGGGCTAAAGAGTACCTTGATAATGTCAATTCGTGTGTACTAATGTCTGCCACTTTTGGACAAGCAAGAAACAAGTAGGTTTGGCCCATTTCTTTACATGACTTTATAAAGAGTCATTATTCATTAGATTAATGGAAGATCATGAAGTTTCTTTTGCCCCACTGCCTGGCTTTTGATAGAAGAGGGATCATTGTTTTTGTTTTTTTGTTTACTTTTAAGTGCAAATTCCACAACAATGTAGCCAAAGGATTTGCATGTGTGGTGTATGTGCTATTGTTCAAGGCATTACATTGAAGCCACCTTTTGACATTCAAAGGGAAATGATGTTCCTTTGGATGGCCCATTTGGAAAGTGAGCAATCTTGTGACTAGAAATCAATTTTTTGTATAAATTTGATTATCAAAGTATTCCCTAGACAACATGACCACCTTAGTTCAATGAGTTTTAGCACTCAGTTATCATTAATTTTGCTTTTGTATATTGTTTCTAGATTTGAGCCATGGGTTGCTTTCACTTGCTCGATCTGTTACTAGAAAAGTGAAACATTTTGTTACCTATAATTCTTCTCTCTTTTTCACCCACTGGATGAACCACGCATGCGCCATTGGCCATCGTAGTACAAGATCATTGTAACTTGCTTATGTAGTTGGACCTACAATTTCAAGATTCATGGGTGGGGACGAGACACCCATGATTAGTTTATATTATATACTTTTGAAGCCAACATGACTTAATGTCATCATTCTAATTTATATTTTAATTTAGTTTTTAGAGTGACAGTTCATGCTAAACTATGTAAATTTAAATTAATTAGATCTCACATTCTTTTCAATGAAAGCATCTCAACACCAAACAAATCCTCATTTAAATCAAGTTTGATCTTCTCTAAATATTCTAATTAAATTAAGGATGTTGCTTTTTTATTATTATAAATTCTTTAATTTGAATTTGAATTTATTATTACTGATTAATTAAATATGTATCATGAAATTAGAGAGAAACAATAGAAGAAGAATGGAGCCAAAGTAGATTTAGAGATGCCATGAATATTTACCCTTACTCATCAAAGAGTTTTCTAAAGATTAAAGGCAATCATCTCCACAATACAACTAATTAGTATTTTATAGATTACAATTCTAGAGAACTTTGTGAATATCTTTCAAACTAGCTTGTAACATCATGCATATGCATGGATACACATAAAGATATACAATAAGATGCATAATATAATTCATAGATATAATTTAAATACTACTGATAATCATTTTTATATTTTGTTAACTCTTTAAAAAAAATTATAAGGATATTATTAGGTATAAAATTTAAATTGTCTATGTTATTTATTTATTTATTATTGTGAAGCACTTTTTCTTTTTTACAACTCATTTACTCTAAACTCTTTGGTTTTTGTATTTAATAACTGACTTGGATGTGGTCTCTCATTTGATTCTAAAATTAAGAAATAAAACTCTTTAAGAATAAATAATTTAGGACACATGGCACAAAATTGAAACTCTAATTTGGAACTCTAATTTGGAATTCTAATTTGAGTTTCTCTCAGCTTCACCTAGTATTATTATTATTATTATTATTATTATTATTATTATTATTATTATTATTATATAGATGTGTGTAATTCTATTTATTAAATATATAACTAAATATGATTGAATATATATGGATTATTGAACTTTACCCCCCATGTGATTTGAGCCGTTAGTGCCTACTCATAGTTTAAAGTGTTATTTTACTCACATAAAATCATTTCCGTTAGACTTCCATAACTCAGCTCATCACTTTTATGGTTAAAAACAGAAAAGATATAAAAAAAAAATGAATATTCAACTTTGGCAGCATAACCCCAAGGGATTGGCTTAGTTGTTCCTATAGCTTCATAATATCCATGAGATCCTGAGTTCGAAACAACTTACTAGCATTTTGGAGCCACCTCCAAGGGATTCATTCCTATAATAATCTAGTATGCGTGAGATAGGGGAATCACATACACCTGAGAAAATAGCCAAATACTTAAAGAGGTCTCAATACTCTCCTTTCTAAAAAAAATTCCAACAACATTATGGTTAGGAATAGAGAAAGAGAAAAGGCAAGCCATAGTTTGGATCTATGGTAGTACACACGATATACCACAATTAGTGGAGTATAAAATGGAATACAAAAATTGGAAAGAAGATATTCATTCCTTGGTATGGAAGGTTTGGTATTGCTACCAGACATGATTTCAAAAGTTATGATGGTATGATGAAATGATGAGGAGCGTTCGAATTAGAAATATTATAATAAAAAAGTGAAAGTGTTTTTTTTTTTTTGGGCGGAATGTAAAAACTAGTTATCACTACAAATCCAAGATATTATTAAGAGGGATGAACAAAAATCTTTTCTCTTCTATAAATTTCTTGAGACTTACCAATGAAAAAAAAACATTGAAAAGTCACTCATGAAGTGACAATTTTAAAACCCTGTCAGTCATTAAGAATAGTCAACTCTTAAAATTTGGATCGATTTCTGCATAATTCTCTTAATCTTTCTCATCCAAGCAATCTATTTAGTAAACCTAA
This sequence comes from Castanea mollissima, assembly GCA_014183005.1. Taxonomy (NCBI): domain Eukaryota; kingdom Viridiplantae; phylum Streptophyta; class Magnoliopsida; order Fagales; family Fagaceae; genus Castanea; species Castanea mollissima. The sequence goes on from JACAVU010000005.1 coordinate 5,094,438, forward strand.
AAAACTTCAAACAAAAGGTTGTTCATATCCTTTCGTCCATAAATTCTTTTCAGCGATCATATTTTTATATTTTTAATTTATTCTTCATTCTACTATTTCCAATGGGTTATATATTTTCGTCAAATTATTTTGTGCATTGCATGGGTTAATAACTAGTAAAATTTGAATTTTTAGAGATATTGGTTAAGCTCTCTCTCTCTCTCTCTCTCTCTCTCTGTGGTTACTCTTTTCACCAAAAACTCCCCAAGCCTACATCCTTGGTGACCAAGAAAGAAGCATGGCTGGTCAAAACTTTTTTCCAAAGAATCCAAGCATAACAGAATACGAAGAAATCTTAATGCTCACCCTACCTCCTTAACAGCCTGTCTTGGCTCCATATCACTACAAATTAAATTAAAACAATTTTATGCTTCCATTGACTTGCTTAACTAAATAATCTAAAATCTAAGTAAACATAGTCAAATCTTATCAGTTGCCTTTCGTTCATTATATTTAAGTTTCAATATAAACCCTTTTTAAATGGTTGTGTTTCCTGATGAATCACTTGCATAATTGTCATTTTGGTATAACTATATAATTTATATCTGCACACCACTGACACCAGCAAATACACACTATAATTTATGCTATTTGCACTGATTTATATGTTGATCTGCATTACTTAATTACTTGGTGTGAATGGTGTGATCTTCATTTTAATGTTAACTTTGTATACAAGTTGTAAAATTGTTTTCTCAACTCTCTCTTGTCATCGATGATGTGTGCGTGCATCTCTCTCTTCTAGTCTTGTTAGGCTCTAGCCAACTATCTATACATATATAATAGCCCCAACCTAGGTGGACAAACCATACCTTTTAGCTATTTCTACTTCTATACATAATGTCTGAATCCCAAACTTCTGTAGAGCTTCCCATCTTAGACATTTCTCAGCCATTAAACCCATCTTTCCTGTCCTCCCTAGCAGAAGCCTGCAAAACGTGGGGCTTCTTCCACATCATTAAACATGGAATCTCCAAAGATCTTTTTAGCAAACTCTATCTGCTCTCAAATGACTTATTCAACCTCCCTTCTGACACTAAACTTAAAGTTGGTCCTTTCTCTTCCATCAAAACATATACTCCTCATTTCATTGCCTCCCCATACTTCGAGAGCCTTAGAGTTTCAGGACCAAACTTCCTTGACTCTGCTCAAAGTTCTGCAAATGCCCTCTTTGTCCAACAGAATTCTGAGTTCAGGTAATATATATGTATGGCCAACCCTGAATAGTCTGTTTAGGATCCGTAACGGACTCCAAAATTTTGAGACTAATGCTTCTTCTTGTTGTTGTTGTTGTTGCATATGTTATAGGAAGACAACCAACCCCTTATATGCTTGTTTCTTTTCTTTTGTGCTAGTTTCTTTGCATACTAACTTGACCATGAATTGTCCTTTTCTTAACTCTTATGTTCTTTTTGTTAGTGAGATATTACAGGAATATGGAAGGAAGATGGAAGAATTATCAAAGAACATTATAAAGGTATTACTGATGAGCTTGAAGGATGGTTTTGGGAAGAAAGATTATGAATCTGAATTCAAGAATTGTCATGGGTATATGAGAATAAATAACTACTCACCCCCAGAGAGTTTGGAAGTTGAGGTTGAGGGGCTTGGCATGCACACTGATATGAGCTGTGTAACAATAGTCTATCAAGATGAAATAGGAGGACTTCAAGTGAAATCAAGGAGGGGAAGTGGATGGACATTAGGCCATGTGAAGGGACATTGGTGGTGAACATAGGGGACATGTTACAAGCTTGGAGCAATGAGAAATTCAGGTCATCTGAACATCGTGTAGTATTAAAGCAACCGGCAAACCGGTTTTCTCTTGCTTTCTTTTGGTGCTTTGAGGATGAGAAGGTGATCATAGCACCAGATGAAGTGGTAGGAGAAGGAAATGTGAGGCTTTACAACCCCTTTGTTTGCTTAGATTACTTAAAATTCAGAGAGAGCAATGAGAGGGGCAAGTTTGAAAAGGTTGGGTTTACAGTTAGAGATTTTGCTGGGATTGGACACTAGATTTGATGGTTGAAAAAAAAAATATATATATATATATAATATATATAGATATAAAATTTCTTTTAATGTATGTACGTATATTTGATCTTCTTTTTTTTCATTAATAATTCTTGAAGATATTAAAGCTGCGGCTTATTGTGTAAAATGTTTCAGGCCAGATTCTTTTTGTGCTTTTAAATATGTGATATTACATATTAGTGATCACTGAATTTGCATGTTCCACTTTTTCCTGTTCTTTTCTTTATAAGATTGCAGTATGGACTTTGGACTTTGGAGAGCTTTGTCATGTAGTTTATAGGTCCAAAGGTTGTACAGTTGGAATTCCAAATTTCCAACCCCCTCAACTTATGCATTATTTTATATTATTGTTGTATTTATGTACGTAACACTGAATGGAGATGTAAATAAAAGCTATAGCTAAAAAGCATCCAATGTTTATTTATTAATTTTTTAGAACTTGTTGATTTTATTTTTATTTATTTTTTTTTAAGAAGAAGATCAGGAACGTAAACTCTTGGTTCAGACCATTGGATTTGGACTGGAAGTTTTAGAATTGGAGAGGATCTCAAGCCCATTTTATCCAACCTTTGCCAATTAATACATCTCACATCATGGAATAAACAGAAAATTTTAGATCAGGGACTTATAAGCATCCCTTAACTCCAAAAAAAAAAAAGACCCTATAGAATAGTGATGATTCTTATATAATACTATTTTTTTTTTTAATTCCCATTATTTTAGTTTCTAGTTGAATAGTTGTGTGTTGTTGTAACATCCATTATTTGAGGAGGAAGTTGAAGTCAAATACATTACTTTTTCTATTTCGGTTGGTTGTCTGTCATCCCCTAGGTTATTTAATTAGAAGTACCTGGGTTCCTCACAATTGGTCTCCCTCAGATTTAATCTGATTCAAATGTGTTGGTAAGACTGAAATAGCTAGCATTAAGCTGCCATGTGATGGGATGTATCATGTATGTAGAGAGAGCCTGAAACAAAAATTGGTGTTTGTATAATTATTCAGGATACTTACTCTTGAGTATTTTAGCACACTTTAGATATCTTGACGCCTTTAGTATAACTAGTCTGAGACTCAAGTGATGCGTGAGAATAGATGATTATTTTGTAATTGTGATATAATATATAATTTGTTCTCTATATTTGTTGAAGATAAATTATTCTCCCTCAAAATTAAACAATTTCTAAAATTATTTTTCACATTTCTATCTCTACTAATATATTATTATATTATTTTGGGTGTGTTTGACTAATATTATTCCTCTATGAAGTGGTTTATAATCTTTGAAATTATATTATAGTGTACTATGTTTTTTTTTTTTTGTACAAGTAGAATTTTCAAATTTCAAATAAATTATTTAAAATTCTCATTATTTTAAAGGTGATTATCATGATAATTAAAACTCATAACAAAATTATTTTTAATGTTACTCAAATAATTGATAGACACATTCAAATGCATAGTCAAGATTGTGTTTTGCTATAAATTCAAATTCTCACTTGTAAAATAACTCCGTATCATCTCAAACAAAAAATAAATGAAAACTATAAGAGGAGACTACTTGTAATAAAGAATTAAAAATTACAACAATAAAATGTATTAACTCAGAATAGACTAATAAAAATAATCATTCATCAACCTTAAAGTGGAGAGAGAGAGAGAGAGAGAGAGAGAGAATAACAAATTTATAGAAAATAAGATAAGAAGAAAAAAAATAAAAAAAATAAATACCAAATTAACTAAATCATGCTATGTAATAAAATAACATTATATTCTTATAAACTATCTTTATAATGTAATAGAATAATATTTATGAAATCAAAGAAAATGAAAAGTTAACAACTTAAAACACAAAACTAAATCACATCAGTTCAAAGTAGAGTTTTAAATAACACAAAAATTAATCAACCTAAAGTAGAGATGTAAGAAAAAAAAAATCACCAAAAAATGAAAAAAAAATTGAGAGAGAGAACCTTTTTTTGTGTGGGAAAACTATACAAAGAATGAGAGAGAATTGCAAATTTATAATAAGAAGATAAAAATAAGAAGACCCAAAAATAAAGGAAGATAAAGGGAGATAGTAGATGTGGGGAATGAGACCCATGAACGTAACCCTAGTTTTGAATAAACCACATAAATTTGCATGTTTGTGTGTGAGGGCTAATCTTTTCTGCTCTAAGTTTGTGTTTTTTGCATCTCATAGATCTGAATTAGGTTTACTATTTTTTAATCTCAGAGATTGGCTTAGTGGTTCCTAAATCCTTATGATAACCATGATATCTTTGGTTTGAAATCTCTTGCCACCATCTTAAGGCCACCTCCAAAGGATTCCTCCCTGTAATAACCTGGTGTATGTGAGACAAGAGGACTGTATACACCTATAGGAATTATTAGATACTTAAAAAAGTCTAAATAATCTTGTTTGTCATGTGTGTTAATGTATACCTCTGCCTATATGGTCGCCAACTACAAATAGGAAGAGGATAAAAAATAATACTTTTAATCTAAGCCTTCTTATCATCCGATAAACTTGGTCTTTTGGTCAGCAACAAAACAAAAGCTTCATTCAATTGAAATTTTCAAGTCTTTGCTTCTCTAACTAAGATACATATTAATGAAGAGGAAGTAAGAATAACACAATGATCAGTTGAAGCCGCAAAAGAAGGCCGCCAATATTCCATTTTATTTGTGTTTAACTTGCAAAATGCAGTATACACTTGGCTCACCATAGAACCTCAAGAATTCATGACATGCAGGTCACATGCTTATATTATAATGTAGCTTGGAATATCGAAGTAACAAGAATGAATGCAAGTGTGGGGTCTAAGGGATGAAATTTAGTGTTGCTTCCTCAACGTTTTAATCTTTTAATGTTTCTTTAAGAATTATAATCAACAAGTTGTTTGTTTGTGAATGCTTGAAGTTGGCATTTGACAACTTGTCACTGTTTTGCAGACCCATATGACATAAAAATAATTGAATTTCAATAGTCAATCATCCATGTAGTCAATGATATACAATAAAGTATGGTCTAATCATGTCCTCATTTACAGCAATGCGAGCATAGATAACCTGGCTGTTTTGATCGAGATTGTCTGCCAAACATTAATTCTAGAACAGGTCCCTAGCTAGCAAATCTCTTCTTTCCATAACATATTTGGTTAAGCCACCAAGATTACTTAATAATTCTAATAGCAGGATTAGTCAAATTAAGGTTGCCTTCTAGTAGTCAATTCCCAAATTGGGATTTACATTTGTTGGACTCAAGAAATATAAATGCTTATAGGTTAATGCCAACTTTCAAGCAAAAGTTTAGTAACCATGTAAGCACGAGAGTAAAAAAGGAGCACTAAAAAGTTTTCGGATAAAATAATGTGACTTTTCTAAATTTTCAGTGTTAAGATCATTATCAAAAATGTTTTCCTTTTTTTAATTAGAAGCCAGTTACATTCCTTAAAAGACAATCAGTCACACACACACACACAAAATGGCAGGGCGGATAGGAGCTCCTGTGAACACAAACTTAATAGTCTCACAGTTGCTCAAAAGCTTTGCAAGCATTCTCTTGTTCTCCCTCACTCTGCAGTTGAATGAACCATGGTAAATGTTAAGAACAAAGGGACTTTTAACTTTATTAGCAGTTGTGAGTTGTAAGTGGAAACTATCAGTTGTATGCCATGATAAAAGCAAACAAACTACATCATATAAATGAGAGCCCTCTATAGAGAGGTCCAAACATTAGCTTGTGGTACATAAAGTACATCAAGGATTTTGGTTCTGCATCATTTAGACAAGCCATTGGTCAAGCTTATTGGCTACTCTTAAGGTTGAGAAGTTGCTCCAGAATGCATGTTAGGAAGTAGATTAAATTCCTCCAATTACAACTATGCATAAAACTACACCTTACACAACAAATCAAGAAACTAAGACTACTGATATGAGAAATCCTACAATACAAGGTGATAATAACCAGCTTCAACATTTCTTCTCAACACTTAAAGGCAATTTTCCAGAGTGCTTGTTTGATCATTCCCACCGATGCAATTGCTGCACCTCGAAACTGAAACCAGGTTAAAAGAATCAGCATTTATAAACATTGACAGTGTGCACTTGGAAGCAACTTAAAGGGAAATTAGTCCTGATGGCCACTATGGTTCTGATATCTCCCTTATAGGACAACCTTTTAGAGTGCAGCTATAGTGGGTATAATTTTGAAGTCATGCCAAAATGAAATAGATACTAGTACTTGAAGGCAAAGTTAACTAGTACCTTATCACCTTTGCTTTATTTTTTATCATGGAGTTTGCCATTAGAAACTCAAGTACCATCAGAAGTCATCATTCCATGAAATTAAATCCAACGACATCCTGATTGTACTAAGTTATGGAGGTGAATAAAAATGAGCCAAAAGAGAGGGGGTGGGGGGAAGTCACTGGAGTCTGCCTAAAACAGCATGAAGGACAAACCTTTGATTTTAATGTCAGTGTCAGAATGCCATCAAGAGCAGATGATTGTACTGAATGCGCATCCAAGTGCAGATTATTTATCCCATCCATGACGTCGAGCAAAATGTATTCCCTATAAGGACATCTCAGCTCAATCAGAACCTCCTGTTCTTTTATACTTACTTTCACATCTAACGGCAAGCCATCTTCAGGAACAACTCTATTGAGCTCTGGGTCAGTCTCATCAATGTCACAAGCCTTCCTCTTGTTAATCCAATGCTTCTTGCCATTATCAATCTTTTTGATATCATAATTATCTGATGTATGCTCTATAATATCCTGGTCCCTTCTGGCTCTTCCTTCAAAATCTACTGAATCCATGCAGGATTCTAACTCTTCTACCCTTGCCTCCAGCTCTTTCAAGTATTTAATTGTGTCAGTGAGAATTGATGCTTTGTCAATCTGCATAAACACGGGGAAGTGAATAAGTATAATATGGAGTAAGAAACTCAATTTGAAATCCAGGAAATGATTTAAGTAAATACTGCATAGCTGGTACAAGTGACTAAACCACATAATATCAGTGCATGCTAACTTTCTTTCTTTCTCAAGAAAAATGACAGGTGTCTTTTCTTATATTTAAAACTGTCGTGAAAACTTCAAGAACTGATTGAATATCTCAGATTATATTTGTTTAAGCATTCACTTTAAAGCTGTGAACACTTGAGACTTATACAAAAATGAAGAGAATTTTTTCAGAGTGAAAGAATGCTTAATTACCTCACTGATAGAAGGAACCATTGATCTGAGAACCAGAAACTTTTCATTCTCTCTTCTATTCTCTGACAGAACATTTCCTATGCAAATATCATCACTTTCCAGTTTACGAAGCCTATCTTTTCCACCATTTTCTTTCTGGGACCTAAGCAAGCCACCTCCATACATCAAAGGGACTGTAAATAAAACCTTCTTTAGCATTCTCTGATGCACCTGTGGCCTATGAGCATCATCACTTGATTCTCTCTTCCAACTCATAAAACTGGATTTGCAATCACCATTTTGAAAACATCGGTTTTCAATCAACTGAGCCGAACTTCCTAGAATAGCAGAATAATTCTTTTGTAGTGCAAATCATCATCTGCTCCAAGATCCAAGGAACTTAGTTTTGTGTGATTGGATTTTTGAAGCTCTTGCAAATGACCGTGGTTTACATTTTCTTGCTTGGGAGTAGAAATGGCCTTTTCTTGATTAACAAAAGCTTCAGAGATACAGTCACTGGAATGCATGGAATCTTGAACACCATTGCTGAAGTCATCATCCATTAAATGCCAGCTCTGAACTTGAGAAGCCCCACCATTAATGCCTTCAAGCATGAAGGAGTCTTCTGTCCAGTAATTGTGCTCGCAACCATTGGAACATTCATCAGGAGAATCCATGTTGATTTCTTCACGGATATTTCCTCCTAATTCATTGATTCCTTCCTGATCAAACTTGATTTCTTCTGAGGGGGAATATAGATTCTCCAAGCCCAAAGTATCCACTATCTCATGGTTTACCTTGGCACACATTGGATCTCTATCATCATCTCCTTTGTGAGGAGCAGAGGAAGATTTATCGGAACATACAGGCTTTGACAATTCTAATAAGGAGGCTTTGATGTGTTGAAGGAGACTAGGGTCCTCTGAGACCTTAAGAAAACACAGAAAATAGTAGAATACTTAATGTATGGATAAGTTGTACTGCTGAATTAATTTGTATATAGCAAACCAAAATTCAGAAGTCTAGTTCCACAAAAAAAATTACCAGTTCAGTCACACCTAGCTCAATCACACCCCCCAGATAGGGAAAACATATTACAGTCTGCAAAATAGAAACAAAAAAAAATGGTGAAAATGATGCCCAAACCAAAGAAGAATACATTGTTTCCAGTGTAGAATTATTACAAGTGAACAAGGAATTTGGTAAGTGGTAACCCCAAACATTTCTGGACTGGATTATCCATTTAAGTTTTACATATTGCATTAAAGATGTTTAAATTTAATGCATATAGAACAAGTCAGATAGGGAGAACTCTAATAGAAAGTACACACATTTCTTTTCAACTTGAAGTACTCTATATTTATGTAAATGTGCATATATTACTTTGTCCAAACCTAATGGCTGATGTTAAAAGTGCAGGCAGAGGAAACAAATAAAGCATGAACATTTATAGAAACTTGCAACATCATTATATGTAGAAGTGCTTCTATTTTGGAAGCATTAAAAAGTTATTCATTAGGAAGATGCAAAGAATTAAACTCTCTTAGTGCATCCACACTTTCATACTTTTGAGCTGACATTAGTGTTCTTTGTTCTAGTAAAATAAAGAATACATTTGTTGATATGAAGTAAGAAAGAAGACTTCCTTCACTAATTCATCATATTTTTCTATTGGATAAATTACACAGCTAAAGTGCGTCTTAAGGTCACAGGATGACAGTTCCCTTCATCTCTAGGAAAGAAGGCGTTTATTTTTTAAATTTCTGGATTCCTTTGCAACATTAGAGATGCTGCATGAAGACATTCACTCTACAACCACAACCTGTTACTTTGTTTTCTTAATTACTAAAACAGATAACAAGTCAAAGTCCAAAAGGCTGTATTTTTGTCAAAATAGTAAATGCAAATGTATATACTTATATAATGCATCTAAAAAAATGAGATTATCATACCTGAATAGATGCACTCTGAAAGCAGTCATCGTAGTTGTAGGAATGCAAAGTTCACAGAGAAATAGAGAGAGTCAGTTTGTTTAGCTGCTTGTGATACAATTTGGCTACATTACTAGTTGAAACTGTCACAATTATGAAACAGATATCTGCCAAAAAAAAAACCAACCTTAGCTAGCAAAGATCGAGAGAATATTTTACTATCAGCATATTGAGCATTGGATAACCAGATGGTTTGACCACTTGCTAATGCTCTTCCAGGCAAACTGTGCAAAAATAGGAGGAAGAATGATCAAAATATTTAAGTATGAAGCATATACATACTAACAGAACCAATAACCAAAACCATTACATATTGGGAAATATTAGTAAGTCAAAGCATACAAATAGATCTGCAGAAGAGATTAGTACCCTTGGCCAGGATTGAATACAAAGGACATGCAAACCAAGTAATACCACTCTGCATCAGTGAGATCCTCTGGTGACAATGCTGCAGAAGGCCTCTTGGCTTGTTGTTGTTGGTCGGTTTCATCTTCTAAGAGAGACAGGTAAAGTTCTCTCAATTGCTCACTCCTCTGTAAGCCTGTTTTATCAGCCTTAAGTTCCCCGGTTTGAACTGTCTTCATAGTCTTGATATCTCCATTATAGTATCCATCACCCCATTTCAGTACCCTGAAAATATTTATCACAGCAAATCTTCTCAAAGTAAGCTATAAGAAATGTGACAGGAAAATTCATGTAACTTGACTTTTTTTATGTCATTAAGTTATAGTTTAAGTGAAACAATGTAGCCAGAGTAGTAGATTGCAGTAGCCAAGCATTTGCTCAAACTGTCACTTCCAAATTCCATCTTTCATTATCAACTTTCCTTTCATCAAATATTATTCTAAAAAGGAGAAAATAACTTATCAAGTGTATTTAAGCTCAAGTAAATGCCTTGCAATCTCACATCCTTTTCTACATACCAGTGTAAATTACATACCCATGACTGATTTTCACCAACGAGACAGTGGCTAAGCTAGAATTCAATGACTTAGTACAGATACAAGCATCAGTTTTAAGAAATTTAAGTGGAAAAAAAAAATAGGCCCCATTCACTGCATTTATCAATTTCCTCTGCAGAAGATTTGTTGCAGAAACATAGTAACTTTTTTACAAGGACTAATCTGAGTTTGAGTTGAAATAAAGTTCCCATTTTGAAAACACTTTTCCATGGAGCTAAAGAAAGAAGTTGTTCATTACACTGGATTCCTTCTTTTTATACTAAACCTGATATGGAAGCAAAGAAACAACACAACTGCACCAAAGAAATATTAGTGAAAGATAATGAAACATCATGGCAAAGGACTTGATACATCTAAACACAAAAGAGTAAAGAGGCAGCAAGTACCCTTGTTGTGTGGTGGACAGTGACCAGAAAATTGCATAGCTCCACTGGATACTCCTTACAGCAACAGCAAGCTGTTTCCTAAGGTTCTCTGGCACCCCCTCATGTGTTTGACAGCCATTAGCCATTTCCAAACAAATCACTTCAGATTGATCTTACACAATTCAGAATAAGGTCATCAACTTTTCAAAGTCCACAAAAGTGGTAGCTTCTACTTTTCCAGCTGACCCAGCTGATGGTTATTTTCTTGCAGTAGACGGAAATATGAAAACTGCACTGGCTTTCTGCTAGGAATTCATGGTTGTAACAGACAATCAAAAAATTCTCAGACCAACTTGGTGTTGGTGAGTTTTGCCTTTATGGTTTGGGACAGAACTCTAGAAGGGTAGGGAGAGTTGAACTTTATATTGGCTTGGTTCATTACTGGGGAGTAGTAGGGACTAGACTGTGGCCTTTGAGATCTGAGGTTGAAAAACCTGACCCAATTAAAATATTAAAAAATTTTGCTAACGTGTGCTCTAAGGCACACAATAATAAATCACTTTTAAAAATATTTTATAAAAATTTAAAAAATTATTGACAAATTTTTTACTCCTCAAGAAAATATTTTTAAAAATAAAAAACTTAATGTGTACTCTTAAAGCAGTAACCAGAACCAATATTAAAACCCAATTGGAGAATTTATTTTATTTTTAATATAATGAATGTAATTTTTGAAGTTTGAGCATTTCATGCGCATTCCCTCTGCTTTGATTCCATTGATGAGTGGAATTTTTGAAGTTTGAGCATTAATGTTTCTAAAAACTTGAATTTTTTAAAACCTTTTTTTCAGTTAATTTCTCAACATAATGAAACGCAATGTGCATTGTGCATCAACTTAAAGTAGGTGTGCCTTTGCGTAGCGGCAATTCTGCGTTTGCGTGCATTTGCGTTTCACTTAATTGGTTCTATAATACTGTTTATGGACCAGTCAAATGATAAAAAATGTATAAACAGTATTTTTAATAATAAAAAATATTTTTTTACAGTAATTTTAGTAATAAGTTTTAAGTTTTTAGAAAAATAAATAATATTCAAATACACCCTAAATGTACTGTTTTTTCCTAGATAGACATATTAGGGATCTATTTGGGATTCGCTTATCTTGCTGAAATTGAAAACTTTTTACTAAAAATATTGTTGATAAAAGTAAAAGTTAATTGAAATAGTATAATGAGAGTCATGAGTAGTACTAAAAAGTATAGTGAGACTCATAAATAATAGCAAATAAAGTTGATAAAAATAATTTTTGCAAAAAAGTCTGAAGATGCAATTAAAAAAGGGGCATGGAAAAAACAATGATGATGTTTTCTTATAAGTACTAACAAGTATTTTAGTCCTATTCTTTTTTCTTCTGTTTTTTTCGCAATAAGTATTCATTAGGTACGCTACAACACTTCTTTTTCTTTAAAATTTTTGAAAATTAACTATTTATTAAAACTATATCTAAGAAAAATAAAATTCCCTCATATAAATGATCAAATTTTAAGTATTTTTATTATTAAATAATTGATTGAAAGAGAGATTTAAATAAATGAAAAAAATTGGCTTAAATTTAATACTCTAATATCTTAAATACATCACAAAAACAACTTGTGCACAATAATAATTACGTATTAATCTTGTATCTTATCTAGTATATATTAGAATAGTGTACAAAAACCTTGCCCCTTAAATAAAGCATACTTAAAACTCCAAAAATAATTTACTTCTAAAATAAATCAGCAGCTCACAAAGGAACCATCTTTCTTAAGAAAGTTACAATATATAAAACAAGAAAAGCAGAGACAAAGTAGGAGCCAAAAAACAAACACATAGTTACAATATAGGGTGGTGGGCCACCGCAACGGGACGGGAATCAGCTTTATTCTAATAACTTTTCTTGTCTGGGCCCTCTTAAAGCCAAATCTATGCTCCAAACAGCTGATATTTGGTACAGAAATCTATATGATTCCCCTACAAATTTTACAGATTAAAATCAGAAAACGAAAATATTTTGCTGTTTTTATTCCTGCTCTTCTCTGGAAACACACATGTTTTAGGAGTATTGGAAATGGAATCAATCAAACTTTTTTATTCAACAAAACATTCATAAGAAAAGTGAAAAGGAAAGAGTTTCTGCCTTTTTAATTAAAGCTCACGTGAGCTTGCCAGCTTCATCCTCAGCTTCTCTAATCAAACAATCATTTTGCTCATATAATTGTGCAATAAAAAATATTTCCTACCTTTTCTTTTTCCTGAATAATAATAATAATATGGGCCTGCCTTAGGGTCATCTATTAACAAATTCGTTTTTGAAAATTTTTTATTAAGAATTGAAAAAATTATTAAAATTTTTTTAATTTTTGATAAATTTTTTATTTTAAAATGACATATTATTATGTGCCCTAAAAGCACACATTAGTAAAATCTTAATAGGCTAAAATGTAAAACTGACCCTCTAACTTTCTTTAAATTTCATTTCAGACCTCTAATTTTTTGTTTGTTCATTTCAGTTCTCTAAGTTTCAGATTTATTCAATTAAGTCCTTTCCGTTAATTTTTATTAAAAAAAATTTAAAAATATTTGAAAAATATTTTTCAATCATTAATTAAATTTTTTTAATTAAAAAAATTTGAAGAAAAATTTATAAAACTGAAAAATTAACCACAACATATAACAAAAGTTGATGGAAAAACTTTAATTGAATAAACTTGAAAGTTAGAAGACTGAAATGAACAAACACAAAGTTAGAGGACTGAAATGAAATCTGAAAAAACTTAGAGGGTAAGTATTGCATTTTATCCATCTTAATAATATAGCCACTAGCTTGAATTTAAAAAGAACTAAACAAATTTAACAATATTTCAGAGCCCATTTTCCTACCCAGTGCCTAGTGGACTGACTGGCCTGTCTTTCAAGTTTTAACCCAGCAAAAATGACAAGAGAACTTGTACAACTTATCTTTAACTGCAAACAATAGTTGTCAATGGTTTTGGCCACTGTAACCTGTGATTTACATCTTGGAATAATTCTTGGCTTCTTACTTTTTTGTTCTTGTCTTTTTGTTGGAGTTGTATTTCACATATTTTAGTGAGTAAACAATTCATCATATTTTTATAAATTATGGAAAACATGGAAGGATAAAATTACAAGGTGTCATTTTATAATTTTGTTTTGCAAAACCATAAATTCATGATGGGTTCGTTGAATCATTTTGCTCATATAATTGTGCAATAAAAAATATTTCCTACCTTTTCTTTTTCCTGAATAATAATAATAATAATATGGGCTTATAAAAATAATAATAATAATAATAATATGGGCTTATAAAAATAATAATAATATAATAATATGGATCTGCCCGTGGGGCATACATTAACAATTGAAAAACTTTTATTGGGAATTGAAAAAATTGTCAAATTTTTTTTCAATTTTCGATAAAACTTTTTTTAAAATGATATATTATTCTGTGCCCTGAGGGCACATGTTAGTAAAATCTTAATACGTTAAAATGCAAAACTAACCCTCTAACTTTCTTTAGATTTCATTAATTTCAGTTCTTTAACTTTGCGCTCGTTTATTTCAGTTTTTTAAGTTTCAAATTTATTTAATTAAGTCATTTCCGTTAATTTTTATTAAATTTTTTTTTAATCTGAAAAATATTTTTCAATCATTAATTGAATTTTTTAATTTAAAAAATTTGAAGAAAAATTTATAAAATTGAAAAATTAACCACAACATATAACAAAAATTTATGAAAAAACCTAATTAAATAAATTTGAAAGTTAAAGGATTGAAATGAAATCTGAAAAAACTTAGAGGGTAAGTATTGCATTTTACCAATCTTAATAATATAGCCACCAGCTTGAATTTAAAAACAACTAAACAAATTTAACAATATTTCAGAGCCCATTTTCCTACCCAGTGCCTAGTGGACTGACTGGCCCGTCTTTCAAGTTTTAACCCAGCAAAAATGACAAGAGAACTTGTACAACTTATCTTCAACTGCAAACAATAGTTGTCAATGTTTTCGGCCTCTGCAACCTGTGATTTACATCTCGGAATAATTCTTGGCTTCTTACTTTTTTGTTCTTGTTTTTTTGTTGGAGTTGTATTTCATATATTTTAGTAAGTAAAGAATTCATCATATTTTTATAAATTATGGAAAACATGAAAGGATAAAATTACAAGGAGTAATTTTATAATTTTGTTTTGCAAAACCATAAATTCATGATGGGTTCGTTGAATTCAATAAGGAAAAACTCTAGAACTCACTACACTACAAAATAAGAGAATTCACAATTTAATTAAAAATCCAAGATTTATTTTGTTTTACAAATTGTGGGCTTATTTATAGGAATAGGATCTATGAAACTTATTTTCCAAGTAAGTCCACTCTCAAAACGTATCCTAATTAACATTATTATTATTATTATTATTTGACTGATCATCACTCTAATTTGACCAAGTAAACTTTGAAAAAGAAAATGGTAAAATATTATTTTGATCCGTAAAAATTTTTACCGAAAGTTTGTCTTCTATCTAAACTTTAAAAAATTCTTCTTTATTTTTAAATTTTGTAAAAAGTTTTTCAATAGTTTAAGACAAGAATAAGGACAAAAATAAAACTTTCTTCAATAATTTAGAGATGAAAAAAAATTTTAAGTTTAAGGACAGAAATAAAATATTTTTAATATTTTAAGAACAAAATATGAATTTTTCAATAGTTTAGGGGCAAAAAAGGAAATTCTTAAAGTTTGGGGATGAAAAAAACTTTTGGTAAAATTTAGGAACAAAAATAGTATTTTACCAAAAAAGAAATAAATAAAACCCTAAAAATCCAAAATTTACACAAAATATAGATTAAAAAAATTGAAAATGATAGGAATAGACCCAATATAGTATACCATGTCAACTCCTTCATTTGAAAGAAACTTATCCATAAATATTCAACTAGAAATCAAAATCTTCCTCTCCAAATAAATAGAAATTTGAGTAGAAATTTTTCAATCTTTATGCCCAGTCCAAATATTGGGTAGAAATTTTTTATTCTTTTATGCGTGGTCCAAACCCATGCAATTTAAAGGAGAATTTTTAAGGAGTATGGTTTGGAGGGTAAGATTATGTTTAATTTGGTTTTTTTTTTTTTTTTCATGAACTTAAAACATAGATTTTGCTAAAGGGGGTGGGGCCACTTGCAAAATCTGAGGATCAATGAAAAGAATCACATATAGCCACTTTCATGCAAATAACATCTTGCCTAGGTTTTTCTATGTGATTGAAGGCATTGTTTAACCCACTTTGGTCTAAAGAAGCATGCTGCTTCATTTAATGAATTTTGACGGGGTTTGTCACATTTAGGAGGTCCCCTAGGTGCCAATTTGGCCCATAAGGTTTAGCTAATCAGGTTTAGTCAAAAAAATTTATAAATTGTGACTAAATCAGCTCATTCTATTATCTAAACTAAAACAAATCTAAACCTACCTTCTATTTAGAAACACAACAGCTATAAGCTTCGATCCATAAGCAATTTCTAATTTACTGAGCCTTTGCCTTTCCACAAACCAACCCTGCATCCATGAATGCAATTTGTCTTTGCTTCTTCAATCCGTAAGCAACTTCTAATTTATTGAGCCTTTCCAAAAATCAACCCTGCACCCATGAATGCAATTTGTCTTTACTTTTGTCGACTTGTATGATACTGTGTTCATTACCACCAATCTAATGCAAAATAACTAAATTTTCACATGAAACATTTTAACTTCCTCTTCTCAAAAATATTGAAAATGCAAAGAAATTCTCTAAACAATTAACTAATCCTTTTTTCTCAAAAAAAAAATTGCATTTCCTTCATAAAATTTATAATACTTACAAATAATAAGGAATTATACGTGAGCTATATCTCCGCAACAATTATCCTTTATCATGCATCAATTTTGATTGTTATTTAATTTAATCAAACCTAGTTGATGAGCTTTTCACAATTTACAAGTCTAATGTAGTCCATGAGTAATCCTCTAACTATTAGCTTCAATTGATATCCCTATAGCCTACACACAATGATCATTGTCAATAGACTAGTTACCTTTATCTTCATCTTTCATCACATCATGATACCAACTAAATCAATACCAATTAATCATAATAAATCATATAAAAGGGTTGGCTCTTGCTCTAATTAGAAACAAGTCCTTAAATTTATAGAGATTTCTTGAAATCACCCCCCAAAAAAAAACTTTGGAATCCTCTAGAAAAATCAAAAGAATCTCAATTTTACTAAAATAAGAATTATAATTTTTATTTTGCAGATTGTAGGATTTTTATAGCCTCCAAAAAATACTCATTTTTCAAGTAAGAATATTCCGGAATATACCCTAATTAACATACCACCATATAAGAACAAAATTTTGATGAAGAAAACTCTAAAAACAATTGAAAATAAAGAAATAAAACCCAAAAAAATTTGAAAATTATACAAAATATTTATTAAAAAAAATTAGCAAACAACAAAAATAGACACATATATTCACGCCTACATCAATTTTGTACTTTTTATTGTCTGTACTCTCTACACATTGTTATATGAGTTACAAAATGAATGGTCCGAACTCCAAACTGCATTGTATGAGGTACAGTCCCTTTCAATTTTTCTGCAACCACTTTGCTTAATTCCTTCCTTACATGAAATTGCCGACAGTGTGAGTTTGGCTATAGTTATAAAAATTAACTTATTTTACTATGCAGTTTATTTTATTATTATTTATGAGTCTTACTGCAATTTTTTGGTACTATTCATGAGTTCTAATGTACTATTTCAATTAATTTTTACCTTTATTTATAATATTTTTAGTAAAAAAATTTCAATTTTAACAAAATAAGTGAATTTCAAACAAACCCACTGCTATCTTTAAATAACTTCAGATATTGTATATAGGTGATAAGATTAGGCTTTTACTTACAATTTTATTTTATTTTTGAAAGATGGGACGGTGTGGGTGAACTGAAAAATGATTGTTATTTATCATTATTATGTCACACAATTCTAAGTTCAAGATATTGGGGGAGGTGGTCACTGGTCACTGGTCACTGGTCCCTGGTCTGGTCAGGTCATGAAAAGTGAGAGACAAGAGTTGTGTAGATACAGACTTTCAACGAGAGAGCAGCATGAATCTCTCTCAAGGAGTGCGAGTGTTTATTAGCAAGGAGGTGGAGTTCATTATTGAAGGGGGGGACAGGTGAAAGAAGATATGTGTGTGTGCGCCATCAATGAATAATTGCCCATTTGTACATATATACATGATATACACCCAATCCCTTTGTCTTTACACACCTTGTTTGGACCCCTCCAATAGTTAATACCAGCTCCTTTACACTCAAAACAGTTCTTATAGGAAGAGAATAAAAATGACCGAATTTTGCTTCTGTTCACATGAAGAATTGGTGGCCATACACTGCCTTGAATCTTGATTGAGCTCTCTTCTTCTATTATGGTAGGAAACCCATGTTGAACTGTGGGAGAGATGGACATGTAACTAAAAAAGAGTCTGAAAAAAAATCATAAACAAGGCACAAAACTCTTGTTTTTTGTTAAACTAGGCAATGAATCCAAAAAGGCAAAGTTCGCAAACACTAAGAATGCTAATAGTGCCTAGTGGAAGACCACTAATTTGTTGAAACATTGGCTTTATTGCGTTGAAAGTTGCATGGAAACAAATGGTAATACAGCAACTTAATTACCATGAGGTGCACGTTTGTTGCATAATTGTTGATGCGATATATATATATATATAAAATGAATTTTACCAATATATGCCTTAAAGACACATAATAATTTATTACTTTTTTAAAAAAATTTATCCAGAGTTGAAAAATATTTAATAACTTTTTTAATTTTTGATAAAAAAAATTTCAATACCGGATTTGTTAACGTATATATGCCCTAAATTTTTCCTAAATTTTTCCAATCGGACCCATATGTTATTCGCTGCACGCTTGTGGGAGGAAGATATCAAATATATGTCAAATCAATCAATCCAAGAAGTTCATTAATTGGGATTCTTTTTTTCATTATGGGGCCACTTTTTTTGGACTCCTTATTTTCGTCTTAACTCTAAGCTTTTGTTTCTAGCTTTGATCTGTTCTTATTGTTTAAAGAACAAAACATTGGTGAGGATAACTCTCTCATAGCCTATCACGGGCCATGTAAAGACGTGAGTGATTGGTCTATGAGGAATATGTTCGTCCTTCAAATTATGTAACCCAAAATTTGATAAATATATATTATATTATATAGTATTAATAATGAAATATATAATGTATTGTATTAGCATAAGGTTTCTGGTTCGGTTTTGCATGTGGCTTACGGCATCGTATTACATCGAAATAGGGATTGGCATTACGTAAAAATAGTGGCTCATAGAGATAATTGCATAGATTCTCACTCCAAATGTCGTTTTGAGAATAACTGTCACTTAATTAAGCATTGACGAAAGTACTGTATCATGCGCAAATGGTGTTAATTAAATGAATTAATTAAACTTAAATAATTATAGATTCACTTAGGTACTCTAACAAATTGTCTTATATATATATATATATATATATATAATATATATACATGTTCCTATCTCTTCTTTCGGCAAAATTTGTTATATTGTGCACTTTAATAATAATTTCTATCAGTATTTATCCAATCAAAAATTAAATTAAATAATAAATAAAAAGAGAGTAATAACTAATTGTATAAATAATTTGCATGGTTCTCCTCGATGCAATTGAAAACTTGAAACCATAATCAATTTTAACACCACGTTATACTAATTACTAATTGTACATTCTTTGTCGTGTTATTCTTTCTTTAAATATTCATTCAATTAAAAAATATTCTCAAAAAGATTTTTTAAAAAAAATTCATTCAAAAATCTATATTAAGTTATGAACTACACATATATAAGGTTAAAACGATTGATCCGTACACCCACAGCATTGTCTTTTAAATTTTGTCCACTCGTTCCCAAAGGGATGTGCATGTGCTCCAAATTTTGAAGCAGTGTTGATTCTTGATTAATGACTTTTAAGAATTAATATATTATATGATATTTATATGATAAGTGGAGTTTTTTCAACAAAAAAAAAAACACCACTTTTTTTTTGGAGTAAAGTATACCTAAATAAACTGATCAATAAGCCATTGAATATAGTTTTTGCTGACTACTTGTTGCTTATTTGCTAAAAGTTCATTAAGATAGATTGTATCTAAACAAAGGTGTGACTTAAAAGGTGTACATAAGCAAATAAACTAAAACGTTAAATGAAAAATTTGATGGCAAAGAAACTTAGTTGAAGACAAAAAAAAAAAAAAAAAACAAACAACAAACTAGTACAATTAATAAAGAACGTACAGTTGCTCAAGGATTGTCGCTCCAATAAATTACGATGAGTCAAATGTGAAGTTCTTAAAATCCTATCTGTGGGGAGTAAAGAGGTCCTGACAGGTATATGGGCCTTTAGGCCATACTAAGTAAGGCCGACCTACCCTTGATTTTGAAACCTTGAAGTACCTTGGGCCTACTCATGCGCCGAGGACCCGAGGACTAATCCGAGGTTGATTTTACTCTCAGATGGGCATAGAAGAATCAGCAAACGTATCACAAAAGCTCATAATGACACAACGGAGACCAACGGTTAAGAGGGGTGAACCTTGGATGTCCTAGAAGCTCCGGTGTTTGAAAAATACTAAAGGCTGCTGCCTCCACATTAAAGACCCTTCACCTAATACCTTAGCCGCATTAATGGGGAAGTGACACCTGAACAGTGGAGGGGAAACTTCTGGTTACTATTCAAAGGCACTGAGAGAAGAAATATCTAGGCTAAGGGGGAGATGGGACAACACGTGTATGAGGGATTAGAAAGATGAGTATTAAGGGGAGACCCAGAACAGAAAAAAGGGACCTCTCTCTCTTTGTAATCAAGAAAAAAGAAGAAAAGAAAGATAATATAAGAACAGTCCTCGGCTTACGTCCGAGGAGGTTGAGTTACAATATTCCTTGTTATTTTTGAGTGCTGACAATCTTTGACTTGCCATATAACCCTTAAACTCTTCTAACCTGGGTTTAAAACCCGCACTCTACAAATTCATATTGTTTAAGGCTCATTGGGCCTGACCCCATCACTGTTTTAGGGCCAGGTTCAATTGTGAACTTACAATTGGCGCCGTCTGTGGGAAATCTAGTCTAGAAAAGGTAGGGATATCATGGCAGGCTTAGGCGGTCACCATGCAGAGTCGCAGGGATCACAACCTGAAGATCATTTCGAGCGTCTCGAACGTCGAAGGGATCGTGAAGGAAGCGTCCATTCAGAGTACCCAAGGGATAGCCATGCTCCAGGTGGGGCTAGCAGCACTCATGATGATGGTTCTAGAGCCATGCAGGACGAGATTAACCGTTTGAAGAGGAAGTTACGTCGCGCCAGACGTAGGTCTTCACCGTCCTTGTCCAGTCCTTCTTCTGATGAAGATGGGGAAGGTGGCTACGACACAGGGACGCGCTCACCCCCCAGCTCAACGTCCTCCGGTGGGGAGGACGATCAGCCAGCCCGCAAGCGCAAAAAGGTTCCTTCTAGGGGCCTAGGCAACGATGCCATGAGCAGGGCGTTACACCAGCTCTCCAAATCTCCGTTTTCTCGGAGGATTGAAAAGGGGAGACTTCCCAGGAGATTTACTCAGCCCACCTTTACCATCTACAATGGCCGGACTGATCAGGTGGAGCACGTGAGCCACTTCAGCCAGAGAATGGCCGTACACTCTCACAACGAGACGCTGATGTGCAAAGTCTTCCCCTCTAGCTTGGGACCTGTGGCCATGAGGTGGTTCAGCGGCCTTAAGTCATGGTCCATAGGTTCATTTGGGGAGTTGACTAGGTCATTCGCCTCGCGGTTTATTACTTGTAGCAGAGTCCCTCGGCCATTGGACTCGCTGTTATCCATGACCATGAAAGAAGGAGAGACACTGAAAACATACTCCGATCGTTACTGGGAGATGTTAACGAGATAGATGGCGACTTCGATGAGGTGGCGTTGAATACATTTAAGGTAGGTCTTCCTACAGACCACGACTTGAGAAAGTCTTTGACGAAAAAACCTGTCCGCAGCGTACGTCGCCTTATGGATCGCATTGATGAGTATAAGAGGGTAGAGGAGGACCAACAACAAGGAAAGGGGAAGGAGAAGGTTATCCCGCAGGAGAGAAGGGATTTCAGGTCGGACCGATACAATAAGTAGGCCGAGGAGAGATTATTTCGGACAATCCAACTCAGCAGCACCTCAAGCTGTAAATACAGTATTCCGAGAGCCAGTACATCAATTACTGGAGAAAGTTCGTAAAGAGCCCTTCTTTAAGTGGCCTGGGAAGATGGCAGGCGACCCTGCGAAGAGGAATCAAAACCTCTTTTGTCAATACCATCAGGATGTGGGTCATACCACCGAGAACTGTAGGACCCTTTGGAACCACTTGGAGCAGCTCGTCAGTGAAGGAAAGTTGAAGCAGCATTTGTGTCAGTCTGCCGGGCAGGGCAATCAAGTTGCCTCAACAATCAGAGGAATAACTCCTCTCGGCCAGCATTGGGAACCATCAATGTCATCTTCGCTGCACCTGGCAGGACAGGGTCAGGCCCGACCAGGGTGATGGCAGTCTCTCATTCTCAGGCCGGGGGGAGGTAGTAGGCCGAAGAGGCCGAAGGTCATTTTGCCGGTTTTGGGATTTACCGAGGAGATAAGGCTGGTACTATCCAGCCCCATGACGATGCCCTCGTGGTCACCCTCAGGATAGGAAATTATGACGTGAGGAGGGTGATGATAGACCAGGGCAGTGGTGCAGATATCATGTACCCTGATCTATTTAGGGGCTAAGATTGAGGGCGGAAGACCTGACTCCTTATGATTCGCCCCTTATAAGCTTTGAAGGCAGATCCGTGATGCCGAGAGGACAAATTCGTTTGCCCGTCCAATCCGGCTCAGAAACGGTAGAGGTGGATTTCATCGTTGTAGACGCATACTCTCCATATACGGCCATCCTCGCCAGGCCTTGGTTGCATGCGTTGGGGGCTGTCTCCTCTACCTTGCACGTCAAGGTCAAGTTCCCCTCGGGGGAAGTGTTGAGAAATCCTCGGCAGTCACCGGTGGCCAGGCAGTGCATATCAGCTGCAGTATTGCACCAAACGGTAGGAGCCTTCGGTTTCGTTCACCAGAGGCTTATAGCAGTTAACGTCCCCTGACGCATTGGAGTGCTGCCAGAGAGGAAACACGTTGTGAGAATTAGAGAAGTTCCCAGTGGCTGACGACCTGGAGAGGTTCTTCCAAGTCGGTACACTTTTGCCATACCAGGAGAAGATGGAATTGATAGAATTTTTGAGGAATAATGTTGACGTCTTTGCGTGGGATCCTACGAGGCTCCAGGCGTCGATCCGAGTTTCATTTGTCATCACTTGAATGTCAACTCGGCCATTGTCCCAAGAAGGCAGCCACCTCGGCGCTCCTCCAAAGAACATTCCGAGGCCGTGAAGGAAGAGGTGGCCAAGCTTAAGAAGGCTGGGGCTATCAAAGAAGTCTTCTACCCTGAGTGGTTGGCTCATACTGTTGTAGTCAAGAAGAATGGAACGTGGAGGGTATGTGTGGACTTTACAGACCTGAACAAGGCCTGTCCCAAAGATTCGTTCCCCATGCCGCGTATAGATCAATTGGTGGATACCACTGTCGGGCATCCTCGGATGAGCTTTTTGGACGCTTTCCAGGGTTACCATCAGATTCCCCTGGCATTGGAGGATCAAGAGAAGACTGCTTTCATCACTCCAATAGGAAATTACCACTACACGGTCATGCCATTCGGGTTGAAGAATGCTGGGGCTACTTATCAAAGGATGATGACCAGAATGTTTGAACAGCAGATGGGGAAAACCATCGAGGTGTACGTGGACGACATGGTGGTGAAAAGCAAATCAATACTCTCACACATAAAGGATTTGTCTGACACTTTTCAAATTCTAAGAAAGTACAGGTTGCGCCTCAACGCCTCAAAGTGCTCCTTCGGTGTGGGGTCAGGAAAGTTCTTGGGGTATATGATTACACATAGAGGAATAGAGGTGAATCCATCTCAAGTCAAGGCTATCCAGGACTTGCGGTCTCCTCGGAACCCAAAGGAAATTCAAAAGCTAACAGGAATGATAGCCGCTTTGAATCGATTCATATCTCGGTCAGCCGATCGCTGTCGTCCTTTCTTCCAGCTGTTGAACAAATGGAAAGGATTTAAGTGGTCCGAGGACTGCGAGTTAGCTTTTCAACAACTGAAGCATTATCTTTCTCGGCCGCCTATTCTCTCTCGTCCAGATGCGCATGAGATTTTATTTGCTTATTTGGCAGTGGCCGTCCACGCGGTCAGCCTGGTCCTGATACGGGAAGATAACGGAGTGCAAAGACCGGTTTATTACGTTAGCAAATCGCTGGGTGACGCCGAGGTGCGTTATCTACCCTTGGAAAAAGCACTCCTGGCCATTGTTCATGCTACCCAAAAGCTTCCCCATTATTTTCAGTCCCATACAGTGGTCGTGCTGACTCAACTGCCTCTCAAGGCAGTGCTTCGCAGCGCCGACTACTCAGGAAGAATAGCGAAGTGGGGGACCATCCTGGGGGCTTTTGATGTTAAATACAAGCCTCGCACCTCGGTGAAGGGTCAGGTCCTCGCCGATTTGGTGGCGGAGTTTTCTGAGCCATTGCTGGAAGAAGCTCTAGGGGATTTCCCCGTGGGTGAAAAATCAGTGGTGTGGTCACAACGACAATATCTCCGATCTGGAAAGTGTATGTGGATGGAGCGGCCAATCAAAGAGGATCTGGTGTAGGACTTGTTCTGATCTCCCCGAGGAAATTATCTTCGAAAATCATGAGATTGGCGTTCTCGGCCACTAATAACGAGGCTGAGTACGAAGCGGTCTTGGTGGGAATGAGAATGGTGCACAGGATGGGTGGGAAAGACATCTGCGTCTTCTCGGACTCTCAGTTGGTGGTCGGCCAGGTTATGGGAACCATGGAAGCTAGAGATCCACGAATGCAGGAGTATTTGGCCCAGGTCAAACGTCAGCAAGCTGAGTTTGACTCCTTTGTCTTGGTTCACGTCTCTCGGACTGGAAACACTCATGCAGACTCCTTGGCTACGCTGGCAACGACCTCGGCTCAAATTTTACCCAGGGTTATCCTTATCGAGGATTTACTAGAACCTCTATTGTCGCCACCAACGCGCCTCGCATTCATCTCATACGACCTGGGCATAGTTGGATGGACCCGCTCATATCCTTTCTTAGGAGTGATGTTCTCCCTGAGGACAAATCGGAAGCAGATAAGGTGCGCCGTAAAGCACCACGTTTCTGGTTGTCCGAGGATCAGAAGCTATATAACGATCCTTTTCAGGACCGTACTTGTTGTGTGTACACCCAGACTCAACCGAAGGGCTTCTGGAAGAACTGCATGAAGGGATTTGTGGCAGCCACACTGGGGGAAGATCCTTGGCCCACAGAGCTTTGACTCAGGGACTGGTGGCCCAATATGCAAAGGGAGGCTCAAGATTACGCTAGGAAGTGTGATCAATGTCAGAGGTTCGCCCCAATATCCATCAACCTGGAGGAGTTAACCCCCTTTCCAGCCCTGGCCCTTCGCGCAGTGGGGACTAGATATATAGGGGGCCATTTCCGAGGGCCGTAGGCAACAAAAGATGGCTTTTAGTGAGAACAGACTATTTTACTAAATGGGTTGAGGCCGAGCCCTTGGCAAATATTAGGGATGTTGATTCCAAAAAATTCATCTGGAAAAATATTGTTACTAGATTCGGCATACCACACACGCTTGTGTCTGACAATGGTGTTCAATTTGATAGCAACGCCTTTAGGCAATATTGTGGTGACATGGGTATCATAAACAGGTACTCCACCCCATCTTATCCTCAAGGAAATGGCCAGGCCGAGGCAGTTAACAAGGTCATAGTCAATGGGTTGAAGAAAAGGTTGGATGATGCGAAAGGAAGATGGGTAGAAGAACTCCCTCACGTTCTGTGGACATATCGAACCACACCGCGCAGGTCCACCGGAGAATCGCCATTTTCTATGACTTATGGGGCCGAGGCGGTAATACCTCTGGAATCTAGTTTTCCCACCCTGAAGACGAGTGCATTTAATACTAAGAGCAACGATGGGCTCTTGGAGACAAGTCTAGATTTACTTGAAGAACGACGTGAGGCAGCTATGGTCCAGATGGCTTATTACCAACAAAAACTTAAATGGGGATATGATGCCCATGTGAAGCTGAGGCCATTGGCACCTGGTGATCTTGTTTTAAGAAAGGTTGTTGGCACAGCTAAGAACCCAGCCTGGGGCAAGCTAGAACCCAGCCTGGGGCAAGCTAGGACCCAACTGGGAAGGCCCCTATCGTATCATTTCAGTAGCAGGTATAGGATCTTATCGGCTAGCTGATTTAGATGAAAATATTGTACCACGGCCGTGGAATGTAAATAACCTACGAAGGTATTACTATTAATAAAGTTTGCTGCTGATTGTGCTTACTCAAAATTATAATATTTCATGAATTCCCAGCACAAATCTTAAAGAATCAACAGAAAACTTGGTTAAGTGTAGTCCTCGGACCACCAACCTTGTGGAAATTGATGTCTTATCATTTGTAAACAGAACCTTAGTTATGCGGGTCCTCGGACCTCCTACTTTGGGAAAATTAACATTTGAAACTACAATCTTAAAGAATCAAACAGAAACTTGGTTAAGTGTAGTCCTCGGACCACCAACCTTGTGAAAATTGATGTCTTATCATTTGTTAAACAGAACCTTAGTTATGCCGGGTCCTCGGACCTCCTACTTGGGAAAATTAACATTGGAACTACAATCTTAAAGAATCAAACAGAAACTTGGTTAAGTGTAGTCCTCGGACCCCAACCTTGTGGAAATTGATGTCTTATCATTTGTTAAACAGAACCTTAGTTATGCCGGGTCCTCGGACCTCCTACTTTGGGAAAATTAACATTTGGAACTACAATCTTAAAGAATCAAACAGAAACTTGGTTAAGTGTAGTCCTCGGACCACCACCTTGTGGAAATAAATTGATGTTTATCATTGTTAAACAAACTTAGTTATGCCGGGTCCTCGGACCTCCTACTTTGGGAAAATAACATTGGAACACAATCTTAAAGAATCAAACAAAAACTGGTTAAGTGTAGTCCTCGGACCACCAACCTTGTGGAAATTGATGTCTTATCATTGTTAAACAGAACCTTAGTTATGCCGGGTCCTCGGTGAACCTCACTTTGGGAAATAACCTTATTTGTAATTACTTTGGGAAAATAACATTGAACTTACAATCTAAAGAATCAAACAGAAACTTGGTTAAGTGTAGTCCTCGGACCACCACCTTGTGGAAATTGATGTCTATCATTGTTAAAAGAACTTAGTTATGCCGGGTCCTGGATCTCCTACTTTGGAAAATTAAAATTGGAACTACAATCTTAAAGAATCAAACAGAAACTTGGTTAAGTGTAGTCTCGGACCACCAACCTTGTGGAAATTGATGTCTTATCATTTGTTAAACAGAACCTTAGTTATGCCGGGTCTCGACCTCCTACTTTGAAAATTAACATTTGGAATTACATCTTAAAGAATCAACAGAAAACTTGGTTAAGTGTAGTCTATGGACCACAACCTTGTGGAAATTGATGTCTTATCATTTGTTCAACAACCTTAGTTATGCCGGGTCCTCGGACCTACTTTGGGAAAATTAACATCTTTTATGTTATCACGGAATAAATGATCTAAAGTTTGTCTTTCTAATTGTAAACTAAATTTATGGTCTTCGAACCTTACATCATACCAACAACAAATGCTATGCGTTGCAGAGGTTAATTGTTGCTTGAAGCCTTTGGTTATTAGTGATATTTCAAACCACGTGATCTTTTTGTTAGTCCTTATAATATGGGTATGGTCATAAGTGGCTAATCCTTGTAGTTGGATTTGTTTACTCAAACAAACTTCAATAAAACAGTACAAAATAAACGAAGTAAAAACAAAGGCGATGCGATAAAAAGGTATATAAAATTGTTCTTTACAAAATTGCATAATAAGTATTACAAAGGGGATAAATATAAGGATGGAGACTAAGAAGCCCTAATCTCGGCCTTAGGTTCAGAAGGAGGGTCCACATGAGAAGTGCTCGGACCTTCAGTCTTTTTCAGCTCCACTTCAAAAGGGGAAAGAATATGTTTCCCTTTTCCGCTTCCTTTGCTGGTATGACATTATGCTCCAAGGCTAGACTGAGATCCTTCTCGGCATCCACATCAGCTTCCTGTTCTTTGTTGGAACCCAAGGGTTCTGTAGGATCTAGGATGGGCTGTAGGACCACCTGGGGAGCTCTGGTAGAGTTGAGTCAGGGTGGGGGTGGCAGCGGGAGCTTCCTCATTTCCTGGATTTCCAGTGGAATCCAGACGTTCTCGGACTTCCTCAACTCCGAGGAGGGGGGAATTCCAGCTGCGTTTAGGGCCTCCACCCAAACCTTCTGGCAGTATTCACGGCACAATGCCGCGAAGGCCTCGGTCAGCTGTCCTCGGTGCTGGCCACCCCTTCCTGATAGCTCGCCTGTTTGGCAGCTTGTAAAGAGCTTTGAAATGTGCTGGCTTCTCTCTTCAGCAGCGCATTTCCTTCTCCAAATCGAGCGTTCCCTTTGAGCTCGGGCAATCTCATCATCTTTTTCATGGAGGAGCTTGCGCTGTCCTTCTATTTGGGTTTATAGTTTTGAGATTTGACCTAGCACCATCTCTCTCTCTCTTTACATAGCCACCTCCGAGAGCAGCTTCTCGTTTTCAGCAATGGCTGTCCCCAGAGACTTCTCGGTCTCCAACCTGACCTCCATCTCGGCCCTGGCCTTCTTCCGAGTATCTTCAATAAACTTTTCAGCTACGAAGACCTCCTGAACAGCCTGCAAGAAATATGGTGGGGTCAAACACAACAAAAACTTATAAATTGTTAAAAATAAACTCTTCATGAGAAGAAACAAAAAAAAAAACACATACCAGCGCCAAGTCTCTCTTCAAAGCAAGGAAGAGCTGTGGCTGGCTCATTTTTTCCAAGGACTCCATGTCCTTGGGCAGCAAAAGAGGGCGTTCCAACACCTCGGCCAAGTGGTGGGCATGGCCATGTTGAACTGCCCTTATACTGGACTGGCAGGAGATAGGAGCGCCATCCAGTTTTAAGTCAGGGGACCAGGTGGTGTGCCCTGCGCACATCAGCTACCACCCCAA
Organism: Castanea mollissima; assembly: GCA_014183005.1. Classification (NCBI taxonomy): domain Eukaryota; kingdom Viridiplantae; phylum Streptophyta; class Magnoliopsida; order Fagales; family Fagaceae; genus Castanea; species Castanea mollissima. The sequence goes on from JACAVU010000005.1 coordinate 5,123,402, forward strand.
TCTCCCCGCTCTCAACTGAACGGGCTCTACCTTTGCCTTTGTCCTGTTTTTGCTGCTGAGCCGATGGAGGTTGGTTGCGTGGTTTCTTGGGGCCTTGTTGGTCGCCCCTTCATCTTCCCCCTTTCTCTTTTTCTTGGGGTCCTCGGCTTGAACCTTTGGCTCAGCTGGAGGAGGGGGAAGTGGCAGAGTTTGAGGGACTTGGGTGGCCCCTGTTTTCTTCACCTTGACCTTCGCGGCTCTATCGGTGAGAAGGTCCTTCATTCTGTCCATGGTGTCCTCGGAGTCGACCTCTGGGAGTGCAACCACAAGACCAGCAATTCCAGAAGCCTCGGCAGTATCTTCCTCCTCGTCAGAAAGCACGACAAACTGATTCCCTCGAGGTTCGTTGTATTCTTCGAGTTGGAACTGGTCTATCTCGTCGTCTAATGTATGAGAGGAAGAGACCTGCTCTTCTGGGATAGCAGCTACCTCGGAGTGGACGGCGATGGGGATGGCTGCTACGAGTTGTAGGTAGAGAATGGTTGAGGGTGTCTGGGAGGTCGTGGTCGTCTAGAAAGTTTGGCCGGGCAACGTTGATCCTCCTTCGTCGTCGGTCACCGGCTACTATAGCGTTGTCTATCTCCTGGAAGTCCGAGGAGATGGGCTCGTATCCCAGGATCAAGTGAGCAGCTCGGAGCTGTCTGTCTGCGCTAACAAACACCTCGGATCGAAGTATCCGGTTCAGTCGGCAACGTTGCAATGGCTCAAACGAGGGCGTACGTTTCGCTTATCTGCAAACAAAAACAAAAGAAGAGAAGTGAGAAATTAAACAACTTGGTCAGATTCATACAGTAAAGATAAAGATAAACACGTAGAAATATATCTAAAATATGTTGGTTAGTGTTGAGGGAGGATTGTTTAGGGAGGAGTCCTTAGGTTCGCACCTGGTTCCCCCCATGTATTGGGCAGTGAGACCGTCGTGCCAGTTTCCAGAGACGATCAGGTAGTCGTCCTTCATGCCTTTGTTGGACTTGGGCAAACAGGAGATTAACCTAACGACACTGGACCGGGACTTAATATAATAGCCTACATTGGATAGTTTGTGGGATTCGTACAGAAAAACAACATCGTGCCATGTGAGGTTTAACCCCATTTGTTCATTTAAGGCATCGACGCTGCCTAAAACTCTAAAAACGTTAGGGAGGCATTGGTCGGGACACAACCTATGGTTGCGAAGGTATTCCCTCATCACAGGTTCATTGGGAGGGTCATCCCGCCTTCAATAAAGGCTATCATTGGGATTATGACCTCTCCCTCCTTCCTAGAGTTAGCCACGGCCTCCGCCGGGCAATACTTTAGGCCTACGTCACCGGGAATGTGGTATTTGGCTCTGAAGCCTTCCATTCCGGCGCGTATCGACAAGACACTTAAATCTACCCATGGAAAATAATGAAAGGCTAGACTCTAAAAAAATAAAGCGTTTATTAGGACAGCCGAGGACAAAGTCCGAGGATAAAAGTTGAGAAAGAAATGAATGGTGAGTAAGAACTTACGGAGTTTGAGGATATGCAAATTTCCACGGTTTTCTGAAGACGAAATATGATTGTTGATGTTTTGATGGGATCAGTCCCTGGCAAAATAAATGAAGGCGCAGATTCCCGAAGCGTCACGACGTGCGGAATGGCGGCCTCGAATTTAGTTTTACCCCGCCCAAATTTTCGTGGAGCAATGAGGGCCGTTGGATGCCCATCTCCACCGTTGAACGTGGGGACAGAGTGTACATACAGTAATAAATGCGCGGTTTTGAAAATGAAACCGCCAAGTGGCATCCTCTGGTATACGAAACGGTTTCCACACGTGCAATCACTCGTGAAGTGTGCAGAATAAGTTCTCTTCGGATCAAAACTCTATTTCTCCTCGGATTTCGAAAATTAGAATTTTGAGGGGCTATTGTGGGGAGTAAAGAGGTCCTGACAGGTATATGGGCCTTTAGGCCATACTAAGTAAGGCCGACCTACCCTTGATTTTGAAACCTTGAAGTGCCTTGGGCCTACTCATGCGCCGAGGACCCGAGGACTAATCCGAGGTTGATTTTACTCTCAGATGGCATAGAAGAATCAGCAACGTTATCAAAAAGCTCATAAACGACACAACGGAGACCAACGTTAAGAGGGGTGAACCCTTGGATGTCCTAGAAGCTCCGTGTTTGAAAAATACTAAAGGCTGCTGCCTCCACATTAAAGACCCTTCACCTAATACCTTAGCCGCATTAATGGGGAAGTGACACCTGAACAGTGGAGGGGAAACTTCTGGTTACTATCCAAAGGCACTGAGAGAAGAAATATCTAGGTAAGGGGGAGATGGGACAACACGTGTATGAGGGATTAGAAAGATGAGTATTTAAGGGGAGACCCAGAACAGAAACGGGACTCTCTCTCTCTGGTAATCAAAAGAAAAAGAAGAAAAGAAAGATAATATAAGAACAGTCCTCGGTACGTCCGAGGAGGTTGAGTTACAATATTCCTTGTTATTTTTGAGTGCTGACAATCTTTGACTTGCCATATAACCCTTAAACTCTTCTAACCTGGGTTTAAAACCCGCACTCTACAAATTCATATTGTTTAAGGCTCATTGGGCCTGACCCCATCACTGTTTTAGGGCCAGGTTCAATTGTGCACTTACACTATCCATTTATAAAATGGGTGGATAAGATTTTGTCACATCATTAAAATTTTAACAAATAATGATTCTCACTAATTTAGTAATCTATTTAAATTATTGGATAATATGGTTTATGGCAAGTTATAGCGGTAGGAAATGGTGGTGACAATAATAACACAGGATCACGGTGATGGCATGATAATGATGGCATGGATGTGTTGGTGTCACCAATGCAACTCCAGTGGGTGATGGTAATGACAATGGTAAAGGTGATACAGCTACAACAATGGAAGTCATGCGGTAGATGATGATGATGGAGGAAAAGATGATTGTTGTAATGCGGTAAGTATCATTGATAGAATTTGTAAAAATGCTAAAGGAAGTAATGGAGCTAAGAGGAGCAGAAACAAGAGCACAGATAAGAAGCAAAGTTCCAGAGAATCAGTTTGTACAGTAAACGACAATAGTCATCTCACATAATAGATAGAAACAGCATGTAGTTTTAGTTCTGTATGTGTATTTAACTCATCATGTGATAGGCACGTGTATTAGTTTTGTTATTTCTGTTAGCTGCTAGTTAGTTACTGGTGGAGGGACTTGATGTATATATCTGTACGCACCTGTTTGTATCAGAATTAATTCAATTCAATTGATTGTTCAATGAAATAGAGTTTCAATTCTCCAAAACTCTTCGCTGTTTTCTAATATGGTATCAGAGCAATCATTTCATACTTCTGCCTAATTTCTTTGTTTCAATTTCTTATATTCTTATTGGTTCCTTACCTGTTCCCTTGGGTCTTTCTAATGTTTCTAATCAGTCTGCTATTCCACCTGATCAGTATAATGTCCATCCTAATCAGTCTAATGTTTCCCTTGATCATTCCTCACCTTCTGTCCATATTACACCTCCTGCTGCACCTCCTGCATCCATTCCAGCTCTTAGAAAATCAACTAGAATTTCACACAGATCTGCTTATTTGCAAACCTATAAGTGCAATCAGGTGTCTCAAGTTCAACCTAGTACTACTTTCCCTCTATCCTCTTACTTGTCTTCCCACAAATTGTCTCCTAGACACTTGCATTTTTGTAATGCCATTTCTTCCATTGAGGAGCCTAAATTCTATCACCAAGCAGTTAAAGATCCCAAGTGGAGAGAGGCTATGGCAGCTAAGATTTTTGCCCTTGAAGCTAATCACACTTGGACTTTCACAATTCTTCTACTTCATAAAAAGACAATTGGTTGTAAGTGGGTATATAGGGTGAAGTACAAATTTGATGGCACTGTGGAAAGATATAAAGCCAGGTTGGTAACTAAAGGCTTCACACAAAAAGAAGGCCTTGATTACATTGAAACTTTCTCCCCTGTTGCAAAGCTTGTTTCTATCAAATGTCTTCTTGTAGTGGCTACTGTGCAAGGCTAGTATCTTTGTCAACTTGATGTAAATAATGCCTTCCTTCATGGTGAATTGAAGGAAGAAGTCTATATGGATCTCCCACCAGGCTTCCACAGCAAGGGGTGGCTAATATGCAAGCTTATTAAGTCCTTGTATGGACTAAAACAAGCTTCAAGACAGTGGTTTGCCAAGTTTTCTAGGATTTTCACAATCCAAGGCTGATTACTCTCTTTTCATTAAGAAGACCTCTACTTCCTTCATTGCTCTATTAGTTTATGTTGATGATATATTGATTGCTAGTGATAACAAGCAAGCAGTTGATGAGTTGAAGATTTTATTGGATCAACAGTCCAAGCTAAAAGATTTGGGTAATTTGAAGTTTTTCTTAGGCCTTGAAGTTGCAAGGACTATTGATGGTATCAATTTATGCCAAAGAAAGTACACATTTGAGGTATTGGATGATGCTGGCATGTTAGGTTGTAAACCAACCAAAGTGCCTATGGATTAGAATCTCAAGCTTAGTAAGTATGAAGGGAAGGAGTTGCAAGATCCAAGCTCCTATAGAAGATTGATAGGAAGGTTTCTATACTTGATAATAACCAGGCTTGACATAACCTTTGCTATGAATAGACTCAACTAGCTCATGGCACATCCTAGAGAGCCTTATTTGCAAGCAGCTCATAAGGTCTTGCAATATCTAAAGAGCTCACCGAGCCAAGGGTTGTTTTTCTCAAGCAAATCAAAACTGCACTTAAAGGCTTTTGCTGACGCAGATTGGGCTTCATGCCCTGACACAAGGAGATTTGTCACTGGTTTTTGCATATTCCTTGGTGAGTCTTTGATTTCATGGGAGTCAAAGAAACAACAAACAGTCTCAAGGTCTTCAACAGAGCCTGAGTACAGATTAATGGCAGTAGCAGTCTGTGAGGTCATCTGGCTCTTATATGTTCTTCATGATTTTCAAATAAAGCACCCTTAAGTAGCCCTCTTGTTCTATGATAGTCAGGCAGCCCTTCACATTGCTGCAAACCTTGTTTTCCATGAAAGAACAAAGCATATAGAGATTGATTGTCACATTGTCAAAGATAAAGTCTTGGAAGGGTATGTCAGAATGTTACATGTTAAGACCAATTCTCAAATTGCAGACTTGTTAACCAAAGCTTTGAATGCTCAACAATTTTCCTTTCTTGTATCCAAGTTGAACATGGTCAATATTCACACCCCTCTTCCACTTGAGGGTGGGGGGGTGTAAAGATGCTAAAGGAAGTAATGGAGCTAAGAGGAGCAGAACCAAGAGCACAGATAAGAAGCAAAGTTCTAGAGAATCAGTTTGTACAATAAATGGCAATACTCATCTCACATAATAGATAGAAACGGCATGTAGTTTTAGTTCTGTATATGTATTTAACTCATCATGTGATAGGCACGTGTATTAGTTTTGTTATTTCTGTTAGCTGCTAGTTAGTTACTGGTGGAGAGACTTGATGTGTGTGTGTGTGTGTGTGTGTATGCATCTGTTTGTATCATAATTAATTCAATTCAATTAATTTTTCAATGAAATAGAGTTTCAATTCTCCAGAAATTTTCTCTGTTTTTCTAATAGAATTTGTTAAAATAACACATTTCTCCATAAATATTCACCTCAGGATCCCTATTCCTATAAACCCTAAATTCAAAAAATTTCAGAAATTTTAACTATACTCTTATCAATCCAAACAAAGAAAATAAATATTGATTTCTAAATTACAATGTTGAATAAAATTTCATCTCAAAGTCTCTCATCCAAATACATGATTTCTTGAAATAGTGCTCCTGGTTAAAGTGGGTTGTTCTATACCAGGCTGTGTCTTGATCCTGGTTAGCTTTCTTTAATGAAATCATCTTTTTCACCCAAAAAAAAAAAAAGATTTCTTGAAAACTCATGAATAGTGAGTGTCATAAAATTTTGATTTGATGATGATTTTTTTTTTCTTTTTAAAATAGTGCTCCTTCAACATGTTGATACATATTGCCATTTTTTTCAATAATGATAATGACAGGATAGCGGTGACAAGGACAATGTTGGTGCCACCAGCACAACGGAAATAGATAATGATAATGCTAGTGGCGGAGATATTAGCAGTGATAGTGACACAGTGGATGCAGGTGGTGATGATGGAGGAGGTGATGGTAGTGTGATGAATATTTTGGTAGAATTTAATTGGATATCCTAAAGAAAAATACCTAAAATCCTATATACAAGTTTTATACAAAAAGGAAATATAAAAAATAACTAAAAAGCATACTCATACAACACTCAATAAACACAACCCTAAGTTTTCTTACAGAAACACTTAGTGGTGGTTCTAATGGATTTGAAAGACATGTCATAAACTCAAAAATTCTTAGTTCCATTCTCCACATTATTCATTCATGAGAGTTCCGAGTGTCTCATATGTAAGAAGTGAAATAATTTGACCAAACACCATAACACATTAACGCTACTTCTTAATATCAAATAATAATAATAATAACTAAACCCTAAGCCAAAAATTGGCTTAAAGTTTTGTAATTAATTCAACTGACACATTAAGTTTACGACAAAGAGAAACATCCAATAATTCAAATCTCCTAACCCCCTAACTAATTTTTTTTTTCTTTTAAATCCCATAAGCAGACAAGTGATTCTCTTTTACAGAAACTGTGCTTATCAAGGCGTGGCACTTCAACAGCCAAAGTAGAAACCAATAACCAAACCCTTCTTTAAACGTAAACCACTTTAAATATCAGAAGCTGCAGGCAAACACATGATTAAAACTTAATCATTAAGGAACAGTACTATTCAAAGCCTATCTATTCTGATCACGTGGCATTCACATGGATGAAAATGTACTATATATTATAGTACACCTATTTTGAAAAAAAAAAAATTCGCTGTCGGCTTAAGACTTTTACCGATTGCTGTTGTATGTGACCAGTGAGCTTTTTGCAAATTGCAGGTGAATGATGATGGCAATTGTTTTAAAATTATTTTGGTACTACCAACTTGTCCTTTTTTTTCCTCCTCCTGTTTTTTAAGTGAAAAAGATGCTAAAAAAAGGTTTGTGTTGCGTTGAATCTTGAAAGCCCACAAAGCTTTATTTTAAAGTTGGGATTTTGACAATCTAGTCTTGACTCAATTAATGATGTAATGCCATTTTCATTAGGGAGGAAAAAAACGAAAAACACAATGATGTCAATGACTCTCAAAAAGTCTCGATTGCTTCCAAAGTTTCAATGTACGATTGCTTGCCTTGGATTAAAAAAATTTAAGAAATGTTTGGTAATGTTATCTTAATAATGATGTTTGTAATTTTTTAAAAATACGTATAGATTAAAAAATATATAAAAATGGATATAATTTTTTTAAAAAAATTAAAAATTATTACTCAAAATTACATACCAAACAGCCTCTTAACACTCTGCACTTGAGTCGAGTTGTAACAAGATTTTATAAACTAGAGTCTGAGTTGAGAGTTTAAGGGGTAGGGGCAAAATTGAGGCCATGGCCCATGGGATAATTTAAATGATGCTTTGGGCTTTGGTCTGTGATTGAGATTTAAACTTTTTGCTGACACAAGTTGGGACCCTATCTATAATGTATTAAAAGAAAATTGAGGCCCTATATAAAATTGGATACAAGCTCAGACCAAGCCCAAAATAGATCCCCTCTCCATTTATTCACAACTGGATAGAGCCCAAGTAAATCCATCAGCTTGGACAAGGTTCCCTTGTCCCAAGTAAATTCAACATTTTTTTTTTTTTTGCTCAACACGTAATTTAGACATTTCACTCATAAGGCACAACCGCACAAGTTTAGTTTTCTCAAAAATAAAAAAAGTACAAGTTTAAAACATTTATAAATATAGATTGAAAAAGTTCTTTGATTTCAGAATAACTACTTTACTTTTCATTTGAATACAATTGAAAATTAAAAGCTGAAAATACTATAGCAAAATAATTTTTACATGTTTAAATAGTACCATGAGACCTATTTTTAATGAAAAAGTTACTGAAAAATGAAGTTTGTGTGTCCCATGAACAGTGCACAGAACCCACTGGTGTGCGAAAAAATAAAAAATCATGGCTAAAAAAAAAAAAAAAGGCATGAAACGCCAGCTTAGAACTATTCATAAGCCTCTTGCACTGTTCATGGAATGAACAGTGCAAGAGGCACAGTCCAAGAAAAAAAAAAAAAAAACTGAAACGCATTTTAACAAAATGTGGACGTGTTTATCTGAATCCAAACATGACCTAAATCATCTAGTGAGTTTTAATTAAAGATTTATCATAGACAATTGGAACTTATACTTTAATTGATAATCAATTGTGAAATAGTTACACTCACTAAACCTAAAAAGAATACATGTTTAGAAACGTTAAATTTAATTTAGCTCATTTGACTTTAAATATGGTTGGTTTTTAAAAATGTATTTACACCATTTTAAAACAAAATGCTGTGAGACCCATTTGAAAACACATTTGTTTTGTACATGTGAAAATTGAAAACATATTCTAGATATTTTCATTCTTCAGCTTTGTGTTTTTAACTAAGGGTGCGTTTGTTTCGACAGTAAAGCAATTTCGAAAAATGTTTTCAACATTTGCAGGTGTTTGGCAACACCGAAAATTTTGGTCAAACGGAAAAGAGGAACCATTGGCCGTAAAATACACCCTCCCCACCCGGAAAATATTTTCCATGTCTATTTTACCTTCAAATTGAGTTTTCCGTTGGAAAACAGAGAAAGAGAAGGAGAGGGAGAGAGCAACAACCCACACCAGAAAAGAGAGAGAGAGAGCTAGAGGGAGATCGCCAGTGAAGCCAAGATCACGCCGTCCTCAACCCAAAGGCCTGCCGTCGAGCTCGCGCAGGGCGAGATCGGTGACCCACCGATCTCACTCTTCCTCCTCCCTGTCTCATCTTCCTCCTCCCTGTCTCACCTCCCTCTCTCAGTTTAATTTGATTTGGCCATGGTGTTTTATTTGATTTTTGTTTGTTTAGAAGTTGATGGATTGTAATGTTCTATTATAAAATTTGTTTGGAATGTGAGAAAATGGTTGAGAAAATGTGAGAAATCAGTAAAAAATTTGCATTTTCAGAATGTTACCAAACACTTGAAAATATTTTCCAAATTATTTTTTAAAATGCCACCAAACATCTGAAAATATTTTCCGGAATTGCTTTACTGTCGAAACAAACGCACCCTAAAACACTACAGCAAATTTGTAAATAAAATGTCATCATGCCCTCATATCCTCTCACCCATTCCCTTCCCCACCCCCACCCCCTCTTTTTTTAAAATGTATTTTACCCTTTTCTTCCAATTTCTTCAGCGTATGCCCCTCCTCTACCATAAAGCTTCTTTATTCTTCACTTATGATTCATTTTTGGCCTAGTTAAGAGATGCCCTTAAAGTATTAATTAATTGACCACTTTAAAAAAGTGTTAATACTACTTTTTAGAAAATATAAAAAATTACCACAGCACATCTTTGATGCGATGGTCACTCTACAAGTATAAATGTTTGTGGAATGTGGAGAGTAAGGGTTATAGTAGAATTCTATCTTATATATATATAAAATATATATATATATATATATATATAATATATATATATATATATATAAAGTTATTAAAAATTTTAGTTTTTTTTTTTCATAAAAAGTTTTTAAAAATATTTCATAGACAAAGGGTATGTTTCTTGAAGTCAAGCACATATTAATGATGGGTAAAAGTCAAAGAGAAAGTCTAGAAACACAAAAAATTTGACAAAAAAAATTGACAACTATTGACGTGAGAATTGTTAGTGGTGAATAAAAAAGTGATATTAATGATAAGTCTAAATAAGAATTATTGAAAACTTATCAACTTAGGTGTGAAAAAAATTGTCAAATTTTGTTTTTATGTAGCATTACTTCACGAGTCAAATATCATCTACTTCTTAATTACTTGTCATGTATCTTGTGATGATCTAAATGCTTTTTCCTTATTACTTGTCATGGGTCTTGTGATGATCTAAATTTATATGTAGTTGCCAATTCTTAGCGTATACTTTTTAGTTTTTACTATTTTCAAAACTATCTTTATGCCTGAATTCAACTTAATCTTCTAAAAAAAATTCAAATTAATGATTAATTTTTTTTTGACACATGGTTAGAAATACAAAGAATAAAAATTAAAAATCCAAACAAAGTCATTTATTTAGAAGAGAAAGGGTATTCCAAAGTAGATATTAAAAATTTAAATAAAAAAAAAATGTTAAAGCACGCGCTATGCGCGTGCATGAGACTAGAAATATAAAAATACGTGTAATCTCGGATCTATAAAGTCATCTTCACGAGCTCCCTTGCGCGCCACTTTTCTTTTCTCAGCTACCATCTGTTTGGTTCCCGAGAAAAAAGAAAATGCGCGAAATTAAAGGCAAAGCAATTTAATACCTATTAATGTCAGCAACTTCGAAGAGAACTTTCACTTTACAGTTTACAGAGTTTCGGAAAGTGTTTTCCATTTCCAACTTCTCCCAAGAACTCTGAAAAAGTTTTTTTTTTTTAAAAAAGTACATTAGTAAAGTAAAAATGGCGATTTCGTCGATTCAGTTCCTCCATAGCCTCAGACCTTTCAATGCATCATTTTTTACTACCAAAACTCCGAGAGTTTCCTTAGGGTTTCGGAGCTCAGTGGACTTCAATTTGTGCAGCTTGTGCTCGGGTTTCTTTGTATCGTCTAGCGCTCGGTCTCGAGCTCGGGCCTTGGTGAGAGACAAAGGAGAGAGAATTGAGGATTATCCTCCTGTCACTGATTCTGTTGACGACGATCAGGTAACTCTATCATTTTTCTCTCTTTCAATATTTATATAATGAATCATATACTTTTGAGCTTCCGATTGTAGATTCTCTTTTTTTTTTTTTTTTTTTTTGTTGTTTGAGGTTCTTGGTTTTGTAATTAGAGTTACACAACATTTTCACAACAAATCCGACAAGTAATTTAAGTTGCGAATTCAAATTAAAACCAATTGTGAAAGTGTTGTGAAAATTTTGTGGATGTATATGTTATTGTATTAGATTTATATTGTTTACATATTACAATTTATGGTGTTTTTGTATAGTTTTTCTCTGTTAGTGAAAGTGGATGATCTCTCTTTGTAAGTTAGAAAAAAAGGGTTGTGTGAAAGAGGTGTGTTAATATGTCTTATGTTTCAAAAAGGGTAAAGAAATGGTTAGGCCTATGGGTCTTTTCAAATGCAATTTTAGAATTGTAGTGAATGTTGATGAACTTATTTGTAGAAATGAAAAAACAAAATAAAAAGTTATAGCAATAATAAATAAACAAAAAAAGACTAATGCTGAGATAAGCAAACGATGAAGTGGTTATATAAACTGTTGGATTACAAACAAGTAAGAAATTGCGATTTAGAAGTAGTTGATGGCCTTGTTGAGATTTCGTTGGATTACTTTTAAATTTTCAATGATGATTCTCATGCCATTTTGGTTTTCTTTTTTTTGATAGGTTGTAAGCACACCGCAAAAGTTGCATGAGCGTGACTTTACTGACACTCCTTATGTTCCCATATACGTGATGCTACCCGTGAGTCTTATAATTCTACTCTTCTCTGACTGGATGTATTGATGTGCGACTTTACTAACTTTCACTTTACAGAGTTTCGGAGAGTAACTCATTTTGCTGCTTAACTTTTAAAATTTTGAATTCTTTCTCATTACTATTACCTAATTGCCAGTAATGGCTATATAGTATTGTAAGTCATTCTTATGAATTCCAATGGTGGGAGTGGCAGCTGGGCGTTGTAAGTATGAATTGCGAGTTGGTTGATCCAGAAGGTCTTATGGATCAGCTAAGGATCTTGAAGTCAGTTAACGTTGATGGTGTTATGGTTGATTGCTGGTGGGGAATCGTAGAGGCGAATGCTCCACAGGTATATAATTGGAGTGGCTACAGAAGACTCTTTCAGATTGTGCGTGACCAGAAGCTCAAGTTGCAGGTGAGTAGTATGTAATATATGTTGCAATGCTTGTTCAAACTTTTTACATCATTACATCTGCGCTTTGGGGCATGCAAAATGTTTTTGCTTACCCTGTTTAGGGAAGTGAGTGTTATTAAGAGTTCTAGTGAGATGGTAATGTATCACAAGATGTTGTTAGATGACTGTAACCTGAACATGTTCATTTGCATCAAGATTTACATCAAGCATATAAGCAAGTTAAATCTCATCTATGACCTGAGGAGTGTAATGTGCTGATTTAGGTGTCAAATTTCCACAGTTAGATATATGTGCTTACATACAAAAATGTGGAATTTTTTTAAATTGGAACTAAGAAGACTACTTGCCCGTTTGGATCCAGCATTTTGCTGGCTGCGTTTTCCCTTTTTTTTTTTCCTTCATTTCTGCTGCGGAGGGGACAAATGGGCTAGTGCGTGCACTGTGCGCGTACTGTGCGCACCGATCACGCACTGTGCGCGTACTGTTTCAGCAATTTTTTTATTAAAAATGGGTCCCGCAATACTGTTCACATATTTTAAAATTATTTTGCTACAGTGTTTTCAGTTTTCAATTTTCAGCAATAAGTTCTATTCAAACGGACCCTACAAAGATGGCTACCCAAATCTCAACGTACTATGGACTCTCTCTCTCTCTCTCTCTTCAATGGGGTTTTTATGCTGGGGTTTGTTTAGAGGAAGAAAACAAATCCACGACAATATGCTGAAGATACCCAAAGAAATTAACATGACAAGAATTATTTTAATAGAAATTGACATAATTTTCAACAAACAAACAGAAAAAATGTTTATGTTCAAAAAAATTTGCTTTAATATTATTATTGATAACCATTAAGAAGCTTGATATCAAAGTCAGAATTAAAATAATTTTCATGAGGCCAAGACGCTTCCTGGTGTTTCCAAATGAGACATTTAGAGTTCAAATTCCCCCATCCCCAACTATCAATTTATTATTATTAAAAATATATAATTTTCATGAGGATTATTCTCTGCTATTTCTCTTTTGAAAAACCTCATGCTGGACCTGATTCCTAATCCAAAATGGGTTCAGGTTGTAATGTCATTTCATGAATGTGGAGGTAATGTTGGTGATGATGTACATATTCCACTCCCTCATTGGGTGACGGAAATTGGTCAAAGCAATCCTGACATATATTTCACTGATAGAGACAGAAGGCGCAATTCTGATTGCCTCTCATGGGGAATCGATAAGGAACGGGTTTTAAAAGGCCGAACTGCTGTTGAGGTATTACATTTGAAAATGATTGCTAAGCTATATTAAATATCCATCTTCTGAATTGCGGATTGTCCTTTTTCATGTTAAGATATAAAAAAATAAAAAATAAAAAAGTCTTAAAAGTTAACAAATGTACTATTTCTAACTTTTCAGGAAACATAGTATTTATTTTTTCATTTGTTCAACATGCACACATCTAACTATAGAATTCCAATTTAGGAAAATAACCTTATATAATCTAAGAATTGTTTTCTATAATTAAATTTACAGATAAATTTGAAGTTTTTATTATTGAGACAGTAGATTTGTTAAAAATAATTGTGTCGTTTGATGTATAATTCACAAGATTTAAGATATAGTGTTTTGTTTTGTTATAAAAATAACTCAGGTTTACTTTGACTACATGAGAAGCTTTCGGGTAGAATTTGACGAGTTTTTTGAGGACAAAATCATCTCTGAAATTGAAGTTGGACTAGGACCATGTGGAGAGCTAAGGTATCCTTCCTATACTGCAAAGCATGATTGGAAATATCCTGGTATCGGTGAATTTCAGGTACTCTCTACCTCCTTTGTTTCCACCACCCCCCCCCCCCCCTCTTTTTATGGTGAATAATGGAGATTTAGAAAGAATGTCTTTAGTTACTGGAGAGGCTCTCCAGTCTCCATAGATAGTGGTTACATCACCAATTGGTTTCTTCTGTATATTCTATAGTCATGATCTTGTTCCACCATCACCATTCTTATTTAATTTTCTAGAAGATGTTAAATTCTTCTGTGCATTGACACGACCTATTTCAGCTCAGTGTTATGATAAATACTTGATGAAGAGTCTTACAAAAGCAGCAGAAGCAAGGGGACACTTAAATTGGGCCAGAGGACCGGATAATGCAGGTTCTTATAATTCCACTCCACATGAAACTGGTTTCTTTTGTGATGGAGGTGAATATGATAGCTATTATGGCAAATTCTTCCTGAACTGGTACTCTCAAGTATTGGTTGATCATGGTGATCGTGTACTTGCGCTAGCCAATTTAGCTTTTGAAGGCACTTGCATTGCTTCTAAGGTGAGTCACTTTTGTAGAAATAATTTCTTTCTTTTTTCCTTTCAATTCAATAAGAAATTTATTTCTTTATCATTTTTATTATTGAAGAACCTTTGCTTGTTTTGAATGATGAGCAGGTATCAGGTATACATTGGTGGTACAAGACAGCCAGCCATGCTGCTGAGCTGACTGCTGGGTTTTACAACCCTGCAAATCGTGATGGTTATGCTCCAATTGCAGCAATGTTAAAAAAGCATGGGGCTGCTCTTAATTTCACTTGTGTTGAATTGCGCACATTAGATCAGCATGAGGACTTTCCAGAAGCGCTTGCTGACCCAGAGGGATTAGTTTGGCAGGTAGGCATGTCACATGTGCAGAAATTTGTATTCTGTTTTGTACTTAGTTTGTATAGTAGTGTGTGGTCATAGGAATATTAAATGCATCTTTAGCTCAATGTGGAGAATGTTGGTTCTTAGAATGGGGCATTGAACAGAAACGATGAACTTATTTCAATAAAAATGTCATGCGATTTGAGTATAAAATGTCTTTGATCAGCTTCTTTGAAATCATTTCTACCCAAATGCTAATCTTATTCAATGTTATCTGTGTTAATACCGCAAGTTCTTTCAGTTTGAGCTGGATCATCATGCCAATTGGCATATCTTGTTTGTTTCTTTTATCAACTGACCACTGGTGATTGGCCTCATATTTTATAGACAGTATTACTGGTCATGGTATTCCTTCTGAATTGCAATATTAACAAAACCTGATTAGGGTTTAACTTCAGATTTAACTAAGAACAACTCAGTGGAGTGTGCAATGATATTTAACAACCAAGTCAATTGGGATGATGTAGCTGCCCCAGATTCATTTCTGGTCTGCATGTTAGTAGTTTATGTTAAGCAAAGCCTTCAATAGTTTAACTATTAACACGCTATACTTAATTCCAGGTGCTAAATGCTGCATGGGATGTCTGCATTCGAGTTGCTAGTGAGAATGCTCTGCCTTGCTACGATAGAGAGGGCTACAATAAGATACTGGAAAATGCCAAACCCCTGAATGATCCAGATGGGAGGCATTTATCTGCTTTCACCTACCTCAGGCTCAGCCCTGTTCTCATGGAGAGCCACAACTTCATGGAGTTTGAACGATTTGTTAAGCGAATGCATGGTAAGCCTTACCCTGTTGTCTCTCTTCTATTTGAATGTCATTAGTCGTTCTCAGTGTATCATTAGTCCTTTTGTGTTTTGTAAGTCTTACCCTTAGCAAGCCCATTTCTAAGACGCGCAATGCATCCATTCTGGATTCCTGGAAGACTAGACTATTACCTTTGTAAAAGAGGCCTTGTAAGACTTGATTTGGCAATATCTGTGCAGCTGACTTCATGACTTCTGGTTCCTGATCACTAAGCTTTTAGCAATGATACAGCATGATGGTATTAATGGATGGGCTAGCCCAATTAGGTTAGCCTTATTCAGCAAAGTTTTTTCCCACGTAGTTTGAGTCAAACTCTAATCATTACTTGCAGTCAACTAAAGTTTGGACGTTATTTTTGGTAGCATGCATATTTTGAGACCCCAATGAACTTCTTTTGCTTTGAACCTGTATAGCACCTTCAATGGAACCATTTCACTCCTTGAAACATGGCATGCTGTCAACTTAAACTGGGGCAATATTTTCAGGTTTTATGCATGTTTCAAACCTCAATAAACTTCTGCTTTTAACTTGTATAGCACCTTCAATGAACCTTTTAACTCCTTATTGGTGTAGTATATTCTTTGTTGCAAATGAGTAGATCATAATGATTGTTTTTCGTGTCTGAACCTTTCTCGCCGGTCACTACTGTGCCCAAGGCTTAGCTGAAGGCAGTAAAACTTCATACCATTAGTTTAAATCGTGAATGTTTGTATAGTATCAACTACAGTTACCTGAAGCCAGACTATTTTAAATGGATTCCACATTAGGGGTCTTAGGTGCTAAAATACTTCAAAATTTATTTATCTATTTTTTGCTGGAAAAAATAATTCAAATTTTATGATATGTCAGTATAAGTGAGCAACATTCTGAACTGTTCTTTATAGACAGTCTTATAATTTCTGGCCCTTTTAGATTTGCTATGACTCCAACTGCCTTCCAGTCTTACTTGAAATCCCTCTTGTCCTGGCATATCAATGACATCCACATGCCATAATTCTTAATCAGTTCAATAGTATTCTTATGCAAATGGAAGCGTCAATAAGTTCCTCCATTTTCTAAATCATGAACATGTAGAATGTAATGTCAATGTATGAATGGGAGTTTTTCATTGGTGATTGTAGTTATGGGAGTTAATTTGAGGCCACTAATTGACATGATCTGGAGCATGTATTTGTTGCTACAAAAACATGAATTATGATAATGCGCTTGGAGATTTGAAAGTTGCCGTTGTCTCATTTTCACTTGCAGGGGAAGCAGTTTCTGATCTTCAAGCTAATTCAAACAAAAAGCAAACTAAACTTCAAGGTACAGATGACCAAGTAGCTGCTTAGGAGAAAGACGTGGATAAATTTCACGGCATACATAAATCCAGACAGTAATAATGTGAACTCTTAAGCTTCCTACATGTGAGTTTAAATTCTCAATAATACATATCTCTTGAAGTTTGAATTTCTCAATAACATAACAGACCCTTACAAAAAAATATGTACTGAATTACCCGAATGCTTCTCTTATTACACTATGCTTGGTAGTTGTACTCGTAACAGGGACCATGCGAATTGCACAAATTTGGATAATCAATATTCAACATGTAAATTTTAATGGATGTCAAGTAGGAACAAATCTAGAACCGTGCTTTCTAAGAGACATGTTTTGCACAAATTTGGATAATCAATAATCCACTTGTAATTTTAATGGATGTCAAGTAGGAACAAATCTCGAACCATTCTTTATAAGAGATGTCCTGAAACACGATGCAAAAAGTGTTGATATCATGATTCCATCTTTGGTTGGATGGCATCATTGGCATGACTAATATTCTGAAAGGGGATTTGAACATTGTTTCTCCTAATAAAAGATAATAGACTATGTTATTGAGCTACAAGCCTACAAGGCTCGTTACCCTTAGGTTTTCAAGTTAGTGATCTCAAAAAAAAAAATATTGTTCTAACTTGCACAAAGAAATGTGCTTTGAAAATTATGTGGAAAAAAAAAGTTTTCAAAATTCACCGAACGGTAGATTTATAAGGAAATAAGTTAGTGGAATATTAAACAAATTACGTGGTCCACTATGAGAACAGTATAATTTCTTCAAAAAGGACCACGAGAATAATATAATTTCTTCATAAAGGACTACGAGAATAGTATGATTTCTTTGGAAAGCTTTGTTTATACGAGGAATTTTGAAAGAAAATTTATTCATAATTGTAATTTGAAATGTATAACTTCTTGTTATTTTGTCTGAATTAATAAAATATGTAATTAAAAATTTCCTCGTACTTTTTAAGATTTTGAAGCATCCATATCTTATTTGCAACTTACAAATTTGACTAAAATTACTGTGGGGGTCAACAACACCAAGAATGAGGAACAAACCCAATAAATCTAATCAACACAACTAATCTGTAAGAAATGAGAAGGTAATCCACAATGGGAGGATTGAATAGACAGATTGAAGATCAAGATAAACTAATTGACTGTATTTCACTAAAAATGGCTTTAGCCGAGATGTACAGCAACTGCTTAGACTATTACAAGGTTCTCTCTCTCTCTCTCTCTCTCTCTCAAAAACCAGAACTCCGTTTGTTTAAGGTCAAGTCCTCCTTTTATCCTCTTGGCTCCTCCCTTTTCAGTTGTTCATTATCTTTTGGATGTTAGAAGGGACTAGTTCCATCAAACACTTCTTTCTTTACTTTGTGATCATGAAGGAAGACTCTTATAGGTGTTCTTACTTTCTAGGCAGTTATTTGTCATTCAATGTGGCTAGCATTAGGTATGAACATCTAATTAATGTAGAGATGACTGTTGTTTTAGGCTTTGTGTCATTTTCTTTGTGTCCTTGGCGAGAAACCTGGGCCGAGCTCCTATCCTCAACTATATTGTTGACATTTTTCTTGGTTTATGGAATCTAAGCTTATCTCAAGGGGAAACTTGAGTCATTCTACAACCCTCCTCGATCCTTGAGCTTAAATGTTAAGACTTGGGCCAAGTTCAGCCCTTTTATGTTGTTGCTCCAATAGGGCCTCCTTGGCCCATGACCCATTTGGTGGAGACATCCCTTTACAATTACTATTGTTTTATCATTATAAAAACTAGTGTATAGTTTTGTGCATATCCACTGGTATAATGAAAAACAATCACAATTATACGATTCAAATTATACATGGTATTAGTTTAAATTTTTTTTTTAAACTATACATTTCTAAAATATGTAATGGTTTCTTTATATATATATATATATTGTTAGGACATATGTGAAAATTGTTATGTACATATGTTATTTAGAATTGGCTAATCCTTCGACAAAATGCACTTTATTTGTGATTGGGTAGATCTAAAATGGTTTAAATCTTCAAGCAATTTTGTATTCAAGTCAAGAGTTAAAGATATGCAAATCTGTTCAAGAAATAAGTGAAGAATTGCTGTATTTTGAAACTCGACAGATATCTCAACAGATTGAATCTATTGAGGTTTAAAAGAAGCTTTTTCCCCAAAGCTCGACAGATAGCTTATCTATTGAGGTTTACGAAAATCAGATTTCCAGGTCTGTTTTTCATGCATATCCAAGCTATTTGTATAAGGTTTCTTTTCTCACAACCCTAGACATTTATAAGGATTATTTTAAGGGCCGTCTAAGGTGACGCAACTTGATGCAGAGTGATTATTCACTCAAATTGTAAACAGGGACAATTTGTCCTTATTCATCTTTCTCTTGAAGAAGCTGCTACGATTACACGCCGTAGGGTTTTTTAAACAATGAGCTTCTTAATCTTCATCATGTGAATGAACTAAAGAACTTTGCAGTCAACATCTTTTTAAGTTGGTGAGTAAGCCGCGTACTGGGATCTGCGTATCGATTGGTTAGTCACATACTAGAGCTGTGCATTGAAAGGAAAGATTGTCACTACATTACAAGTCTAATTGTGTATTGAGGTAAGGGTTCAACTGTAGGTTAGTATAGGGTACTAGAATTCCTTTACTTGTAACCGCTTCTTTTGATAGTAGTGGATTCTTGTGAGTGGTGACCTTAAATTCACCCAGTGAAGTTTTGTCTTGGTGGTTTTCTCCATTCATAAATAAATTGCTCGTGTCAAATTTAATTCCCGCTGCATTTAGTTATTTGGTGATTTGTTTGTGCTACCGTACGTATTGCATGTAATTGAATCTAATTAATTCACTTGGCTAATGTAAGGACCAAAAATCGCAAACCAGACTAGAGTATCATAATCTATTTTCTGATTAAAGATCCAAATACAATATATTTGTAGAGAGGGTTCAACAACAAAAAGTCCCCCTTCTCTATGTCTTCCTTTCCTATTTATATCCTTTGCCCTTATCATCTCAGCCCTACATCTTTCCATCTATTCAGTTTCTTCCCTCGACACCTGTCCGTCGGTAATGGAGAAAATCTCTAACTTAGTGTTCTATACTGTTCAGGTCACGTCCACATTAATGCACCGGACAAAGTCGATACTTCCTAATTAATGCGACCAGAATGGTTGGTACAAGATATTTAATGCAACCCTCAAAGTTATCCAACCACATTCAGATATTTACAATATGTCTCCTACATCATCAATCTCTTTATCCGCCCATGCTACTTCATCCTCGGTATATTTCCTTATTTCTTTACTCTCCTCTACTTTCAATATATCTCCGGGTCTTTGGCTCTTCGGATCCTCGAATCTTTGGGTCTTCGGCACCTCACAACAGCCCCCTTAATACTTGAATTGTTAACTATGAATTAATAACCAAGTTTTAAACTTATGGACACGCTTCTTACGTGTTTTTTTTTTGCTTTCACACGTATGGACGTCTTTTCGTTGCCCATGACCCGCATCTAGCCCCTCGTAGTCCCTGATGAAGCATTTATGGAGTCTGGTGTCTCTTTTCCTACGCACGTTCTACGACTGGATGAATATCGTATGGCTCAGGTTACGATCTTAATTATGAGCGGGAAAATTGCCGCCCTTACATCATTATTTTTGTTTTCCCACTCCTATAAAAGCAAACCTTCAGGCTGGAAGAGGCTCATTTTGGCGTTTTGAAGGATTAAAAGAAAAGAGAGCTCCCGAGGAAAGGTTTTAAGCATTCTTCAGAGGTATGTTCACTTTCTTTCTGCTTCTTTCTACTTGTTTTTTTTTCTCCTCTTGTAGTAAGGATTAATGGGTAGGTACGCTAAGCTAGTAAAACACAGATGAGGCGAAGGCTGCCTTTAAAAAATGATATAGGATCCCTGATGATGTAGACATTCAGTATTGTGAGGAAGAAGAGATTCTACTCATATCACGGCCACCCGAGTCAGTTTTGATTCCAATGATTGCTTTTATCGAGGATGGAATGGAAATTCCTATAGGTAGAGTGACTAGGGATTTTCTTATAAACTATAGGCTTACCCCATCACAATGTTCCCCAAATGTCCTTAGGATTTTAGGATGCGTAGACGCCCTTAACCGAAAGATAGGAACCAATTTGACTTGGCAAGATGTAAACTGGGTGTACAACTGCCAAAAAGGGGACAGGACTAAATACTACATGAAGTGTAGGATTCCCTCCGTTAAGCTGATTTCTTGCTTACCTGATTCGAGTAAAGGGATGGACGAAGATTACCTTATCATTTCGGGAAATTAGCATGACGGCTTACACTGCCCTACCAGAGATGGGGTGCCAGGTAGGGTTCCCGAGGACCGACAAAGTATTTAGGAATAACCGTTTTCCCTTTATATGATTAGCATTGCTTAACTATTCCTTCTAACGATTTTATTCCTCATTGCAGACAACTACCACACCGCTCCAAATCTATCTGTTGTGAATCATCAAGATTTAAACAAGATTCTCCGGTCAGAAATATTCTTACATAGAGACGGACAACTCCGAGCAGCCCACGTCATCCTCGGCTACACCCCATCTACTAAACGCTTCCAAAGCCCGAAGAACGTAATCCAAGCCAGGGATCTTCGGCTAGCTCGGATTGACGTTGCGGTTCCTGGATTCATACTACCTAAGCCTTCGCCCGCAGGAGCTCAGGACGCGCAACTTCCCGCCCCTCTTGCCGCTAGACTACTTTACCCCCCAGAGCAGTCTACTATTCTGGTAGCCGAAGAAAGAGTTTCCACTCCCGAGCCAAGTCGGCCCAAGGTGACGGAGAAAGACTTTGAAGTTTTCTACAGTGAAGACGCTCCTTGCATCTCCAATCCTTCAACCAACACAATGGGTTTTCAAAAGAAAGAACCCGACCTATTGGCTCTACTTCAAGCACATGCAGGCGATTCTTCCCCTGCTGTGCCTGTCCCTCCTCGTCCAGTTACCCCGGCTGTGACACGTACACCTTCCTCGGAAGTTGTGGACAAAAAAAGAAAATGGGGCCAAAGTAGTAAAAATGTCATAGAAATCGAAGAAGGGGAGAACCTCGACCCTTCTTCTAAAGATATCAGGGCTGGAAAAGCCCTTTCCAAAAAACCTGCTCACACTTGACCTTCCAAGGACCCTAGTAGTGAGCCTACAAAGAAGGCATCCATTTGGCGACCCAACTTCACCCTTAGCTTGGGCAGTCCCGTTTTGGATGACGCCAACTTGAGGGACTCGAAGAAGGGAAGCTCAAGTTTGGTGGTCGAATGTTTGGAGAAGGCTCTATGTCTCCCCGAAGACATGGCTAATTGCGGTCCTTCCGCAAGAGGGAAGTCTTCCTATCCTTGAAACAGGATTTAGCTAAGGTATTTTCCCAAATCTGTAACATTCCATCTTTATCTTGATGAGAAGCCTAATTTCTCTAACTTTCTTAATCCTAACCTTCTTAATTCAAATGCTTCGTAGGCGGTCCAGGCTTCCTTTATGGCTGAGGAATGGGTGGACCATTCACTGGACCTAGCTAGGAAAGCTGAGCATAATGCCGAGGTGGCTGTGAGGGCCCAAAAAGAAGCTGAGCAAAACTTAAAAGAGACCTTCACTCGTTTATCCGAAGTAGAAAAAACTCATAAAAATGCTGAATCTGCCCTGCAGAGTTAAGAATCGCAGGCGAATCTTGCTCTTGAGGCCCAGAAGCAAGCTCAAAACAGGCTTGCTCTTACTCTTGTTGAGCTTAAACAAGCGAAAGGAAAGCTAGCTACCAAGGAGCAGGAGAAGCCGATGCTGAGCAAGCAGCATATGACGCTGGGATGAAGAAGGCAGCTAATAGCTTAACCGCCCAACTCAAAGGGGTTGAGAGAGCATTTTGTTTGGAGGTGTGGGGTCGGGCTTTAGATGCTGCCGGGGTAGCCACCGACTTTGAACTCCAAGCTCCGGACAGCGTTTACTACCCTTCGGCCTTGCATTTAGCTCCTGCTCCCCCAAGCCAACAAGTGATTCAGCTGCGCCCCTTCCTGCTCCTGATTCGTCTGGTGTGCCAACAGCTAAAAACCCCTCTCCTACAGCCTAGCCCGTGATGAAGTAATTGAAGGCGACTTGGCTGAAGGAGAGCCGGCGAAAAAGAAGAAAAAAGATAAAGAACCAGAAAAGAAGAAAGACAAACAACCCATTGCTTAGTCTCGTTATTATTATTATTATTTTTTAACTTACTTTTTTGTTGTTCTTGTTGTTTTCTTTTTCTTTTTTAATGAATGGATGTAAGGGATAGCATGACTGCCATCATTTTTGTAGTGAATATTTTACGAGAAACCAATATCGGCTTTACTGTTATGCATTTGTCAACACCATGTCTTGCCGTTCAACTATTATCTTTCATGCATCTATACATTGGCTTATATCAACCAAGAATCGCGACATAAATTAAAGGTTGTTCATTGTTACACTTGTGATTTGAGAACCATAGTAGGAAGCAAGATTAATTTACCACATCTAAATATTCCTGGAATCAACGCTTAACTTTTTGCAACTTCGAGAAACGAAGCATGAAGCAAAGCTATCTTAACGCATCTAAAGATTGCTTAAACTAACACTTAATTGTTTGAGATCTAGATTATATCAAGCTAGCACTTACCTTTTCTCTTGAGAGGTTGTTAATCTTTAGACTTATGACTTCAAGAGTTGTACTTGACTCGTTCATTAAGTTGTCAGTTTTTCCTAAACTTGTGGCTCGAGGAGTCGAACAAGAACTAAGGTCAGTTTAACATTTGCACGTTTATAAGTTGTTAATTTCTCTTAAACTTATGGCCCGAGGACCGAACAAGTTCTAAGGTCAATTTAACACTTGTACAATTATAAGTTGTTAATTTCTTTTAGACTTGTGGCCCGATAAGCCGAACAAGAACTAAGGTCAGTTTAACACTTGTATGTTTATAAGTTGTTAATTTCTCTTAGACTTATGACCCGAGGACCGAACAAGACTAAGGTCAGTTTAACACTTGTACAATTATAAGTTGTTAATTTCTTTTAGACTTGTGGCCCGATAAGCCGAACAAGAACTAAGGTCAGTTTAACACTTGTATGTTCATAAGTTGTTAATTTCTCTTAGACTTCTGACCCGAGGACCGAACAAGGACTAAGGTCAGTTTAACACTTGTACATTTATAAGTTGTTAATTTCTCTTAGATTTGTGGCCCGAGGAGCCGAACAAGAACTAAGTTCAATTTAACACTTGTATTTTTATAAGTTGTTAATTTCTCTTAATTTGTGGCCCGAGGAGCCGAACAAGAACCCCCTGGTTGATGAATGTTTGGCGCAAACCTTTGACATTGATCACACTTCTTGGCATACTCTTGGGAGGTCTTCTGCATGTTCGGCCACCAATACCCTTGGGTCATGGCTCTCTGAGCTAATGATCTTCCTCCAGTGTGGCTCCCACATACTCCTTCATGTAATTCTTCCAACAAGGGTTCCACAGCTTCAGGATGTACGCAGAGCAAATACGGCCCCGAGTAAGAGCGTCTATACAGCTTATGTTCCTCTGACAGCCAGTATCGGGGAGCGCTTCTTCGTACCTTCTCGGCCATTATTCTATCTTCAGGTAGTACACCGTGCTGCAAGAAAGTTATGATTGGATCCATCCAGCTTGGACCCACACGAATGTTGTGAACCCTTACTGCCGAGATGCTTGTAAGGCTAGAGGTTAACAAATCCTCCACCATTACCATTCGTGGTAATTCTGAGCCCAGTGATGTGGCTAACATTGCCAATGAATCGGCATGAGCGTTCTTCCCTCTTGAGATCTGTCGTACTTGAAAACTTTTAAATAAGCTTAACACCCCTTTGACTCGTTCAAGATACCTCTTCATTCTTTCATTTCTTGCCTCAAACTCTCCATTAACTTGCCCAACCACTAGTTTGGAATCGCAATACAACTCCACTATCTCTCCTCCCAGATGTCTAACCATTTGGGCGCCCGCCAAGAGAGCTTTATACTCGGCCTCACTGCTAGTGGCTGGAAATCCAAGCCTCAATGATTTTTCAATAACTAGCTTCTCGGGAGTAATCAACACAACTCCAACCCCGACTCCCTTTCGATTTGACGCCCCATCCGTATAGACTTCCCAAAAAGGGATGTTTCCCATCCCGATAGTCATTACGGTCACCATGGTATCTTCTTGGTTAATTTCACCTTCTGTGAATTCAGCCACGAAATCGGCAAGAATTTGCCCTTGATAGCTATCCGAGGCATATATTTGACATCATAGGCTCCCAGCTTGGTTCCCATTTGGCTACGTGACCCGTGTAGTCCGATTTCCTCATAATAGCCTGTAAGGGCAATTGGGTGAGCACCACTACTGTGTGAGCTTGAAAGTAATGGGGCAACTTCCTCGTTGCGTGTACCACGGCTAGAAGAGCTTTTTCCAAAGGTAGATATCGCTGCTCAGCTTCCTATAAAGATTTGCTAATATAATATATTGGTTTTTGAACCCCCACCATCATTCCGTATTAGGACAAGACTTACAGCATGATTTGTAACAGCTAGATAAGCATATAACACTTCTTCTTTTTCTGGCCTTGATAGTATCGGGGGGTTAGTCAAGTATTGTTTTAAATCCTCAAAAGCCAAGTTACACTCATCAGTCCACTAGAAATCTTTCCATTTGTGCAAAAGACGATAAAAAGGTCGACACCTATCTGCGGACCGGGATATGAACCTATTCAAAGTTGCAAACATACCATCTAGCTTTTGCACTTCCTTGGGATTCTGAGGAGGATGCAAGCCTAAGATGGCTTTGATTTGGTCGAGATTAATTTCAATTCCCTGATGAGTTATCATATACCCAAGAAACTTTCCCGAGCTCACTCTGAAAGAGCACTTTGATGCATTCAGGCGTAACTTATACTTCCTTAGTACTGAAAAGGTTTCATGTAAGTCCTTCAAATGGTCTCCCATTTTTTTACTTTTGATCACCATATCATCGATATAGGCTTCCATATTACGCCCCAACTGCGAATCAAACATTCTAGTCACCATCCGTTGATAAGTGGAGCATGCGTTCTTAAGACCAAAGGGCATCACTCGGTAATGGTAATTGCCATTAGGGGCGTGAAAGGCCGTCTTCTCCTGATCATTCAGTAACATAGGGATCTGATGATAACCTTGGAAAGCATCCAAGAAATTCATCCGGGGATGCCCAACAGTTGCATCCACCAATTGATCAATTCTGGGTATAGGGAAGGGATCCTTAGGACATGCCTTGTTCAGATCTGTAAAGTCAACACAAACTCTCCATTTGCCATTCTTCTTTTTTACAACTACAGTGTTGGCCAGCCACTCGGGATAAAAAATCTCCTTGATTGCCCCAGCTTGCTTCAGCTTGCTTTAGCTTGCTAACCTCCTCCTTAACTGCCTCCGCATGCTCTTGAGATGCACGCCGAGGGGGCTGCTTCTGTGGCGTAGCATGGGGACTAACATTCAAATGGTGGCAAATGACTTCAAGATCAATTCTTGGGACGTCATAGGTCGTCCATGCAAAGACATCGACATTATCCTGTAAGAATTGAACCAGCTCCTCCCTTTCTAGTATTGGTAACTTTGATCCCACTTGAAAATATCTCTCTTTATCTTCCCCTATAAATACTTTGTCTAACTCCTCGGCAGAACCTCCGTCCTTAACTCCACCGACTTCCCGAGCAATTTTCTTTAATTGCTATGATGTTTCCGGAGTCTCCCCTGCTAATGAACCTTGGCTTGTTCTGATAGTGGCAGACGTCAGACCTTGCCTGGCTACCAACTGGCTACCATGTAGTACTCCCACATTTCCTCAGATAGGATATTTCACCATTACGTGCAAAGTAGACGAAACTGGCCCCATTGCATGGAGCCAAGGCCTGGCCAAAATGGCCGTATACGGTGAGTATGCCATAATGACTATGAAGTTAACTTGGACTTCGGTACCCTCCACCTGCACAGGTAACTTAATCATCCCCCGTGGAATTACTTGTTTTCCATCAAAGCCTACCAACGGGGAGTCATATTTCTCCAAATCTTATTCTTTCAGCTTTAAACCATTAAATAGATCAGGATACATGATTTCTGCACCACTTCCATCATCCACCAAGACTCATCTTACATCATGTCCCCCGATACGAATTGTTACCACCAATGCGTCATCATTGGGTTGATACGTGCCCTCCTTGTCTTTATCAGAAAACCCCAATACTGGCGTCGCCGAGAACTTCATTCTTTTAACCATTTGACTGCTTTCCTCCATGACTTCATTTTCAAAACCGTTTTGAACGGTCATGATCCGTGAAGGTTTCCCGAACTCTCCTCTCGGTTGTGCCAGAATGACGTTAATAGTGCCTAGAGCTGGTTGAGGAGTATTACCCCAATATTTTCCGAGTGCCTTGTTATCCCCCTTACCCGTCCGGTTTAGCCAATAAGTGATTGATCTTCCCAGCTTTAACCAACTGATTGAAGTGATCGCGCAATGTCCGGCAATCCTCCATGGTGTGTCCCTTGTCCTGATGATAATGGCAATGGAGGTTTTGATTCCTCACAGATGCATCTCCACTCATTTTGTTGGGTGGCCTAAAATATGGTTCATGCCGAATTTTCTCCAATATGTGATCCACGGGTTTCTTAAACAATGAATTAACCAGAGGAGTTTCGGCGGTCATCGGGTGACTTGAAAAGTCTCGTTTAGGCCGGCTACCTTGAAACCCCCCACCCCGAAGATCTTTCCTCTCCGGATACACTTTCACCTTTCCTTTGCTTTGCATCTGGTATTCTTCCACCCGTTTATAGTTATCTATCCGGTCCATAGGCTGACGCATATCTACCGCGGCCTTCATTGTCAAGGATTTCCTTAACCCATGCTTTGTGGGAAGCCCCACCTTGAAGGTTCTCACGGCCACATTTTCCATATCTCCATTAATTTCATTATACATTCCCAAATATCAGTTGGAATAGGTTTTGAGTGTTTCGCCTTCCCTCATAGACATAGATAGTAGAGCATCCAAGGGTTTTGGGATCCTACTACAAGTTATAAACCTTGCCCCAAATGCCCTAGTCAACTCCTCAAAAGACTTCAGGGAACCTTCCGCCAGAGCATCAAACCACCTCATGGCTACGAGCCCCAAACTGGAGGGAAAAACTCTGCACATCAGTACCTCATTATTCGAGTAGACGACCATTTTTTGATTAAAATTACTGACGTGTTCTACAGGATCAGTCCTTCCATTGTACATAGTAAAGATGGGTTGAGAAAACCTGCGAAGGAGCTTTGCCCTATTTATCCTGGTCACAAAAGGGGATTTTGCAATTTGCCTCAAGGCTTTACCCATTGCATCATTTCCATCATAATGATATATCCATCTTCACCTTGCATCTTCGCCTCCTTCCGCTTCTTCGTCCTAACACCCGAAGACGCACTAACACGGGCCTCACTGCGAAGAGGCTCAAATGTTGGGGGCTCATTTCCTCCAAAATTTTGCTTCAGAACTGTCACTGGAAGAACAAGAATAATTCTTCCGTCCCCGTTTCCTACTATCCAAACACTTGCGTAAGTAAGCTATCTCGGATTGCATTTGTTGCAGTACCTCATCGCGAGACATTTGCCCCTCAATTGGTGATCGTTGCTCAGCCCCCTGACCGCTATGATGTGCTTCCACCACCCCTGAGGTATGTCCCTTCCCTATTCCCCGCTGGAGACTTACAGTTAAGTCCTTTCTTCGTGAACTTACTGATTCCTCTCTTTCTGGACTTGCCTCAGCCATATACCTCTAACAGAACGTATCACGTTGTTGTTCCCACAGACGACGCCAATTGTAAGGCCCAAAAATCGCAAACCAAACTAGAGTATCACAATCTATTTTCTGATTAAAGATCCAAATACAATATTTGTAGAGAGGGTCCAACAACAAAAAGTCCCCCTTCTCTATATCTTTCCTTTCCTATTTATATCCTTTGCCCTTATCATTTCAGCCCTACATCTTTCCATCTACTCAGTTTCTTCCCCCGACACCTGTCCGTCGGTAATGTAGAAAAGTTCTAACTTAGTGTTCTATACTGTTCAGGTCACGTCCAATTAATGCCCCGGACAAAGTCGATGCTTCCTAATTAATGCGGCCAAAATGGTTGGTACAGGATATTTAATGCAATCCTCAAAGTTATCCAGCCACATTCAGATATTTACAATATGTCCCCTACGTCATCAATCTCTTTATCCGCCCATGCTACTTCATCCTCGGTATATTTCCTTATTTCTTTACTCTCCTCTGCTTTCAGTATATCTCCGGGTCTTCGGCTCTTCGGATCCTCAGGTCTTTGGGTTTTGGCACCTCACAGCTAGTTAATTGATTTAATTTACCAAAGGGGTCAATACATTCTTGACCTATCATACATATATATATATATATATATATATATTATATATATTATATATATATATATATATATATATATAATGTTAAGGCTTGGGCCAAGTCTAGCCTTATATGTCATTGCTCCAATAGGCCCTCTTGGGCCCATGACCCATTTAGTGGAGACATCCCCCTCCAATTACTATTGTCTTATCATTATAAAAATTGGTGTGTAGCATTGTGCATATGCATGAGTGTAATTAAAAATAATCATAATTATACGATTCAAATTATATATATATATATTTAGAAGAGGTTCAAATTATGCATGATATTAGTTTAATTTTTTTAAAACCATACATTTCTAAAATATATAATGGTTTCTTACTTTTATATATAATAATAATAATAATATTATTATTATTATTATTATTATCATACCATCCCATTTTGATGGTGACTGCCGGTGAAGATTGCGGTGGCGTGGAGTGAAAACATCATGAGTTTTTTAACTCTTTATTTAATTTAGGTAATTAAAATAATAAAAGACATAAATTTAAAATTAATTAAATAGATGGATATTTGA
This sequence comes from Castanea mollissima, assembly GCA_014183005.1. Taxonomy (NCBI): domain Eukaryota; kingdom Viridiplantae; phylum Streptophyta; class Magnoliopsida; order Fagales; family Fagaceae; genus Castanea; species Castanea mollissima. The sequence goes on from JACAVU010000005.1 coordinate 5,153,241, forward strand.
CATTTTTTTTTTGTGAAGCAAAGTGGAGTAAAAAGAAAGAGACAAAAAATTTGGTGTCTATTATTATTGCTCTTCCTATCAGCGTGATATATATAATAACTTTCACCATCATTACCATCATTAAATGTCTGTTAAATTAATATAATTTCTAAATTAAAAAAAAAAGCTTCCAAATCATGAAAATTAAAACTGATATAGAAATTCCGATGCATTTAAATTCCACCATTTTAAAAATTTTAAGACTTTTTCAAAAAATTTCACCAAAAACAAGGTGCTGTTTCTATAATGAACCCGGCATAAATTTTGTGGTTTCACAAGAAAAAAAGTATTCCACACATTTTACTATTTTTTTTATTTATTTATAAATGGTCTTATACCTAAAAACAATAAAAGTTGACTGTATGGAACTTTTCAATTTAAAAGGAAGCTAAGGATTAATTCAAAGTAAAACAGAATACAATGTAATTTTAACAAAAAAAAAAAGGTTTATTTTTTATTTTTTTATACTTGTACCAATAGGCTTATATACCTTTTGGGCTATTTTTTTTTATTTAGAAAAAGACTGTAATTTTATTAAGGAGAATTACTCATATCGGCTATGATTGTAGTATTATGATGTAGGGAAACATCTTTCATCCACATCAAAAACCCGTTAACATATCTAGTAATGATATGAATATATAAATTATCCTAACACCTAACATGAAAAAATTGAAATGTAGAAAAATTCTCGGCTAAGCCTTTAGCTTCCTCAATCAAATGACCATAAGATGCAAAACAATTTTTTTTTTCTTTTTGATAATCAAGATGCAAAAAAGATAGGTTCACTCTTCAAAGCATTGACAACTATCTCTGAATCTCTCTCCAAAATAAGGGAAGACAGTCCAATATATTGTGCAAGAATTAAAGCCTATGAAATAGTCTATTATTTTCTCTCCCAAAAATATTAGTCTATTATAAAAAATGTTTTAAAAAATATCACTACATAATAATTCTTGTCAATTATATGTACTACAAAAGATGTGTTTTTTTTTTTTTTTTTTGTGTATGGTAATTTTCAAAATAAAAGTAAATGATAAAATTGAAAAAGAAAATATTGAAGAAGATAATTCTTTTATTTTATTTTTTTCAAGCGTCTTGTTGGGAATGGAGAAAATTGGATAACCAAGAGATGAAAAGTTGGAAAGGTGCTATAAATATACTAAAATTATAGTATATTTCGATTGCCACTTTTTCTTTCATCTCCTCTTTGCCTAGCTCTCTCTCCATCAAACATAAGAATAGTGTATATGTTATTGTTAGTAAACAATATTATTAAAAATGGAGAAAGTAAATAATATGTTCATGTAAATAAGAAATTATTAAATATTCTACTGATTAAAGTTATTTGTTATTTCCTTTTGTAAGTGCACAATTGCACCTGGCCCCAAGAACAGTTATGGGCTCAGGCCCAATGAGCCTTAAACATACGAATTGTAGAGTGTGGGCTTGAAACCCAGGTTAGAAGAGTTTAAGGGTTCTAGGGCAAGTCAAAGATTATCAATACGTAAAACAACAAGGAATATTGCAACTCAACTTCCTCGGACGTACCGAGGATTGTTCTTATATTATCTTGTTTTCTTTCTTTCTCTTTTTATTACAAAAAATAATGGAGCCTTTTTCTGTTCCCGGTCTCCCCTTAATACTCATCTTTTTAATCCCTAATACACGTGTTGCCCTATCTCCCCTTAGCCTAGATATTTCTTTTCTCAGTGCCTTTGAATAGTAACCAGAAGTTTCCCTTCCACTGTTCAGATGTCACTTCCTCATTAATGCGGCTAAGGTAGTAGGTGAAGGGTCTTTAATGTGGAGGCAGCAGCCTTTAGTACTTTTCAAACATCGGAGTTTCTAGGACATCCAGGGGTTCACCCCTCTTAACCGTTGGTCTCCATCTGTCGTTTATGTGCTATTATGATAACGTTGCTGATCTTCTATGCCCATCTGAGAGTAAAATCAACCTCGGATGGACTCGGGTCCTCGGCACAGAGCAGGCCGCGACACTACAAAATTTACAAATCAAGGATAGGTCGACCTTACTTAGAGTGGCCAAAGGCCCATATACCTGTTAGGACCTTTTTACTCCCCACACCTTTCACATAAATAGTATTTTTTTTTTTTTTTTGTGAGAATCACATAAATAGTAAATCTAATAATGCATATTTAATTATTTTGACAGCCAATGAGCCAATAGACAAGAGTCATTCACGTGACCCCGCCCATTCACCTCTTTTTAAGACACACTATTCTCGTGCACCTCGGCACGTGTAAGTTACACGTGCCGCTCACACGTCCGTACACTTTCCCTCGCATATACACACACACATACACACACGCCTCGTTCGTGCCAAGCCTAATCCTCACACACTCGCAAACACACACACGCGCGAAGCCCTGGGCCTCGCATGCTCGCACGCTCGCTCTCTCTCTCTCTCTCACACTCTCTCGCCGGCCGGACTTCGAGCACTGTGCTCGCCGGAGAACACGGAGCATCTCTCGCGCTCTCCTTCGCTTCCACTCTTTCGGAGCTCCGACCACTCGCCGTTAATCTTCGCCGTTCGCCGGTGGCCGGAAAGTCTGACCTAATCGGCTTGGATTTCGCTGTGAAGTTTAATTTTTTGGAGGGGAGAACGCGGATCTGGTATAATTTTCTTCGTTTGAGCTCTGATTGATGGAATTCGTGGATGAAATGGAGATTTAGAAGCTTTTGTTGTTCTTGAAGCATAGTTTTCCGTCAATAAAGGTTTCCGAGTGAAAATTCAGGCTGGAATTTGAATCTCCGTGCTCGAGCTCGCAGAATTAGAAGGTAAATTGAGTATCTTTGGAACTTTCGATTAACGTGTTTGTTTCGTCTGTAAATTTTTCCCCTGGAAAATTCTCTCCTGCGAAAGTTAACTTTTTTAAGTGTAAAAAGATTTTGTTTTTTTTTTTGGTAGACAAAAAAGTTCTCACCTTTTTTGCAAAATTTTGGGCTTTTTTTTTTAGGGTTGTATTTAATCAAAGAATTGAGCTTAAGCCCTGTTCGTTTGCTGAGAAATTGGTTGGATTAGTCAACAAAACTATGCCTTGGAGTGTTATTTGTCTTTTGCTGTTAACATTTTGAAGGAATTTAGAGGAAAAACTCAAACATTGGCGATACATTGTCGATTTTCAGTCAATTCCAGTTGGGGTTTTCATTTTTCATTTTTTTTTTCCTATTTTTTACTCAAGGAAGTATTTGATTTTTTGGTTAGAATTATTTAAAGGTTCGATTTTTCAGGGAAAATTTCCTATGGAGACAGAGACCATTTTGTTTGTTTACTTGTTTGTTGGTATATTTGTTTTTGGTTAATGTAAGATAGATATTTTTGGTTTTAGTTAATTTGAAGTTTAAAATTGTTGCCAGAGAATTGAATTGATAGATAGGGGCTTTTTTTTTTGAAGTGTAAAGTGGCATTTGGCGTAATTATTACGTTGGAAAATAGGTTTTGGAGGTTTTTGCTCGGTTCTGTTTTGTCCAGGGCCTGAACTTCAGGAGGAAATAACCGCCCAAATTTTTTGTGGGAAAATATTTTTCTGCAAAAATATGGTTAATTTAAATGTAAAATGCAGATGGGTTTTTTGGGTACCAAGCTAAAGATTTGTGAGGGTTTTTTTTTTTTTTGGGGGGGGGGGGGGGGGTTGAAAGCTTGGTGGGTATTACTATGTCTTCAAAAACTGGGTTATACCCTTCACATAGTTTGTTTAAAACCGGTGGAAAGGAAAAGAATCCAACACACTTTTGTGTCATATTTATTATTTATTGTTAATGTTGTTGTGAAATAGAAAACGAAAAACCTCAACTGCTTGAAGTGTCACTCAGTTATAAGAGTGAAATTCTTTCTTTTCTTGATTCCTTAATTATGTAATGGTATGAAATTTGATTATGTGATTGCCAAAGAGCTCTAGCTGAAAGCCTGAAACAGCTCCCTTGTCTAAGAGACGGAGGGTAAGGTCACAGGTTTAAAACTCACTAGGTGAGTGTGTAAACCTATCAGTAAATAAATAATTGAAATTTGAATCTGTGATAAGAACCACAAAGCTTTTGTGTAAAAGATTTTTTGGAACAACTTTTCAATGAAACTGAGAGACTTTCCTTTTTCTTTCTTTTTTTCTTTTGTAGCATAAGTTATTGTTAATCTGAAGAATCCACCAGGAACAACGAAGTCCAGATGTTGCTGCACTGTGAACAATGTCAGTCATCATTAATAATGAGAAAAGTTGAGCAGCAATGGAGGTTTTGCAGTAGAAATATAGATATATTTTTTAGGTGACGGGTTGAGGATTAGGGAGAGGGGATTATGGCAACTGATATGCAGAAATTGATTGGAACGAGTGAAGAAGATGAAGAGGAAGACATGGACATGGATGTGAAAGAAGAGGATGATGGTGATGGTGAAGAAAATGGAGAGAAGCATGTTGCCACACCAGTGATGGTAGAAGTTGGAGGGATGGCAACCAGTGGCAGTAATAACCAGTTTCAATACCATGACCAGCAAGCCTCTCGGAGGTGTAGACCACTGGAAGAGAAAGAAAGAACGAAGCTAAGAGAGCGGCACAGAAGGGCGATTACTGCAAGGATCTTGGCTGGGCTTCGGAGGCATGGTAACTATAATCTTAGAGTTAGGGCTGATATCAATGATGTAATTGCGGCTCTGGCAAGGGAAGCGGGCTGGGTTGTTCTTCCAGATGGAACCACCTTTCCTTCAAGATCTCAGGTACTTGTGTCTAGAGAAAAATTCTCTTCTTGGCTTCAAAGATCCTACAAACTTTAGTTGTTTCTGTAAATGAGACATACAGTGCCTCATGTGTACTTTTTCTTTTTATTTCTACTTGGCAAATGCACTGTATTCATGCTCATTTGTTATCTTATTTTCCTATTAGATTATGCATGGGGTTTTTAAAAGCTTTCTGTTTAAATGAGTAGTTAATACTTTTAATGAGAGACTTAAAAGTGATTTTTAGTATTAGATATTTGGGTAAAATAGTCCAATCTTCCCAGGACTTAGGAAAATCACACAGACCTACCTTGTTTTTTTAAAATTTCACCATAGCATATGTTAAGAGGATTCTGTCAATGAAAAGTGTAAATTGGTAATGTTTCCCTTCTCATTTTTGACAAAAAATGAGGTTTATGATCCATTTTGAAATATGTTAGATTATTCTGTCAATAAAAAATGTAAATCAGTAATCTTCCCCTTATAATATTTGTCCAAAAAAATCAGGGTTATGATTGATGCGGGATAATAAACTCTAAGAAAGGGAGTTATGGGGGAAACAAGAAGAATAAAACAAATAGATAGGACTTAGCAATTGGCAACTAGGGTTTTCTGGAAATCAGCATCAAGCAATAAAAGCAAAAAATAGATAGAAATTAGGCATCAGCACCTAGGGCTGCTTGGAATCAGTACTAAGCATGATAGAAACCCAAGAAAAAACACTTGGGCTTACTTGGAATCAGCACCAAGCAATGGAAGAAAACTCCCACCCCAAATTTCATAAGCTTACAATACTTCATATTGGGTCCTTCAAATAGGACTGCCAAATTACACCATTGAAAGAAAGATGATAAATTTCTAACCTAAGAAGGAAAGGAACTAACTTGTAATCAATTCCATTAAATGCAAAAACAAAATAGAATTAAATCCTAAAAAATCTCCATATCCATCACCATTAGTTATGATCAAATCAGTCTAGGTCCAATTTGGTGTCTGCACCAATGATTCATTTTGAAAGGAAGAATAGAAAACAAATCATGAGCATGTGGTAGATGGTATAGGATTTTTACAATAACAAAATGAAGGGTAATTTTAGGCATTTTACATTAGAATCATAGGGAATGCAATCAACAATTTCTATACATATCAATGAAAAATTGGAAGCAAAGTGTACATATATGGGAGGTCTAAGTAACTTTTGAAAATCGAGGAGGGTCTGTGTATTTTTTGATAAAGTCCAAGGGAGATTGAAGTATTTTATCATATTTTAATAGTATTTTACCATATTTTAATAATAAGGTTCTTCTGTATTTTTGGATAAGCAATAAAATTGTATAAATCATAAAAAAGGTCACCCAAGTATACAGGAAATAAGGTTCTTCTATATTACTTGATCTTTAATTACAAGATTCTGTTACATTTGACACTTATCAAATATATTCTGTTAATTTGACCATTTTAAAAGGTGCTTTTTTTGGTTTATTTATTTGTTGATTTTAGATTCTTTGTGACCAATTTGCCTCCACATTGTAGCTGGTGTGAATCATCTAATATGTATCTCACATGTCTGATTAAAGTCCTTTTTCCCACATTCTCACTTCTAATGAATTCCAGAAATGCCCAAAAAATGTGAATGTTTTCTCTTCTATTTGACAGGGCCCAAGGCCTATGGGTGGTGCTTCTGCTGTGGTGACTCCATCATCTTCCCATATGGTGTCCCAACAGACTCCAGCTGCTTCCCTTAGAGGAGTAACCTCTGGCTACCAGAGCTCAGGGGAGTACAATGCAAGTAGTATGAAAGGCGTGTATATGCCCAATTCATCACCTTATGATCTATCTTCCAGTACTCGATCTCAAACTCCACCCATGGTGGGTGATGGTGGAGAACAAATCGAGAGTCATCCTCTTATTGGTGGCTCCATGAATACAGTTGATGACAAGCAGGTACTAGGTCTAAGTTTCTTGGATGGTATGGTTTGAAAATATCAATCTCTTGGTATGCCATTTTTTAGCAATGCCAAAAAAGAAGAAGTAATAATTAAATAAATAAATAAAAAGGTTGTCTCAAAACTTGAACCTAATTTATACAACAAAAGCCAAACCTTAATCCAAAACTTTGGGTCAACTATAGACCCTCAACAAACCAATCAGGGTTGACCACTTTTCTTCTCTTTATTTTTTTTCTTTGCCATTCTATCAATATCCTAAATCAAACTCTATGTCATCTCCTTAATCGATATGTCCTTTACCACTTCTCTAATGTTATTTTAGGTCTTCCTCAATATTTTTTATTACCCTTAACTTGAATCAACTCACTCTTTCTCACAAATGCTTTAATCACTCTCCTTTGCACATGACCAAACCATCTTACATTTCTATCCCTCATATTTTCATCAATAGGAATCACCCCTATCTTTAAGTGAATTTATTCATTTCGAATCTTATCTTAAATTGTATTTCCGTTATCTATCTAAAAATTCTCATTTCAATAACACTCATATTAAGAACATGTTGTTTCTTATACCATAAAACATATATATATATATATATATTTTTTTTTTTTACAGCCGTCTTATAAATTTTTTCCCTATAACTTAATAAGTTATGATCGCACAATATACCGATGTGCTTCTTTGCTTATCAACCCTCCTCATATCCTTTGATTCACATTGTCTTCAATATCTCCATTCTTAGAATTATTGATCAAAGATATCAAACCTCTCACTCTTTGATATCTCGACCATCAAGTCTTATAAACCTTTCATCTTTGTTGTTACTTTTACTAAACTTACATTCCATGTACTTTATTTTAGTCCTACTTAGCCGAAAATCATTAGATTCTAAAGCATCTTTCCAAATTTCTAACTTGACACTAACAGTGTCCACATCTAGTTTCATCGACTATAACTATAAGCATGCACCAAAGACTTTGCCTTGAATCTATCTGGTGAGCTCATCCATAACCAATACAAAATTTTTTGCATCCAGCATGATGCTGCAATATTACTAATAATTTGATCATTTTGTATTATTCATTCTATTTGCATAGTGTCCAAATGTCAAGTGTTACAATCAGGTAACTCTTTCATAGCAAGATCGTGCACCTAGCACCATATGTGTAGCACCTGCTATCATGTATTTTCATTCATCATGACCCTGCAATATTTTTTATAATTGCAGCTTTAATTTTCATGTTTATTTGATGTCAATTATATTATTATGTAACAATGTTCATGCTCTTAATTATATCTCAGGTGATTTGGATTCATTCTCTTAATAATTTATTCAATCTGTAACGTACATATTTCTTTTAGATAAGATGGCTTCGTTGGGGTTTTTTTTTTTTTTTTTTTTTTTTTTTTTGGGCTCAAGTTTTTTAACATTCTTCTGTTCTTTTCGTAGATTGTTGACCTAGCCCCAAAGTTACCTGAACGTGATTTTGCTGGAACCTCTTATGTTCCTGTTTATGTGATGCTACCTGTAAGTTGTTTATTTTTACTCCTACTCTATTACTGTAGATTGGATGTTTGTTTATCTGTTCTTCAAAACCTCACATTTCTATCGTGTTACACGCGCACGCGCGCGCACACACACACACATATATGTTATTGAGGCTACGGAATATCAGGAGTTTTGAAGACACTGAGAATTCTATGCCTGATTTCATGTTATTCTTTGTTAGAATGTTATTGGATTGGTTGTCAGCCCTGAGGAACCTTTCTTTATTTTCTATTGTTGATTTACTAGATCTATGCAACTTTTGTAACTGATTGTTTACCCTAGTATATTTCCTGTATACTTGGGTGACTCGTTTTTTATGATTTATACAATTTTATTACTTATCAAAAAAAAAACCTTAACTGCTAATGCATATCTCTTAGTACTTATGTAAGTCATGCTATTGTGTCTCATGTTGTTGATGGCAGTTGGGTGTCATTAATATGAAGTGTGAGATGGTCGATCCAGATGGCCTACTAAAGCAGCTAAGGGTGTTGAAATCAGTAAATATTGATGGTGTTATGGTTGATTGCTGGTGGGGCATAGTAGAGGCACATGCTCCTCAGGAGTATAACTGGAGTGGTTACAAGAGGCTCTTTCAGATGGTTCGTGAGCTTAAGCTCAAGTTACAGGTGAGTTTTATATAATGATTTGGCATACACTCATTATCACTGCTCTTAGCTGTCATCAATGCAAAGTGGCATGGTGGTGCTCACTCTATTAATGGAGGAAAGGATTGGGTTTGGGTTAATTGGGTGCAGATGTTGCTGTGAATATGTTCATGGTTTATAAATTGTGAGACAGCATTAGATAATGATGATGATTTACAACCAAAGTCAGATAGCCATGAATGACAAAATGTTAATATCCAGCCAAAATCTGGGCTGGTGTTCTTTTTTTTGTTTTGGTTAAAAGGGCTTGTGTTCTTAAGTTGACTGGAGTAAGGTTTTAACGTTTTCTTATCATTTTTATGGAAAACACAAGGCCGGCTCTTCCATTTGTCCACTTAGGTGATTGCTTAAGGTCCCCAAGTATAAGAAGACCCCATAATTTGGTCCTATCGGTTCTTACTAGTCAATGATAGTTTGCAAAAAATATAGCCATGAATGTTTTCTCAAACATGATATATATTTTGAAATCGATAGTTTGGATTTATTTTTAGAACTAATTTTTTACATGGAGAAGAAAATACTACTATTGACTGCTGCTTCTGCAGTAAGAAGTTTTTCTAGATTAAAATTGATAAAATCCTACTAAAGATCGAGTATGGCACAAGAAGTGAGAGAAGAACAGATTTTAAATTTAAAAATATATATATAACTAGAAAGTTAAATAAATAATATTTAATTGATATTTAAGTATAAAATTTTTAAAATTTATATATAACTAGAAAGTTAAATAAATATTATTTAATTGATATTTAAGTATAAGAAAAAACTTTTACTTAAAATTGTCGCCTCAGGTTTCGAAGTGTATCTGGCCGGCCCAGGCAAAACAGTTAAAAATAATGCCTGACATGCAGTTATGATTGGTCACCGTACATGGTTGCTTTAATTAATTATTCTGAAGATCCATTCCGCATCTAAATCTCAAATTTCTGTTTGACATTGGTTCAGGTTGTGTTGTCATTTCATGAATGTGGGGGCAATGTTGGTGATGATGTTTGTATTCCACTGCCCCATTGGGTGGCAGAAATTGGTCGAAGCAATCCTGACATTTTTTTCACTGATAAAGAGGGAAGGCGTAATCCTGAATGTCTCTCATGGGGAATAGACAAGGATCGGGTTTTAAGGGGCCGGACTGCTGTTGAGGTATTATTTTGTTCTGTATTACTGTCAAGCGTTACTTGAGTTGTGTTCTCATAAACCTCAGCCAATGACTTTCAACATTAAATCCTAATTGACATTATTTAAAGGCGTATTTTTTTTACTGTTAAATGGTCCTTTTTTTGTTTTGGAAAGTAAGAAAGTGTTGTAAAGAAAACTGTACAAAGGCAAAGGACCTTAGCATATATAAAGCACAGCAAAATAAAACACAGGACGTCAGCACCCATAACCGGCTTTACGCCAACAAAATGAACTAAAAAAGCTACAAAACCAAAGCTACACAAGATAGAATGAGTCCTCGTGTCAGGCTCATTGAAGCCAAAGATGCTGCTGAGTTCTCTTTAAATTCTTCTACAAGCTAAGATTTGCTCTGCTACAATCTGGGTGTTTTTTCTTAAAGGAAATTCAAACAACATAGTTCTTCTTGCTAGATGGGTGACCCTTATTTTTCCTCTTGAAGCCATGTGAGTATTAATCTTTAGCATGGAATCATTATTGGTTTCTTCTTTGGTAAATGGTGTAGGTTTACTTTGACTACATGAGAAGCTTCCGGACAGAATTTGATGAGTTCTTTGAGGATGGCATCATTTCCATGATTGAAGTTGGACTAGGACCATGTGGGGAGCTCCGTTACCCATCTTTTCCTGTAAAGCATGGTTGGAGATATCCTGGCATTGGTGAATTCCAGGTACTACTTGAATAAGCATGTTTATAATTAATAGATGTCTACCATTTTTGCAGAATTAGCTGGAAAATCTCCACAAGTTGCTCTCTTTAATCTTTTAGCATAATTTTTCCCCCTTTTCCTGGCTAGATGGCATACAAGTAATTAAAATTTGAGATTTTCTGTGCCTTGTATGGTATTTTATCTTTCATATTGTTAATATTTTTGTAGTAATTGTAATAGTAATAGTAAGTTATAAATCATGACTTACAGAAATGATGACTTGCAGTTCTGGAGCCTAATGTAAAATATCATACTTTAAAATAATCTTCTTCAGGTTACTTCCATTTCCTTGAAGCGAATGTTACAGGCACTGCTTTCAGTTTCAGATAAAATAACTTATTTTCTTTGACTACTTAACAAAAAACAAGATATCTTCTCAGGAAAAGAGAAAAAATCATATAACTTACTTTTATTTAAGCTGCTCTATAGAGAACTGAAGTTCTGGATAGGAAGTTTTGTCAAAACGTGTAACTATGTAAGCAATGTTTGTTTTAAAGGGCTGCCCTTTTACTTGAGGAAATCAGCTATTTCTGAAATCTTGACATAGGAGAATAAGAAAATTTTCATTTTGAGTATGATAACAGTATTATACACAGATTGCTGATCATCTCAACCCATAGTTGCTATTGTCTCTTTACACCAATCATGCTTTTTAATCCTGAAAGAGTACTTTTATAACATCTCCCTTTATTTCCAGTGTTATGATCAATATTGTTGAGAAGTCTAAGGAAGGCAGCAGAAGACAGGGGACACTCGTCATGGGCAAGAGGACCAGATAATGCAGGTTCCTATAATTCCCGGCCTCTTGAAACGGGATTTTTTTGTGATGGAGGTGATTATGATGGCTACTATGGAAGGTTCTTCCTGAATTGGTATTCTCAAATTGTAGTTGATCATGGTGATCGTGTACTTTCTCTAGCAAAGTTAACTTTTGGTGGGACCCGCATTGCTGCAAAGGTGTGTTATATGAGAGATGCTATTTTTTTTTGGGTATTTAAATTTGAAGATTTCTTTCAACTTCATTCTTTTCTTTTTTTTTATTACTATTTTCAAGCTGCTTTCAAGGCTAAGCACCTTCATCTTCACTATATTTATTGAGTTTTTTTAGAAGTTGCTTTATTAGTTATGGCTTAATTCAGTAATCCTGTGTTTGGATGAGGAATTTTTGAATCTTGAATGTTGTTTTGTTAGTTATGGCTTAATTCAGTCTGTTTGCCGTATTTTAATTGCTGAGCAGCTACCAGGTATTTACTGGTGGTACAAGACAGCCAGTCATGCTGCTGAATTAACTGCTGGGTTCTATAACTCTTGCAATCGTGATGGTTATGCTGCAATTGCAGCAATGCTAAAGAAGCATGGAGCTGCATTAAACTTCACATGTGCTGAGATACAAATGTTAGGCCAGCATGAGGACTTCATGGAGGCATTGGTAGATACTGAGGGGTTAGTATGGCAAGTAAGCACCAAGTATTTGAAGCCTCTTGATGAGCTTTGCTATTTCCTTAAATTTAGTTTGCAATTAAATTGTATAAAGCCAGAATATAATAAGAAACCCTGTGTGTCTATCAATTCTAGCAAATTTAATAATAATTTTGCAAATGATCGCTTGAACTCAACTGTACAGATCTGTAGTTGGAAGCTTTTAGCAATGACAATCCTAATTGTCTATTTCAGGTGCTGAATGCTGCATGGGATGCTTGCATACCAGTTACTAGTGAGAATACACTTTCTTGTCACGACAGAATAGGCTATAACAAGATATTAGATACTGCCAAGCCCATGAATGATCCAGATGGGAGGCATTTTTCGTCTTTTACCTACCTTAGGGTTAGTCCACTTCTTATGGAAAGACACAATTTCATGGAATTTGAACGGTTTGTCAAGAAAATGCACGGTAAAGCACTGTAGACACTCAAATCTTTTAAATATTGTCCAATACAAGTATTCAGATTTTATTTTACTTGATGTCTTTCTCGATTGAGCACCCATTTGGTAGGGACAGAATCAACTTCCCTGTTTGCCTTGGAAACAGATTTCCTTCAGCATGGATTTTACTGAACCAATCTGCATATTCTTGAGATCATTTGAAAAGGTGTAAAGAATAGGTCAAAATCCTGGACTTGCATAACTGGCTTCCGTAGACACTAATTTTTTAATTTTTTTTGATAGATAATTGAAGTTTATTAATGAAAAGAAAAGAAACAATGTATTCATGATGGTGAACCCACTGCACTTGTAACAAATACAAACAAATCAAAGAGAAGAACTAACAAACATAAGAAAATCTGAAATGGAACACTGTGTGAACTCCCAAATACGAGACCATTCAAACAAAGTCCCAGCGAGCATAGACCTTAAGAGATCTATAGGTCTCTCAATTTCTTCAAAAACTATGAAATGATTTCATTTGATTGGATACCAAGCACTGAACTTCTTACTACATCCATTCAATGGATTCCAAACTAAATGGACAAATGACTGGTTTTTGAATTGCTTAAAACTTTTATGTGATCTAAAGAAAAATGTAATATTTATTAGACCATACATAAGAGCAGTATAGGTTATTTTTTAGGGTATTGAATTCCAGTGTTGGCATTGATTAAATTTATGAATTAGAATTGCTTCACATAATTTAATTGTTGCCATTCTGAATGTGGTCATTTGTGGGAATTTTAACTTAATGTCTCGTTTTCACTGCAGGGGAAGAAGTTCTTGATCTCCAGGTATAGTGGGATCAAGTCTCTCCAAAATATGTATTATTTATCTCTTCCCCACAAAATATTGGGGTTACTGTGTTGCAGATTACGGGAATAGTATTTTTGCTATTATCTATACTAGGTAATTGACTGCTAGATTGGGCCATTTTTTTATCAAATACAAAGCCCAACCAAGATGTACAAGTAATTAATAGATAGATTTAATGTAATTATTTTTTAACGTCATCCTCTTGAATGAATCAAGTAGAATCTTCATCAGTGAATTAGATTATTGTTGCACCCCATGAACACTTTACCTAACATGTTAGTAGTTTGGTGGAAATATTTTGTTTGCAGTTATGTTGTGTTTTAATAGGGCAAAACTTAGGTGCAATACATTAGATTTCTCAATTAAATTCAAACAATTGGTTGTATTGATTAATAAAACACAAACAATGTCATTATTTTGAATGACATTAAATTTAGTACAGGCATGTGTATGCATTTAATTAGGAAAACTAATCTACTGCACCTAAGATACTGGATCTAAATTTTGCTCTTATAAAATAATATTTCTTAACTAGTCTTCATATAGTCACTTTATTTGCAAATACACTTCGTGCTTTGTGAATCTCAGGCCCTCTTAGCAGAATTGTTTTCATTTGAAGTTTTTAAGATGAGAATAATGCTGATTGACCTTTCCAAGGTAAGCTTAAGAAATGTGACATACGTTTGTGATTAGGATATAGGAAATGATAATGATCCTCCATTCTAAATTTTCATCCTCTAAATAGTTGGAGTTAAAAGGCCAACTTCTAAAACAAGGTGGTAGTTTTGGGTTTGGCTTCCCTTTTATGCACAAAAGATGATATGGGTACGACATTTGTTCCAAAATGATCACGTGTTAGCCATGTGTTCTATCTGGTGCTTCTATGCACTTATGGGAAATCTCACCCAATAAAATATTATTACCTACTATAATGCATGTGACAAACTTACTTATAATAGCAGACATGATCCTATTATCCTTGAATGGTTGTTTCTTATCAATACTATTAGGGTCATATTTTCTATGTAATTGGTTAATCCTTTGACAAAACACACTTTACTTGTAACTGGGTAGATCTAAGTTGAGTTTAATGTATAATGTAGTACCCAAGCCCAATGGTACTTCCTATGCAGGGATTGGGCTTTCAATCTATTTGTTAATGGGTATTCCTGAACTCTTACTAGGGTAAGTTTCAAATGCTGCCTTGATAGCCTAACTGTATAACCTTTGTATCTCTCGTGCTTAATTCTCTCTCTTCCCTAGTAATTTTCCTCACACCATCTCTCTTGTTTCTCACACCCTAGTTTCTACCAACCAACCCTCTCTCATCCATCCTACCTCCCATTTTGTGGTCTCCCCTTAGTAGGGGCCCAGATGATTACCTTTCCATCTTTTCTCATGTGGCTCCCACTTCTACCTAGATTCCTTAGTAAATTGGTCCATTATGAGGATTCTCTTGAAACTTACACTTGACGCCGAATAATGCTCAGCAACAGATTCCCCCGAAGCATTACTAGCGTTTGAAGACCAATCTGAGTATTGGCTGTTACCCCTTCGGTCATCCCTAACCCATTCATTGATACTGGGCCAAGCTTAGTCCAATAACAGTAGGCCATTTTTTAGCACCGATCTTATGTCTTTGTACTATTGCTACTGGGCTAGGCCCATCCTAACAACAATGGGCCCGATTGTGGTCACCTATCCCATGTTCCTACATATCAAGTATTATGTTGTATAAACATATCAAGTGGTATCATTAAAGACATAAAAACTGATCCAATAAACAAACGAAGAAAAATTGTTTCATTAAAGCTCAACACAAGTTCGATACAAGCTGCTATCGAGGATTAATGAGGAAGCTCAACACAATCTCGACACAAACTCGATCTATCGAGAATTACGATTTTAGATTTCTCAGATCTGAAATTTGGCCCATAATAACTTGAATGATTAGGGTTTCTCTCTCTACAACCCTAGTCATATATATGCTTATTTTAAAAGTCATCACTAACGAAAACAGAGACCGAGAACTCATATTCTTTGTGCGAAGCTACAATGTTTGTGCACCTTAGGGTTTTGTAATCAAATGCTTTCTGATCTTCATCATTCATGAAGCAAAAATTTTGCAGCCAACAATAATCGATCAAGTTGTTGGAATTAGTCACGTACTGGGATCTGTTCTAAGGAGTTAATCACAGACTGGAGATATTTGTAACAAAGGAGAAAAGTATGCTAGAAGATCAAGTCCAATTGAGTATTGGAGTAAAGGTTCAATTGTAGGTTGGTATTTTAGGATAGTCCTAGGTAGTGATAAGATTCCTTATACTTGTAACTACTTGATTATTGATTAGTGAATTCTTGAGAGTGGTGATTTTAAATTCACCTGGTGGGAGTTTTTGCCTTACGAAAGATTTTTTCCATCTGTCAACAAATCACCGTATCAATTTAATTTCTGCTGCAATTAGTTTATTTGGTGATTTGTTTGGTGTCTCTATGATTTGCATATAATTTGACCTAATTAATAAAATTGAGTAATTAAATTAATTAACCGAGATCAATCTATTTTAACTCAACAAATATCTCTCACAATATTTTACCGTAGATTCCACTATGATTCCTTTTCATTTTCTTTTTATTTAAAAAAGATATTATTTTTGGCGTGGAAATATCATTTCTGGTGACAGAAAATCTACCTCATAAAAACCAATGTCTTGAATCCCTATGTTTTTATTACTATCTTATTAAATGATCTGCAACGCCTTAAGCTAAAGTTAAGACTTAGGTCCAAGACTATAATTCGGTGTAGCAACTTTTTAAAAAAATTTAAAGCTAAGGTTTTTATTACCTTCATACACTTCATCAAATGCTAGCATATACCATCCAAAAAAACAAAGATAGCATGTGCTCTCGACCAGCATTCACCAGCTGAATGCTTGCTGAACCTCAATACTTTAATTTCGTTATCAGAAAGGACAAAGAGTGCAATGACAGAATCACATTTTCATTAAAAATAAAAAATCTTTTTACATTTGATCAAAGTGGGACGAACATGTACAGCCTTCAAGTCTATTATCAGATATCCCCATATGGATTGTAACCCAACATAACTCATGAACCCCTTACAAAAGGGTTTGTTGATATGAATGAAAGAATGATTTTTGTATAGCTAAGTTACAGTATGAAAATTTTTCAGAACATTTTATGACTTCTTGAACACCATGTGACCAGAATCATCCTCGTCAAATAGACGCTCCACAAATCCATCCCAACTTTCCCTTCTTCTATTAAAGGATAAGATTTCCTCTCTTGACTTGGCAGAATTCTCACCTCCTTCCATTTCATGAAATGTTCCATATGTATGAGGTGAGAATGCTTGAGGGATATCCAAAGCAATGGCTCTCTGAAGTGCTGCCTTGTATTCCTGGCTGTGTTCTCGGGCAAGAGACTCCTGACGTTTCATCCTCTGCTTTGTTGGGATTGCCATAATTTTGTCTTTCTCCCGCATTAACTGAAGTCAAGAGAATAACATTTTTAAACCACTGCAAAGAAACAAAATAAGCTCTTGATCTCAACCACTTAAACAAAAAGCGGTACTTAGATATACATGTCTACTTTAAATTCACTATAAAGACATTGGATTAGTGTTTATAAGAGAGTCAGTTAAGAATCGATAACATGGAGAATTCTTGGAATACTGAAAAAGAATTTAATTGATTTAAACTAGCCATAACATAATTTATCCAAAAAAAAAAACTAGCCATAACATAGAGATTCATATGAACATTGCAGCAGTAGCAGAACCCATATGGCATGAAAATTGGAACAGGATAGTGTTCTACTTAAGCTTGTGAAAGCCATTTGATAAACAAATATAAGCTTGTAAAAGCAAATAGATTTATCAAATGATAAACGATAAAAAAGGGCATCTATAGAAAAAATAATCAAATAAATGGTTTGCAAGAGCAGTTTTCAAGTGCCTCCAATCCTTCATATTTAAAGCTTGGATGTAGGAGCTAAGAATCTAGGCACAGTACCATCAAAACCCAGGCAGGGAAGGGAAAGGCTTGTAAGATAATCCCATGGATACTTGGGCGCTTGTAAGAAATTAGCTCAACTGTGTATGTGTAAGTTCTATGTATTGAACAATTCTCATATGATTTTAATAAATGCAGCTGAATAAACATGGAACCGATATGATTATGTAATTTCCACAATGCTTTGTGATAATAAATGTCTTCTCTTTCACAACGGCCAAATAAAATGGTATTTGCATCCTAACTTCAAACGGGAACAATATTGGGGAGATAGACTTGTTTCTATTACCAAATTCTATTGATGATAACTTACATCAAGAGCCCTTTGTGATTCTCTCTCTACCCAAATGAGAGCATGGTCAGAAGTTGCATTGCAAGAGAGAACCACGTGATCAAACCTCCCATCCACAGGTACCGCTGTCCTCACAACTGGTGGAAATCTTCCTAACCTGCAACATGGAAAGAAATTGCACATGAAGCACCAAACTGGTGCCATAATTTAAAAAAATCCCAGCCCAAAGGGTGGATATGATGTATATATCATTCAATAACAAAATTTATTTATCTAAAATTCATAGATATTTATATGAAATTGTTTCATAAATGCCCTAAACAAGTTTAAGACAGTTGTATTGAAGCACCCCATAACTTTGCATCATGGCTACTGGCTAGTATCAAAGTTGGTCCTCTGGCTCTATTTGAGCTCAGTGCTTGATAGCTGTGAATCCACAACATCGTGCTTGGGATGGGTTCATAGGTTCTTCATGAGGTGATGTCAGGTGGCACAGATCAACTTTGGTGAAGCCAAATCCAGACTCCAGCATATCATGTTACCCCACCCACCCCAAAAGAATCAGGGAAGAAAATATTTTGTCGTTCCAAAAGATGGTGCCCATACAATGTGCCCTAAAGAGCACCACCAAGCGACATAAATCTCCCAGGACCTAGCCCCTCGCATAAAATTTTTATACAAACATAGCGGCTAGATACCTACTCAGAAACAATCACTAATCTCATCAAACTCACTTCTATATCCCACCCCAAAAAAAAAAAGTTATCTTCCTCTCACTTGCTCAAGTTGCTCTGTGACAGTAATCATCAAGATAGTGCCTCTTCCTAATTGACCTAATGTTGGGATCATCATGCTCAATATGAACCTTATTATACCTTAAGGGCTTCCGCTCAACAATGTGATAGAGGCGACCAGGTGCATAGAGCCGCCTTGGATCTTTAAGCATCTTCTCCTCCAGGGTACATGTATCCTTCAAGCACATTAGGCACAATAAACATGGCAAACTGTCCAAATGAAGGAAACCAAACTTAGAATCTCACCTGGATGGTGCACTCTGAATAGTATCAGAAAATAAATTAGTAACAGACTAAAAATACATGTGTATGAAAGAATTTATTTTGTGCAATAATTATTCATGGTTTCCTCAAGGAGCTCCCAATAAATACTGGAGCCTTACTTCGTTCAGAGAAAATAAAGAGGGATACATCTTTGGTGTGGTTGGGAGTCTTGGGACCAGACCATAAAAAAGAATGCTTCCAATTTCACAAGCAGATGAAATACAAACTTTGAAAGAATTATTTATGACTCTCTATCTCCCCCCTCCCCCCAACCCAAAAAAAAAAAAAGATGGTGGGAAGAAAGAAAACAATGATTGTCATTAAAAGTTGAAAGAAATTTATTCCGTTTTACACTGCAAGCAGTGTGCTCTCACCATCTGTCCTCAGATGTACAAGAGATCAGGAGTTCAAGTCTTTAAATTCCATCCCCCCCACCCCAATACAATCAATACATTCCAAGACTAATAGAAGTCATCTTTTCCTTAAGTTCCTTCCACAATGTCGGTGTCTTGGTCTAATGATAAAGAGCTATCATCAAGAGCAAACGCCATAAGTTGAAACTCTAAAAAAAAAGAGAATCATGCATGCTAGGAACTACCAAATGAAAGAATGGTGACTATGACATACTATTTTTTACCAGATAAGTGATTTGAATACATCTTCCAGGGCAGTGGTTGTCCGAGGTAAGAAATCATCCTGGTTCATTAAAACAACTCTTATTAAAAACAATAGAACATACAATCGTCCATATGCAAAAAGGTCATCAATATAAATTGTAATGTAATACTGGGAAAGAACTAACTTTTTTTGACATTTAAACCCTTAACTAATGCACCCATATTATGTTTGCAAACCCATCCTGCTTATGGTAGCTAACTTGATCATCAAATTTATGACGTGCTTTGTAAGAAGATTTGCTGCTCGTCTAATAGTACATCCCTTAACACATTCATCTCTGGCAAATTAGTTATATAATTCTAAGGAGTAATGAATCAATGATTCAGTAAATGCTTCGGTTGTAAAATTTTTGTGTTGACAAAGATTAATACAAGCAATAGTCTTTTACCATTTCAAAGTGTGACAATACATTTACCAAAATTATTAGATGATGAAAAATATTACCATATATCATTTTGAGTTTTTGACTATATCATGATGAAGACAATATGCACAACTAAACCTGGTCCACTGAAAATATCACACTTCTATTCCAATATAAGTCAATATTAACCAAATTACTGATGGCAAGGCACCCAAATCTACAGTGGAATCTGATGATCGTACCTGGAGTACAACAGAACTGATAATATCTGCATATCTGACAGCCAAATTTAGAGACATACACCGAGCAGGAGCTACAGCATAGCATCTGATCCTCTTTCTCTCAATGTTTCCCAATTTACCCAGATTCTGAACTACCACCAATGTCAGCAATGCTACCACCCCTGCTCCTAGGGAATGACCAGTAAATGTCAGGCTATAATTTGGATTCTTTTCAACCAATTCCCTCAAAACCTCACACTCTGCATCAAAAACCCACTCTGCTGCCTTTAATAAGCCATTGTGGACATACCCACCACCAAATTTTGTCTGCCCCAGTTTGTTATCTAGCAAAACTGCATAATCACTTTCCTTGGCTAAATTTAGTCCCCTAACTGCCAGGATTATATCAGCATTATCATGGTCAAGGTAAATCATATAAGGAGTAACACGGCCTAAAGTATCTTCATAATCTTTACGCAAGAGTACCCAATCAGGATTAATTCCATAGCCTCCAGGGGGAGCCCAAAGTGGGTTACAAATATCTTCTTCATAGCCAAATAAGATTAGGCGACAAAGGTGAGGCACATTCTCAAATTCTTCAGCAGTGGCTAGGCCCCAGTTTTCACTTTCATGGCCTGCAGTATAAAGGCATTTCTGCCACACCCAACGAGCACAGGCCAAACAGTACACACATCAAGGATGGGAAGCCCACAGACGATTGACATAGATGCCTATAAATCAAGCATGTTAACAGATACCAAGGATTATGAGTCTGTGAATTCGACAATGAAAAAATATACAAGTATAAATCATAATTGGAATTTTCCTAGAAATGGAAAAATAATGTGTTTTCATTTATTTGAAAATTGACTTAAAATTCAACTGAGTTTAACAAATATTTTGAATCCTAAAGAAGTTTCCAGCTAAAAATTAATAAAAATAGATTTTGATATTAGTTATACTGATACAAATAGAAAATATTAAATAATATGGAAATCTATAGTTTAAAAACCTTAAATCGGCAACTCAGTAACAAACATGACCTTGCAGCAGATGAAAGTTATTGGAACAAATACTCCAATAGCAGTCAATATGAAGACTGAGCTAATTGAGTCAAACAACAAGAAACTGAGCACTTCATGGAGGGTTTTAAGGAGTAATCAAAGAAAAAGATATACAAACTTACAAAGCCCAAGGTGCATGTACTACTTCACACAAAACAGCAATTCTGAATTTCAAAGAAGACCCATTTGTGGGAATATGAATTGTACACAGAATCGAGTTTTAGCTGAAGAATACAACTTTCAACCAATATGGATCAACCCCAGTTGTGGAAAACTGAAATTGAAAGAGACCCAGGTTTTAGAACTTTAAAACAAAGACTTATTAGGTTTGTGGGCATAGGGTTTTTGGGAACAAAAGCAACAAATATCAGCAGCTGTACACAGACACAGGCATAATAAAATAATTACTTGGACCCCTTACAAATTATTATAAAAACAATTAAAAATCATATTTTGATTAAAGAAGACTGGAAGTTAATAACAAACTGAGGTTTTGGAGGTGGTGCTGAATTGGGAAAGTTAACTTAAAGCTCAAAGACAAAAGAATTATACTATATAGAATAAAAATAAAAACAAGAATGAAAAAAGAAAAAGAAAAAAGGGGGACTGAAAGAGAGAGAGACAAGGAAGACAGAGTTTTTTTTTTTTTTTTTGGGAATGACAAGGAAGACGGAGTTGAGTTGTCAGGTATGGCTGTGGTGTACGTACCTGCTAGTCAAACATTTTTTTTTTTTTTGGGTTGGCTTCAAGAATCTACCTTCCTTCAATGCTCTAGATTCCATATGCTTGTATGACGTTGGTTTGAGGGTTTAGGAGCTGTTTGGCAACAGTTTTAAGTTGTTTTTTCATAAATAACTAAAAAATCCAAACAATATTATTAGTTACCCAACGTTTCAAACAAATGTGATTTCTAACAAATTGAGTCCAATGGACTCGATTTTGGGCTTATAAATCGAGTACTTTGTACTCAATTTTCCTATCGTAACACCGGCTGAGTTGGACAAAGAATCCACGTAGGCACAAAAATCGAGTTCATTGAACTCGGTTTTGGGTCAGGAAAATCGAGTCCTTTGGACTCGATTTCCAATTTCCAAGTCTATCACGTTTCACACTAAGATCACGTGAAATCACTTTAAAGGAAATCGAGTCCAGTAGACTCGATTTTGGATCCCCATTGCTTTTCGAGCACGTGGACATAACTCGAGTAACTAGACTCGATTTATCTGCTTTTAAAAATCGAGTCTACTGAACTCGATTTCTGTGAATGGTCCCCAGCCCATCCACGTGTAGTGTGGGTCCCAACTGGGACCTTTTTCCCTCTTTACCCGACTCACAAAAATATACTCTCTTATTCTCATATCCTCTTCAGCTGACCCTCAAGTTCTCACATTCCTCAAGCCTCACACAATTTGTCACCTCAAGCTCACACTCACATTCCTCAAGTCTCACACAATTTGTCACATTAACAACAATCTCTCGCAGGTAATACAATATTAAAAATATTTTTTATTAGTTAATATTATGATTATTTGCTAGGTTTTTTTTTTCTTGAGAAACAATTAGAACGTATTAGGTTTTTTTTTTTTTTTTTTGTTAGTGGAAATATTGTGATCAATTTATTTGTTCGTATATTGTGATTAGTTTATTTGCTAGTATATTGTGATTAATTGCTAGTTTTTTTTAAATTAATATTATGATTAATTATTGGGAATTTTTTTTTTGTTAGTGTAAATATTGTGATTAAATTATTTGCTAAGTTTTTTTAAAAATATATATATTGTGATTAATTATTGGGAATATTTGTTTATTTTTTGTTAGTGTAAAGATTGTGATTAAATTATTTGCTAAGTTTTTTAAAAATATATATATATTGTGATTAATTATTGGGAATATTTGTTTATTTTTTGTTAGTGTAAATATTGTGATTAAATTATTGGGAATAATTAGTATTAGGGGAATATTTAGTACCAAATATTGTGATTAATTATGTTATTACAACATATTGGGAATTTTTTTTTTTTTTGGGGTTGGCTTCAAGAATCTACCTTCCTTCAATGCTCTAGATTCCATATGCTTGTATGACGTTGGTTTGAGGGTTTAGGAGCTGTTTGGCAACAGTTTTAAGTTGTTTTTTCATAAATAACTAAAAAATCCAAACAATATTATTAGTTACCCAACGTTTCAAACAATGTGGTTTCTAACAAATTGAGTCCAATGGACTCGATTTTGAGCTTATAAATCGAATACTTTGTACTCAATTTTCCTATCGTAACACCGGCTGAGTTGGACAAAGAGTCCACGTAGGCACAAAAATCGAGTTCATTGAACTCGGTTTTGGTCAGGAAAATCGAGTCCTTTGGACTCGATTTCCAATTTCCAAGTCTATCACATTTCACACTAAGATCACGTGAAATCACTTTAAAGGAAATCGAGTCCAGTAGACTCGATTTTGGATCCCCATTGCTTTTCAAGCACGTGGACATAACTCGAGTAACTAGACTCGATTTATCTGCTTTTAAAAATCGAGTCTACTGAACTCGATTTCTGTGAATGGTCCCCAGCCCATCCACGTGTAGTGTGGGTCCCAACTGGGACCTTTTTCCCCTCTTTACCCGACTCACAAAAATATACTCTCTTATTCTCATATCCTCTTCAGCTGACCCTCAAGTTCTCACATTCCTCAAGCCTCACACAATTTGTCACCTCAAGCTCACACTCACATTCCTCAAGTCTCACACAATTTGTCACATTAACAACAATCTCTCGCAGGTAATACAATATTAAAAATATATTTTATTAGTTAATATTATGATTATTTGCTAGGTTTTTTTTTTTTTGTTGAGAAACAATTCTAATGTATTAGGTAATTTTTTTTTGTTTGTTAGTGGAAATATTGTGATCAATTTATTTGTTCGTATATTGTGATTAGTTTATTTGCTAGTATATTGTGATTAATTGCTAGTTTTTTTAAAATTAATATTATGATTAATTATTGGGAATTTTTTTTTGTTAGTGTAAATATTGTGATTAAATTATTTGCTAAGTTTTTTTAAAAATATATATATTGTGATTAATTATTGGGATATTTGTTTATTTTTTGTTAGTGTAAAGATTGTGATTAAATTATTTGCTAAGTTTTTTTAAAAATATATATATATATATTGTGATTATTATTGGGAATATTTGTTTATTTTTTGTTAGTGTAAATATTGTGATTAAATTATTGGGAATAATTAGTATTAGGGGAATATTTAGTACCAAATATTGTGATTAATTATGTTATTACAACATATTGGGAATTTTTTTTTTTGTTAGTGTAAATATTGTGATTAATAATATGCTAGGTTTTTAAAAAAATTAATATCGGGAATATTTAGTACTAATATTGTGATCAATTGTTAGGAATATTTAGTACTTTTAGGTTTTTGTCATTGGTATGAAATGGATTATGAGTTTGATACCTAAGACACCCATTTGTAGTCTTTTTAGCATAAATTATTTCAAGATATAGTTGTTTAAGATTTGTAACAAAGATTTCAATGGGTAACTAGTTGATATAATATTTTTGTTCATCATATCTTATTTGAATGGGTTTTGAAAGTCATGCCTCTAGAATGATTTCGCCGTGAGTATATGCAAGTTTGGTTGAGGTTAGTATTATTGGCATGTCATACACAAATTTTGTGATTGATGTTGATTGAGAGTTATAAATTTGTCACTAACACAATTGCAATTAATGATCTATAGGTTGATAATGATCCATATAAATATATACTACGGTGGATCCCTTAGCAATGCCAACCCTTATGACAGATTTCCATTTCAAGGTCCGAGTATCCAGTGCTATTATATGATGATACACCGTAAGTTAAAGACCTTGAGTGATTTGAAAATAAAAATTATGGAAGAGCTGGAACTGAACCCTGCTTTACATGACATACATATTACTTTCCGTTCTCCACATGAAGTCCTCAATCAATGCATTAATTACAGATATATGGTGATAATAGAAGACAAACATGTGAAGTTCATGTTTCACAAGATGCGTTAATGGGAACAAGTAGCAAATTTTGAGTTGTACGTCACTTTGGAGCCACGTGCGGAAGTCGGCGCAGAGGATATTGTACAAACAACTACATTTCTACAGTTTGCAGTCCTAGACGATTAATGCACCACGTTGGAAGGCTATACACTCCCTTTCAAGAAACACCAAGAACAGTTGAGAGTAAACCTGGTAATAGATATGAAGATCAATTTTGTACACATCGAGGTGAATCCTCTACACTTCTAGTAGTTGAAGATGAAGACGAACACTGTGTTGGAGAAGATCTTGACGATAGAGATGAGTACGAAGAGAGGATTAAGCAAAGTGACTTTGATAGAGGTGTTGATGACCATGAAATTACTCTCAATCCTAATGTTGATGATATGGATGAATGTGATGAAGATGATACAGACACTACTGTTAGAGTTCAGCATGTTATAAATGCGACCCCCATTTATGAACCTCCCACCTTATGATTTTATGAAAATACTTGGGAAAATATGGTTGATCCTAAAGTTAGTGAGCAAGCATTTGCTTCTTCTTGGAATGCGGACATGAATTTTTGTACGGGGTTGATTTTTGCGAATAAAGAAGCAGTGAAACGTGCATTAACAATTTATGCTGCAAAGCATAATAGAAACTTTCTATTATGTAAGTGGTACGTTGGGGCAGTCATGAAGCCTAAACAGGAAATATGGAGGGTCACATCTTATGGATGTCCTCACAGTTGTATGACCCTTGGCATGGCTCTTGATGGTAGAATGATGGATTGTAATTTTCTTGCAGCAGAATTTGTTCTAACGTTGCAAGAAAATCACACGGCAATAATTCAACATCTTAGAGATTACATCAAAGGGAAGTATTATGAACATAAGCTTTCTTACTATAAGATATGAGATGCGAAACAAAGGGCTATTGCAAAGATATTCGATGATTGGAAAGAGTCTTACGAAAGGTTGAAAAAGTTGTTGTTGGCATACTTAGATCAAGAAACTAGCACCTAGTACTGGTATCTCACTGAAACGAGGGAGGAAGGTGTTACAATATTGCGATATGTATTTTGGGCTTTCGCTCCTTGCATTCAAGGATTCAAACATTGTAAGCTAGTGATCAGTATTGATGGGACCCATTTGTATGGTAAATATCGAGAGATGTTGACGATTGTAATGGCCATCGATGCCAATAACAAGGTTTTGCCTCTCACCTTTGCTGTTGTGGACAAAGAGTCAAGGCCTAGTTGAAGGTAGTTTTTAAATTGCGTCAGGTTTGCACTGGGGGATGTGATAGCAAATAAGGACATTTGCATAATTTCTGACCGACATAAGGATATTCAAAACGCAATTGCAAACTGGCCTAGAAATGATCATGAACGAGTACGAGTATACCACAGATATTGCCTTCGACATGTTGCTAGCAACTTCAACACGCATTTTCAGGACGCCACTTTAAAGTCATTGGCCTTGAAAGCGGGGTATGCTACTCAGGAAGCTAAATTTGAGTTGTACATGCAACCTATCAAGGAAGCCGAGATCGAGGCCCTTAGGAAGAAATTAGCCACCGAGCAACAAGTAAGTGAACCCGACCCATCCATCATGCCATACACATATCTAATGAAAGATGATATAGACAAGTGGACCCAACTACATGATGGCGAATACCGTTATGGGGCTATGACAACCAATGTCTCGAAGTGCTTCAATGGAGTACTCAAAGGTGCTCGTGGCCTGCTCATTGCAGCACTGGTTGAATTCACTTGGAGCAAATTTGTCGCGTATTTCCATGATCGACACAAAAAAATTACTCATGATCTCTTGGAGGGCAAGGTGTGGAGTAAATATGCCTTAGAAACCTTTGATGCAAATCTGAAAAAATATAAAACACACCAAGTAAGGCCGTTTAATAATGTCCATGGTATATATCAAGTAACGACTGCGTACAACATCCACTACTCTGGAGGGGGGCAACATAGTCATGCAATAAACATATTGGCCAGAACATGTGGTTGTGGAAAGTGGCAAAATCGAAAGATCCCTTGTTCACATGCAATTACAGTTCTTCAGTCCTTGGGCCAAGATACAAGTACATATATCGATCCATGTTATAGTTTGGAGAACGCCATTTGCACTTACTCACACCAATTTGTGGTGCCAAAGTCAGAGTCATTGTAGAGGGATATGGAAGGTCCAAAGTGGGTACCTGACCAAGACCTGTTGCGGGCCAAAGGTCGACCTTTGAAGTCTAGGATACAGAATGAGATGGATAGGGTCCCGCGAAAACCGGGAAGCCAAAGGCTAGATTCTGACTTGAGGGAGAATCAATAAAAGCAGAGTTGTGGACTATGTCATCAACATGGGCATAACCGTAGAAGATGTCTGCTTTCCCGTGGGGCTTCGACAAGCAGTAATGACCCAAACTAGGTAAGTGATGCTTTTATATAAAATGCCATGATTGTATCAATTAGCCAAGTTGCGTAGATTAGTACCTTTGTTTTGGCTTTTGGTATCTAACGATAATATTTCAATTTTTGTCAGGTATGCAGATACTCGATTTTGGAATGATATTGTAGATGTAAATTGTGGTTCTCTTTATTGTGTATTCGAAATTTGTACTGGGTTGTATCGGCACAATTATTATTTTCTTTTATCACTAAATGCACTTGTACTCAAAGTATTCTATATCTAATGTACCTGTTTCTATATTGTGATATTCTGAATGTTTAATTTTATCTTTCAATTAGTTGTTAATTATTTCTATTAGCTGTTATACTCATCTGCGTTGGTGCTTCTTGTTGAGACTATAAGTCATTTTTTTGTCTTTTTGATAAGTAATTATAAATCTTTTTTCATTAGTTGCTCTACTCATCTGCATTGGTGCTTCTTGTTAAGCCCTTCTCCATCTTAACTTTTTACTTATGAGCTTTCAACATTGGACTGGCGTAGCATTCATATCAATTAACTTGTCTGAGGTACGGTTTCATTACAATATTATAACCAGATGGTTTTTCCAATCCTTTCATTTTGCATTCTCTTCCTCGTCTGTATAGCTTTGGATTTTTTTACCACCCTCTTTTCATCAAGTCTTACCTTATTTTTACTCTGCATGACATTGTTCACTTACTTTTTATAGTTTTTAGTCTTGTTAAGCTAATGGTGCCATTACTTGTGACTAGCAGAAAAGAACCAATAAGGTGGTTCTCTAAAGGTTTTTCTTATGCTTCAGTTGACATATTGAAATAGAGAGAGCAAAATATGTTGTGTTTCTGCACTACATTAAAAAAAAAAAGGAAAAAAAAAACGAAAAATAGCACATAAAAATCAACTTCAAACTGATCGAGTTTGTCCCTACTCTTTGCCTGAAAACCTGAAGTATGGGAAGTCGAGTACTAAACGCAGAACTCGAGTCTATAGGACTCGATTTATAACTGCACATAAATCGAGTACTATGAACTCGAGTTATATGTTGGTTTTTTTGGGGGGGGGGGGGGGGGGGGGGCTTCCTAGCCATCAGGCCCTTGTGTGATAGTGATACACCCATTGCAGTCTCCTACACTGAATTATAAGTTTAACATGCGTTAGCTAATTTCTAATAAGTTTAACCATTCTAGTTGAAATGAAACTAAACTTCAATTAAAGTGGCAACATTCTCGATCACTCAGTAGCTCCATTCAACATTTGCGAAAAATTTGTGACAAACTACTGAAAAAGGCTTTCTTTTACCCAACCAGCTAATGATATTTCTCAAACATGGCCAGGTTTTTTGGTAAACAAAATGGCATAACCTTCACTGATATGTGATTACAAATAGAACATGTTTTCACTAGTTCATCATGTACTAAATTAATATTGTGATTTGCCACAAGTTCATAAGCCATAAGATTGATAGCAAATTTGACATCCTGTTACAGTTGGGATTTTCCTCTTGCATTCTGCCTTTGCAGATGATTCTAAAGCATCAACTTTGTCAGTTGGAGCAATCTTCGATCCTTTGCCACACCCTTTACGTGCAAATTTCAGTGCTGAGTATTATGATCAACAGTCCCCATTAAATAGTAACATTCAGGTACATGAAGCTTTCCTTTAAGGCTCTTCTTTTCCTCCTTCAGATGTATAGAGAGTCGATGTTGCAAACATGATTCATCAAGAGGAATCCCGGATAAAATCATTATGTTAACATGTCCAATACAAATTACCAAGTTAAAGCAAGCATTAAATTATGGCAAACTGCATTGCATTCTTGTAGAACTGAGTGTAGGAAAAAAATCACTGGGGGAAATTGGGAAACAGGCCAAAAGAATGTCTTTTCATATAACAATAATGTTTTTACTAAATAAAGAACAACTTCACACAAAAGCAGCACACAAAAGCAGCACACCAGCCTTGGAACCATGAGAAGCATGGCAATAATTTGCACTTTTGGAGAACATGTCAGCAAAGTAAACACCCTTCCCAAACATGTAACCTGTTACAAGTGCTTCAGGTGGAGCTATGCGCAAACCTGATAGAATACAAGTTAGGCTTAAATATTTTTAACTTATTGATGGAGATTTTTAGATCACATGATG
This sequence comes from Castanea mollissima, assembly GCA_014183005.1. Taxonomy (NCBI): domain Eukaryota; kingdom Viridiplantae; phylum Streptophyta; class Magnoliopsida; order Fagales; family Fagaceae; genus Castanea; species Castanea mollissima. Next base: position 5,183,126 of record JACAVU010000005.1, read on the forward strand.
TGAAAACACACACACACGCAAGTTTATTAGTACTTATGAATCTTGAGAGGAAAATAATGACCTTCGGATAAAATGCCAGTCCAATTTGTAAGCCGAGAACCATGCCATAAGAGCATTCTATTCTTCACACTGTTAAACTGCTTGCAGGAGTAATAGGCAATTAATTAGGATTTAAAACCTAACGAATTACTTATATATCAGAACCTAATGAGACAAATAAAAAATTGTTGAAAATATCTACAATGATAGAAATATTTTGTAATAAAGGTTTTTAACTTCCACAGAAAATGCCTCGTCACCTTTTTGAAGCGTTCAAATTCACCCTCTCTTGATACCCTGAATATTTGAACAATGTCCACAGTGTAATTTGAGTGTGTTTTTGCATGAGTGTTCTGCATATTTTGCAACCTGAAAAGATGAGGAAACAAAAACTATGTATCAGATCTATATACCAAAGTGGGCAGCTAATAAACCAACTCATGGAGTCATAAGCTATATTTTGCATGTATTATAGTTTGGGGTTGGGGGCATTCTTTTTTAATGTCCTTAGGGGTGTGTGTGTGTGTGTAAATAAGTATTACTATTAAAAGATCTGGTACATGGTGTATATGACCAATGCTGTATGAGGGAGATTGAGTGTGCATGACAAGAGGGGTGTCATTGAAATCAATGCTGAGATCAAAGGATGGTGGAGTAAGGGATAGATGAGCAGGGTCAGAAAATGTACATAGGGTGGGTGAAGGAATCTCGGGGTGAGAAGATGTATGTGCAGTGGGTACAGGGATCTATAGGTTAAGAAATGCGGGAGTAGTACGATGAGGGATCTCTGGGGAAGGAGATGTATGTGGGGGTGGAGGGAACTCTAGGGCAGGAGAAGCATGTGGGGGTGGAGGGGGTTGATTTTGCCGTTGATGGGGTGTAGCACACTGGCCATGGCTATGGCTAGCAGGAGTTGAGCTCGTGCTTGGTCGTCCATTCTGTTCTGGCACTTCTAGATTTGCTGTATCGGCATCTTCCAAGGGAAGATGAGCAGCTAGATAATGAAGGCAATCCACTTCCTTTAGCATAGCTGTAATCAGCTTGTGCTTAGGACTGCCTACTACATAGCGCATCAACATTTGCTTGTGCATGGTGACCTGCAATTTTTGTAATACAATTAGTGCACCTAACGCAAAATGGTAATACGTAACAAAATTTGGAAAGAAAGGTCAAAGCGATTACCGTAATAAGAAGTGAGGCACTAGTGTGGTCGACAAACCTCCATGTGACTTTACCATACTAGCCGAAGTATGGATGAACACTCGACATAACACCCTCTAGTCGTGCTCCATTACATAGTTCCTGTGCTCTCGTATTCCATACTTGGATGTGGCTAAAATGTCTAACCCTCCAATCCACTTCAATCTTCCCTCTCAGGTCTATCTTATGAAGGGCATCATCAGTATCAACATCTTCGAGAATTTCTTGCACCATCCCAAACTGACGAAGAACATGATTCGATGTATGTTTCTCTACTAGCCAGAAACATACAACTGGCACCCTCGCCGTTCACATGTCCCGTCCTGCTACACAAAATGCAGGCAGGTGGCCTAATTCGGCTTCATATGGTTGCCACACCACCTGTTGTAGTAAAAAAAAAAAGCACAGCACATTATGCAATGTTCCATTATTTTCAACTGACATATTTTACAGTTATAACAGTATACAATATTCATAAACATTACAAGAAACACAATTTGGGTACCTAGTCAGGATACATAGAATCTAGAAGCTGACGGTACCGAACCAAACAGATTTCGGCGGGGCTATTCTTCGTGCTCACGACCCAAACCAACCTACAATGAAGAAAGAGGGAATCAATATCTACCAATTATGCAATGTAATAAAAAAGAAAAAGGATATGTATGCTGATGGAAGCTTAAAAAATCCATATTGTTTATTTTTCCTTGAAATACTACTACTACACTACATAAGCATCTTTAGTTGTAGAATAATACTTGAATAATGCTAAGTTCAAAAACTTAAGTAGTTGAATAATGCTAAGTTCAATGTGTCATATCATTTAAAATGATGGATCCAAAAAAAAAATAGAGAGAATCGGTCAAGGAAGAGACTTACTTAATAGACAATGGCGAAGATGGTAATGGTGAGCCATATGCACCATCTGGTGGGAGGTCCATCCTTAGGCACAAAAAAGGGAATCTAGACCATGCCCAATATTGAACGAGTATCAAGGCCCCACCAATCTGACTAGCCTTTTTGTCAGTTGCCTTGCATAACTCTCTGTACAACTATGCAAGGCAAGCGCTCCCCCAACTATACCGAGGTGGATTGTGAAGGTCCCTCAACATCTACAACCACATCGTATGCACCCTATCACCAAACTTGTCAGCGAAAATTGTGTCCCATAGGAGTGCTAGAATATAACACCGTGCATACTGATGCACAACAACCTCTTCTACACCATCGGGCAACCCTTGGTCAATTTTTTCAAGTAGCTTCTTAATTTGGATCCTCTATCCTTTAAGCACCACAGAATTAATAACAATTCCAAGCATTTGCTGACATTCAACAACCCACGTCAAGGCACAAGTTCCAACAATTGTCTCACCATCAATTGGAATCCCCAAAAGAACCTCCACGTTTTGTAATGTGATCGTCATCTCACCATATGGAAGGTGGAAGGTGTGGGTTTCAGGCCGCCATCGCTCAACAAATGTCGTTACCAAGTTATGATCAAGCTCTCTAAATGGGGTCCTATACAACCCCTCTAATCCAATTCTCTTGACAATGTCGAGGACGCGATCATCCACCATCGGGCTTCATTTTCGGAACTCCTCATTACGACCACAACATTTCAATACCCTCGGATCCTACACATGATAGAACCATGGTGATGAGATGCAATATGTCATTACCTTTGTATAAATGATTGTAGCTATTGTTCACAAAATAGACTATAAGTCCTTTAATTGGAATTTCCATGAGTTTATGACAACTTATTTAACGAAACGTTTTTAGTCTCCAAATTTTTTTTATACAAAAACCAAAAATACAAAAGCTATATATCAATATAAAGGTTATGCTCAAGAAGAATTACATCAACAAAATCAGGAGTATAGCCTAAAACGAAAATGATAGAGGTAGATAATTATTAAGAGACCATTTTGCAAGAACATAAGCAATCTAACTCAATCCAACTAATGGGCATGACTATGCATTCAAAGCTAGTGATACCATTGACAAACTTAGGATTTTAGAAATGAAAAAAAAAATCAACATAATGTAAAAGGATAAGAAAAGAATATAGAAATTTAGTAGGTCGTCGGTTTTAATTTTACCTGTCTTCCCAAACAACGGACAATAGATGTTCTATTAGAAACCTTAACACCGAAGGAACCCTGGGACCAGGACCGAATTCATCAACCACCTCAACAGCAACGGCAACCATACTACACAAAGTTTAGGGAGTCAAGAGTAATATAAGCACATGTTCAAGATAAATTGGCAAGGATCTCAATGTATAGCCTAATTTATTGCACAATTCTCCAAATACCACTATGCACACAAGCTCCATAAGAGATAATATTTATGTCAATAAGATAGAATCAAGTGAATAGAAAAACTAGCTAAATAGAAGACATCAACTTAAAACTACTAGGTAAGTTCGGGTGACATTGCAAGGAGAAAATTGGCATATAAAAATAATTTTCAAACATATTTGTTAGTTAACATTGTTTTCAAATTAATTAGCAAACTAACATCTCAAGTTTCTTAATATGTTAGTTAACATCATTTTCAAACTAATTAGCAAACTAGCATCTCAAGTTTCTTAAACTCGATTTCATTGTAGCAACTTGAGTCTCAGAAACTTGAGTTCCACGTGAACTTGACTCTTTAACACTCGATTTCTCTGAAACAAAAACAGAACCAAAAGGAGAAAATTGGCATAAGACACCCATTTTCAAACATATTCGTTAGTTAACATCGTTTTCAAACTAATTAGCAAACTAACATTTTGAGTTTCTTAGACTCGATCAACTATCAAAACAATAACACAAAGCAACTATCCATTAATATATTACCAATTGCACAGATAGTACATTTAACTTTTTAAATTTGAGTTAGAGTGGAAACATGATTTAAACTTAGCACCACTTTTTATAACACCATGATAAATGATCATTTGTCCCAAAGACTTAACATGTTTGAAGATATTTTGTAATTTGTTAATGGTTTTTCAAATGTTGAATTTTCTTTTGTTCATAGAAAGGGTAATGTATCTACACATTTGCTCGCCCAATGGGCAACTCTTGTGAACTGGTCTGGGCCAGTTCCCATCTCCAATTTGCCTTCTCATGTATCTCAGGCCTTTGTTAGAGATGGGTGATTCTAGCCCGATCTTTTTGTTTCTCCCATGTTTTGGGTGGAGTTTTTTTTAGCAATAAAGTATTTATTCAACAAAAAAAAAAAAGGTAAACCATAATTATAACAAAATGAAAGTGTTCTGCATGACAATTGTTCATTCCTTGATTGGCTGTGCTCTACCTAATAGATACTAATTATACGACCCATGACAAAACCAACTAAATATATGCTCATTTAATTTTAACCATCTAGTAATATGACACTTTTTCTCATACTTAAGCTGCTTATTTTCTAATGTTTCAGATGGAAGAGGACCTATCAATCCAAAGGGTCTACAATATTACAACAATCTTATCAATGAACTATCTAGCAATGATTACTATCCATTCCAATTATAAATGACAATAGTACAAAAAAACAACAAACAACATGCATGATTACTTATTGTTTTCTGCATCATCAAAGTTTTGTAGAAAGCATTTTTTCCTTCAGCATTAAAATTTGTTGTGGATCCAAGAACACAGTACAGGTAAGGCATTTTAAGGTATTAGAAGAATTTGCTAAAAAGCCTCCTGGGCATGAGGATAAGTACATTAATTTCAAGTTTCAAACTGATATATATATATATAACAAAATCATTTCAAATTCAAAAGGCTCAATTCGTATGAAATGCGAAAATTAAAATTCTGCCTAGTCTAAAAATTAAGACAAGCTTGTAAATAAAGGGGTTCCCATTTGCACTCATTAATTCTCATCTTCTACTGTTAAGTAAAGGAACAAGCATTAAACCCAAACCCTAAAAAACTATAACAACAAAAACCTAACACACTCCAACTCGAATTCAACGACTCTAAACACTAAATTCCTATAACCTAACAACAACAAAACCCTAATTCAGTGAAACAGGAACCTAGCTCTTCAAACAAAAAGAAAATAAGGCAAAAAAAAAAAAATTCCTCTCAAAGTCCTTTAAATTTGAAAAACTCACTTACATGAAATTCTAAATTCAAACCCTAAGACTCTGAAACAAAAACCAAAAGAAAAGGATTGGGAGAGGTGACCTTGGCAGTCGGGGAAGAGCTTAATGAACCAGGCGTGAAGGCAGACGCCGTCAGAGGATCAGAGCCAGATGTCCTCGTAGGAGAGGCAAAGTGAGCTGAAGTGTGAATGGATCAGCGTGGAGCAGTGGACATCGGCGATCTACAAGGAGCAGTGGACATCGGCATATGTGGTGGAGCCATGGAGGTAGTGGGTAACCGTGGTTGTTGGATTTGTGGCTAGTTTTGCTAGGTAGGATTGTGGTGGTGCTGCTGCTGGTGCCGATTGTGGTGTTGTTGTGAAGTAGTGTTTCAATGATGGTGGTGTGAGTTTAATGGGTTTGATGGGTGTGGGTTGTGGGATGTGTGGGTTTGATGGGTTTTCTGTAATTTTTTTGTTGTGGGTATTGTGATCGATGGTGTTTGCTTTTGATCTGTGGCTGATTTTTTGATGTGGGATGTGCGGGTTTGATGGTGGTGCCGATGGGTTCGTTGTGGGTTTATTGTGGGATGGGTTCACTGCGGTGGTGGTGGGGATGGTTTGGGTCTTTGGGCATTTGGGTCGGATTTAGGTGTGTGGATCAAATTTGGTGGCGTTTGGGTGGCTAAGTGTCGCTGAGTTTTGGTGTGATTGAGAGAGACGATGTATTTGTGTGGGTGTTTTGAGAGTGAGACTGAGAGAGATGGTGGGAGAGTGTTTGAAATTGAGGGATTTGGGAAAGGTATGTGGGATGTGCTACTTATTTTGGGGACACGTGGAGTGCTTCAAAGAAATTTCCTAATCCGAGTCCAAAGGACTCGATTTCTAGGTCTACGTGGACTCACTGTCCACCTCAGATACTGCCACGATGAACAAATCGAGTATATTATACTCGATTTATAAGCCCAAAATCAAGTCCTTTGGACTTGATTTGTTAGAAATCAAATTTGTTTCAAACCTTTGCTTACTAATGATATAGTTTGGATTTTATAGTTATTTAAAAAAAAATCCAGTTTTAACATTATATGTATTTTTACACACTCACGTATTTTCAAAAAATATAAACAATGTTACTAGAACAATATTACCAAATGACCTCTTAATTGCTGAAAATAAAAAGATTATTTATATTTTATTGTGGATAAAGTTTGGCAACATCTAGTCTAATAAGACTACAACTCTGTTGAATGTGAATTTCGATTATTGGAATAACATTTTCTTCTTATATCTTCCATGTTTATTAGAAAAACAAACTTGATTATTTATATTTTATTATGGACAAAGTTTGGGAACAAGCTTTACTTGATTGTAGTATAAGACTACAACTCCACTTATTGGGTGTAAATTTTGACCGTTGAAATTACATTTTTTATTTATATCTTCAATGTTTGCAAAATTTTCAAAATAACAAATATTTAACTATGTCATCAATTAAATATTTAAATTTCAAGTTTTTATAATATAAAATTATGCTCAAAATTTAATTTTATAAATCAAATAATAAATAAATTATGATTAACATGAAAATTTACATGTGCTTTAAGAACATAAAGAAAGTACAATCAATAGTTAGATGAAAATACAATCAGAGTGTTAGATTTTCAAAACATGTAACTATGTTAGAATCAATTTGTAGCTAAACTTTGTCCATTTATTATTAAGCTTATTAGGTTAGTTCAAGCCAAAATCTATATAGAAATATTAAATCATTTGAGTTTAAACATAATAATGTTTTTGCAAACAAACTCCTAAGTATGATATTTGCTTTAAGTACATATAATATTATAATTTATATCTATATTATATATAAGAGGCTTCCTCTATTTCAACTGGACTTTTATGTGATTCAAAAATATCTTCATTAATGAACGGTAACTTCATTTAGAAATAAAGTCATAAATGTCAAATAACAAATTTTATTTTGAATTAAAAAAAATAACTCCTAAAATATAGGATTTTTTCTTACTGCTTATCTCTAAAGTTTATCATTTTTATTTGTTTGAAAAATAAAAATATATATTTCTAAATTATAATAGATGTAAATTATTAATCTTTACCAAAAAAATATAAAAGAGCCTCTGAACATATGCGCGAGCACGTACTTAGAAACTAGTGTTTATATATGTGCATGCATAGTATTGTTTTTATATAGACTTGTTTTTATTTTTATAGGAATATAAACTATATTTGATTGTTTACTTTTTTTATAAATAATTTCATAAAATATCAAATTATTATTTACGTATTCATAATAGAAATACATCATTTTGTAATAAAATTATATATGATTTTTATACAGTACAATGTATGGCAATTTTATTTTTATATATTCACAAACAAAAATAATTATATCTAATTAACTTAAATAATAAATTTTCAATTATAATTTCATTATTAGTTATTATGTTAGTTTCATGGAGAGATAAAAAATTATGGACGTAATATTTACTATATTAAAAAAAAAGTTAATCAGTGAACCAAATCGATATCGTTTGACAATAAATAAATGAAACTTGAATATGTAATATTGTTTGAATATTATCTTGAGCTCAAGTCGTGTTCGAAATAAAACTTATTTAAACAATCTTTAACTTTTAAAAGAAAATTATAAATTCTAGATGTCTTTATGGGGAAAAAATAAATTAAATAAAATATTTTTCAACCCACTAAAAAATGCTTGAAGGTGTCTTTAAAACTAAAAAAAACTTTAACACTAAAGTTGAAATTTTGAGTTTTTAGGGGTCATATTTTATAAATTCATAATTCAAAAGTAATATTCACTATAATTTGCTAAATACTCCAAACACCAAAAAATAAGTTTCAATTAAAAAGGGAGCAAATTCCAATGTTATCTAGTGTTACTAGAGTGGATCAAAATTTTGTAACTTTAAAAGGCAAAATCAAAATTATCCCAAAATGTTATTAAGCATATAATTTACAATTTAATCTATAACTTAAGTGTAATTTCTTAAGTATTGTAACTTAGGCTCTATAATTCAACCTAGTAGAATGTTTGCATTGACAAATGGAGTAAAAAATATGCAGTTATTAAATTCAACTATATAGGTTTTATTCACTAATGAAAATCTAACGATTAAATTTTTAATATTGATTATTTAAATTTTTACTATTTTGAAGTTATATGAGAACATAAAATAATGATTTCAGCTGCTTTGATTGATTTTTAAGTGAAATCATGTTTTGAAAACACAATTTCAACACTTAAAAATCTGTTTTATACTTTGTTCGATGAGAAGGAAATGAAAAAATGGGAAGAGACGATATTTCAATTTCCTTTGCTTGGATAAAAGAAAATAGAGGAAAGGAAGGAAATGTGAAGAGAAATGATTTACATGAATCCAAGCATTTTTTTTTTCTTTTTTCAGTCTCCCTCCAAATCTATAAAATTACTCATATATCGTTAAAAGATAATTTATAAAGATAAAATATTAAAATAATCTTTTGTTATTATTTATCAAATTCTTTACATAGTTAAACACTCAATAATATTTTGTTAACGCACTAGTAAACGATTTTAACTTTTTTTAAAAATTTTTTTTAATATAAGATAAAAATTCTACTTTTGAATTATCTAAGTGTATATGGGTGAAACTTTCTCTTGGAAATTTAAATCTCGGCTCATATTCTCCACACTCTACAAACACTTATACTTGTAAAGTGACCATGTGCCTAGTAATGATTTTAATATTTCGGTACTTATGTTAACACACTCAATATTTTGTTAACTATGTTAAAAAAGCTCCCAAATAATTTGGTAATTGTATAAATTTATATAATTATTATTAAAAAATTATATTATCTTGCAAATTTTAGCCCCCAAAGCTATAAATTGATCCCAAATGACACAAAACCCCAAAACCTTCTAATTTCTTCTGATACATAGTAAGTCCCCAAAACCCTTTTCTCAACACTTCCCCTTTTTTATTACGAAAACTAATACTATTTATTTTCTAATTTTCTCAAATCTCAAATGCTATCTAATGTTAGAAGAGTAGATCAAATTTTGAAACTTTAGGAGGCAAAATTAAATTATCCCAAAATTTAAGGGTATAATTTATATTCTAATCTATATCTTAAGTATATTTTCTTAAGTGCTATAACTTAGGTTCTCTAATTGAATTAATTAAGTAGAATGTTTGTATTAACAAATGGAGTAAAAACTCTATTGTTATTATTAGTATTATTAATAAATCCAACTATATATGCTATTGGTTAAGGAAACCTAATGGTTAAATTTTTAATATTAATGATTTAAATTGATACTTTTTTGAAGTTATTTAAGAATTATTTATTTCTTATTATTATTATTGTGGGGTCAATGGGTTCAAGAATGTGTGTTAGGCTAAAGGCCTAATCCGAGGATACTAAATGGTCCGAGGATGTGAGAATGTTAGCCCAAGAGATATTGCTGATGGATGAAGAGGCAAGGTCAGAGTAAGGTTGTCCAAGAAGATGATCCGAGGAAGAGCATGTCCCCGGCTAATTAAAGCCGAGATAGAGAAAGGTTGCCCGATGTCCAAAGGCGATATTTTGGGAAATCCTATAAATAAGGATAAGCATGGTGGATGTAGAAGATAAGAAGAAGAGTTATGAAATATCTAAGATAAAGTTATTACCACCGCATTTAATGTTTTGCAGCTAACTCTCTGACCGCAGTGATGTCTAAGCATTAGCGTTCAGCCTTACAACTGCCTCCAAAGACTTCAGGGATAGGTTGATAGGACAAGTATCTAAATTATGAATCTGATCTATACGTGAAGGATAGGGAGAAGAAGGAGGATGATATAAAAAACAAAGGAAGACATTCAAAAAGGGGGATCGGAGATGAAAGAGAGAAAACACTGTACACATTTGCATCCATAATTGTAATCTATTTTTGAAAAAGTGAAAGATAATATCAATCATCCTCGGCTTGTGTCCGAGGATAATTTCTATTACATAAACAGTCCCGTGTATATGATGTTGCAATTTAGCCCATCACTGTTGTTATCCAACATTACTAGAACTTAGATTTCAAGTCTACTGTCTACAAATGTTATTGTATTGGGCTTTTTGGGCCTATCTCATTTTTACTTTTGGGGTCAGGTGCAAATTGTGACCTTATAATTTTTATTATTATTATTAGGGTCCGGTTAATGTGTGCCTTAAGCCATCCATTTTTTGAAACATTTTATGGGGAATTGAAAAAGTTGTAAAACTTTTCAATTGGTATATTATTGTGTGCCCTTAGGATACACATTAGTAAATCCTTATTATTATTATTATTTTTATTTAAATCATGAACACAATTTCATAACTTAAAATAGTGATTTCCAAATACGATTTTAATTGTTTTAGCTAAATTTTAAGTGAAACCATGTTTTGAAAATATAATTTCAACACTTAAAATTGAGTTTTATACTTTGTTTGACAGGAAGAAAAGGGAGAGAAGGGATTCATTTTCATGGTTTAGTTTGAAGGAATGTGAAAAGAATCAAAGATGAAGCAAATGTGGAAAGAAATAGTTTCCATGAATCCCCCTTGCCCGCCCTTTTTTTAAAAAAATTTTTCCTCTAAATCTTGGAAAAATTACACTTTACCACCTTAAATTATACATCAGGTTATACTTTGTATCATAAACTATTCGAATGCATAATTTACACCTTAAACTACCACACTTATTACACTTTGCACCCTGATGTTAGTTTTACGGTTAAGTTAGACGGAAATTAATAGCACATGACTTGTACATGATTTTTGCTTAAGTGATGCATTGTTTAAAGACAACAACACCCTCTTCATAAACAATTAAAAACAAAAACTTATTACAATTTTTTTTTCCAACTCCTTCTCTCTCGCATGCGTAATTGTGTACAGCTACAGATCTAATGATTTTCGCTGAACAAAATATATACTATATACAACCCATAATAATAGTATATTTACCATTAGGGGTGTCAAAATTGGACATGACCTACAAACCTGACATGACATAACACGAAATTAGTAGGTTATGAGTTGAGACTTTAATGGATTCGTATCATATTTAGGTTGACAATATTGACCCGTTTAATAAACGGGTTGGGTTAGTGTCTATTATATGAAACCCGTTTGACCTGTTTGATCCGTTTAATTAAATGACATTTTACCAATATACCCTTCAAACTCTAGGTATATAAACTTATTAGTTGTTATGGTTTTTTTTTTAGACATATTATGATTGATTATTTGTGATATGAGACATGCTTTTAGTTTTGAATGATTATTAGTGATGCAGTTACTTGTTAGTTTTGAATTTTATATTACAAATATTTATTTTTTTGGTTTTTCATAATTCATATGGTTAACACTAAATTAAGTTTTTTTTTTTTTTTTTTTTTTTTTTTTTTTTTTCATTTTGATAAAATCTAATAAATAAGTTGACATGACTAACCTGTTTAATAAATGGGTTGTATTAGGGTTAAAGAATCATGACTCGTTTAATAAACATGTTAGGTTAGGGTTGACCCATATAGTCGAATATTTATGAGTCAACACGACACAAACTCTATACTCGAACATGAATTGCCATCCCTATTTAGCATATGATTTTTCATTTTAAAAGGAACAACAAAAAAAAGCTGCAATTATAAAGAGTTATTATCAGGAGCGGACGCCATAGGTTGAAACTCTAAAAAAAAAAAACAAAAACTGCAATTATAGAATGGCTTTTTGTTAACCTGGTACGTACGACCATTTGTATGATTTTATCAAACTAATTTTAAGTCTACACTTGGTATATGATGTAGTCTCCTCCATTTTGTATATGTATACCATTTTTGGAAAAAAGTTTTATTAGGAATTGAAAAAGTTTTGACAACTTTTTCAATTCTTGATAGATTTTTTTCAAAAACGGATTTGTTAATGAATGCCCTAATGACATACATTAATCAGACCCATGATGTATTCACCATTTTGTGGTAGAAGATAATCAAATTCATTATTGCAGAACTTTTGGCACGCCAAGATATTTCTAGTATACGATTATGTATAATGAGCATTTTATAAGAAAAGTTGATTATGTTCTAAAATATTTTGCTTTCCAGCAATGATTCACGAGAGGGCAAGGGCCTGGAAAAGTAAGGAAAAGTTTTTGTTTTAATTGATTGTGAAGTGTGGTGTTTTTGTCTTTTAATTTTGTTTCACCTCATCAAAAATCATGTGCAAATCATTTGCAAGTTATGTGCTATTAATTTATGTTAAACTTAATAGGGAAAGTAAAGTCAGGTGCAAAGTGTCGTAAGTATGATAGTTTAGGATGTAAAGTATGCATTTAAAATTATTAATCTGATGTATAATTTAAGATCGGGTGTAAAGTGTCATAAGTGTGATAGTTTAGGGTGCAAAGTGTGCATTCAAAATATTAATCTGATGTATAGTTTAAGATGGTAAAATGTAATTTGCCCATAAATCTTAGAAATATTGTTTTTTTTTTTTAAGAAAGAGTTTCAACTTATAACGTCCACTCATTTCTATCATCAGACCAAGACAACAACAGTTTTTGGTGTAGGCAAGAATTGAATTTCAGATATCTTATTCAACCATCATAAATTTTACCAGTAGAGCTAACTCGAACCCACAAATCTTAGAAAGAATTGAATTTTTTTAATATTACTTTTATATTATCATAATTAATTACCATTGAGTATACAAATTTATAATTTATAGAGATAAAATAGTAATATATCTTTTATTATTATTATTTTCCGTTCTCTTCCTTTTTACATCTAAAAACTTTTTTTTTTCTTTTTTTCTTTTAAGTGTTTTCTCTCCCTTTTTTTCTTTTTTTTTTTTCACTTTTCACGTCTTTTTTTTTCTTTATTTTTTAAAAAACTAAAAAATTTCCAAATAATTTGATAACTGTATCAATTTTTAAATAATTACTTATCATTAAAAAATAATATTATTTTACAAAATTTACCCCCTATATATCGGCTATAAATATTGGATTCCCAAAGGTTCCTTATCTCAAGTCTCAACCACACACACGCACGCCTACAGCATCTTCTCTTCTCCGAGGGTGAGCAGTGAGCACCCTGCTTCTCTTCCCAAACCCTTTTCTCAACATTTCCCCTTTTTTATTCTCAAACTAAATTTTCTCAGATCTCAAACTTTCCCGGAAAATCTTCGCTGGAGCCGTTTGCTAGGTGAGAAAATATGCTCCAATTGTTTCGGTCCCTGTTTGGTATCGCATTTACTGTTCATTATGTTATTTTTTAAGCTAGCTCTGTTTGGATTTCAAAATCTTTCATGCTTTCTTAGACCCGTGTTAGTTTTGGTTTAGAAAGATACTTGAATTGGAGCTACGATAAGTGTTGTGGGGGGTTTTGGTGTTTATGGTTTTCCAATGTTTAAAGCTTTTTACAGCTACCAGATGGGGATTTTCTTATGTTGGGGTTTTGGGCTTAATTCTCATCTGGGTCTTTGCATAAAAGCACTTTTGTTGTCTATATTTTGCTCTTTTATGGTTCAACGCTGCTTGTTTGTTGTGATCTCTTGTGTCTTATATTGTTTTTGTGTTCCTGTTTGGTTGCTGAGAAGTTGAGGAAAATAAAGGAAGTCAAATTATGACATTGATGGGGTTTTTCAATTTGGTCTGCACGAAAACGAAAGCCATAACCCCGAAATTTTTTATGGTGTGGGTGTGTGGAGTTTCAAGTTGTCATGGCTTCCAAAATATGGAAGTTCCGGAGGATTCATAAGTTTGACTTAATTTATTTCTTTTTTCATTGGCAATCAAGCAGGATCTCGAGGGTTGCTTTAATAATGTTGTTCTTTTGTTCCTGTTTGGTTGCTCAGAAAGTTGAGGAAAGTAAAGGAAGTGAAATTATGGCTTTGATGGTTTTTCGATTTGGTTGCATAAAAACTAGAGCTTTACTCGACTGAACCTGAAATTTTTGATGGGGTCGGTGGATGGAGGGTTCAAGTTTTCGTGGCTTCCAAGTGATGAAAATTCCGGAGAATTCATAATTTTGACTTAATTTATTTCTTTTTCATAGGCAACCAAGTAGGGTCACTTGATGTTTTTGTTTTCTTGAGATCCTTTCTATTTAGGCTTCATTTTATTAGCATTGATTTGAAACACACACAGTTTTCTTTGGAACATACTTAGACAACTTTATATGGGGTATAGATATTAATCATTGGTATGCAATCTATTTCACATTCAAAGAATGTATTCATTTTTTATTTTTGAAATTTGGTTGATGATAATTTTTTGTTCCTTGGCATTATATTAAGGGAAAAGAATAGGAGTACAGGACTACTATCAAGTTCATATGTGAATTAATGGGAAGGTCTCTAGTGTCTACTTTAAGATCAAGATTTTTAGCTGCAGTTGTTCCATCTAAACAGTCAAACAGGTTCGCATGCAAGAGCTTGAGAAAAAGGATTGGTTAGAAGTCAATTCAAGTTGATGAGTTTTAACGATCTATGTTTATTGTTTTAATATCTCAAATATATTTTAAGAATTGATTTTTAAATTACCAAATTTAAAATTTAATGTAGGAAATCAAGTTTAGCTGATTTTTAGTATAGTTGATCTACTAAGTGGGACTCATCATATGGGTTCCCAATTCTTTTTTGTAATATCTACATGATATGATATGTGATGTTAACAAAAAAAAGAAAAGAAAAAAGGGTCATGATGGGTCTCATTTAGTAGATCAAGTCTACTAACCATAAACTTAATTTGAAGATCTTTACATTGAAATTTGATAAATTTGGATTATTTTGGAAAGGATATTCAAATTGTTTGGCTAAAACTCATCAAATTAACATTTGTTTTTAGTATGCTTCTTGTTTCCAAATGTAGCAATTATATCCTAATCCTTTTTTCATATGAAAATGTCATTGTGGACAATTTGTATAGTTTGAGCTATCCAATGGTCAAGTTTGATAACCAAATTCCATTACGTGAACCTCTTTTTATATGTTGGAATTGTTGTTGTTGTAAAGCATGTATTTGGATTGCAGGATTTGATCACATCATATCCAATGTGTCAACAATATACTTAGTGTTTAACTATGTTAAAATCATATTGGACACACACAGTCTTTTGACGTGTGAGTCTCTTGAAGAAAGTATGATACTTGATCCTCCTTAAAAAGGTGTGTTCTTGACCTATAAGAGTGGTGGTTTGTAATATTATCAATATTTGCTTTTGGTTGATATATATTTTCCCCATCCACGCAATGTGTTTTCACTATTTTTGAGCAATGTTAGTAACACAACATTTTACACAACTTTTGTCACAACTCGCCACGTGGCAAGTTGTGAGTGGTGGAGATGTGGACCTACATGGACTCACAATTTTTTCTTCATCACTCATGGCTCACCATGTGACAAGTTGTGGCAAATGTTGTGTAAAATGTTGTGGTACTAGCATTGCTCTTTTTCTTTTTCTTTTTTTTCTGAAATAAATTATGAACCCATTATGATTATCCAAGTATTGACTCATTAAAATATTCTATTAGAGTTGATGGAAGGCCTTGTGGAATTTTAATCATTTCATGGTGTAGATCAATTATGGTTCTAACTATGCAATTAGGTTTTTATGCCATATTATATGAAGAAAAAGGGACTGCTTACGACCAGTGGAGGGGAATTCAAAATTATTTTGCATTTTAAGTTCTAACCATCTAACTATCATCTATTCTATATATTGATCAAATTAGGTTGAATATTTAAAGTTAAAAAAGTAGATTAGCCGAATTTTATTACACTTTGTTCTATTTTTTATGACTAATTATGCTAATATGCTCTAGCTCAAATGACACTTCCTTCTCCCATGAATAATGATGGAGGGTAAGGTTGTGTTGGTTATGCCTCATGTTCTAATAAGGTGCAAAATTTGTATTGTTTAGTGTCCCTGATAACATGTCGGTTTTGGGAGGAAAAAGATTAGGATATATCCTATGATAAGTCTTGTTTAATAAATTCATTTCACTAACAGCTTTACCTGAAGCTTTTTTTTTTTTTTGGGTTGGTTTTTGTTACTCATCACGACTAGATTTTAGCCTACTCCATCACTCAGTTGTAATACTTCTAGAAAAAGAATTTTTAGATTGGATGGGTGCAAATACCAAAAATTGCCTCTCTTTCTCTTTTTTCTTTTCTTTCATGCTGATATGGCATGAGCATAGATGATTGTATTGTTAAACCTGTTTGAAAATCTGTGTGTGGACTTACTGTCACATTTGGATTCCTAAGTAATTGCCGCTCTATTGTCTTGTGCTTGGGCCTTTTCAAGTTGCTGCAGCACTATTGCAAGCTCAATTGCCTTATGCTACTTACGAGTTACAAGACTGGTTACAATCAAATCCTCAGTAAAGAGTTAACCTTTTTTGGGATGGTTATATGACGGTGTACTCTGTAATTACTGCCATTGTGTAGGTTGTGGTTGCTTGATTACTTGCATTGCAACTGTTGCTCATTTTGCTGTTTAATATCTTTATTATGATTTTGCCTCGTGTTGATTATAAATTTATATTTTGTTTGTTCCTTTTTTTTTTTTTTTTTCGTTGTGGTAATGAGATGTTGTTGCTTATTCTGAGACGTTTACTCATTTCTGGAGCTGGGGATAAGTGGGTTTTACTGCACCAAGATCTCTTCGTGGACTTTAAATTTTATTTTTATTTTTATTTTTTTAATTTAGCAGCTAAAATACTTGGAATTTTGCTCAACATTTTGACTAGATTCAAATTGTTGACTGACTTTTGCCAACAGATGTTGAATTTTCTACTATTTCTGATGTAGTTCAAGTTTGTAGTTGCTATACCAGTTGAATACCCGGATATAACCTACTTCATTAGTAATTTTGCTGCATCGTGATTGATCTCTTGTTGAATCTGGTAAGCTAATGCTTGGTCAATCTATAGACTATAGTTATGCTTGACAAGGCTTGTCGATATTAAACTAAGCCTTGTCAACCTTGAAAAAGCATTGAGCAACTATCCCCAAATAATGAAATTTTCAATTGTCCACTAATTCCTAGAAACTACTTCAATATAAGGGTCTAAAACGAAATCCACCAAAATTTAATCCCAATCATCAATTATTTACTTCCTCTCTGAACCATTTTAATATGAGCATCTCAAAAAAATGAAGGAGGAAATGGCTCCTAAGAGCATCAACAGCTGTATGTGCAAATTTTTTTTTTCATTTTGCACATCTAAAACTTATTTTTTTTATTTTACACTTATTTTTACAAAATTTCAATATCAGTTTATCTATTATACACATTTATTTAAATAAAATATTCATTTCTTTAACATTGTGAACAATAACAAAGAGAGTGAGGTGAGAAAGAAAATGAGAAAAAAGGAGTCAAGAGAGAAAAAAGAATTAAAAAATTATTTATACGGTGAATAGTAACCATGTATATATATGCACAGTTATTGTTTATTTACAAGATCATTGTGTATATTTAGATATTTTTACAAAGATTGGTGTGGGGATTTTTGGGTTAAAATGTGCAAAATTGAGCATTTTTTGTATTTTAGAAGATTAACCACGAGCTGGTGTTATTGCTCTAAGGCTTCATAATATCTATAAAATCTTAGGTTCAAAACTTCTTGCTATCATTTTGGACCCATTTTCATGAGATTTCTTCCTGTAATAACTTGGTGTGTGGGACATAAGGATTGGATACACTCGAGAGAATAATCAGATTCTCGAAGAGGTTTAGATATTATCATTTGTATAATAATAAAAAAAAAAAAAAAAGAGTTGATGTGAGTATGATACGTGGATTTGAAAGTAAGGTATATATGTGTTTAAAAAAAAAAAAAAAAGTATATGTCCACTTATTTAGTGTTAATAAAATATAACAAAACAGAAGGTACATATAAATGTTTCTTAATATGTATCACTTCAATCATTTATGATACATCAAAATGGAACTTGATATCTTTTGAATCCTAAAATCATCTATGATATGCTATAAGTTGAGTGAATTGATATAACATAGTCAGCAATCAAAAAAGGAAGAGAGGCCTTTACCAAAGGTTGTATGTGGATGGTAGGCAGGGATAGCAAGCTAAGCTTTAGGTACAAAAATTGGCTGAAGAAAGGTCCTCCTTGATAGCTCGTCCAAGGATCTTTAACTTGGGAAGCTTCTAATTGGGAAATTAAGAATGTCATGCAAGACTTGGGTTGGGACTGGAACCAGATTCCTTTTGATCTCCCCTCATACGTCAAATTAATGCTTCAAGCCACCCCAATTACCCTAACAGGAAAAGGCAACAAGAAGTTAGCTTGGGTTGATAATCCTAGAGGCATTTTTGATTTAAAGAGTGCCTATAGTCTTGCCATGGGTGTTGATCCAAGTCCCCTTTCTCAGCTTGCAGGTTATGCAAATCCTTGACTTTGCCTCGTATTAAAACGTTCTTGTGAATGTGTGCTCGCAATAGCATTGGAGTGGAGTGTCTCACGAGAAGAGGGGTGGTAAATGATGAGTATTGCCCCCATTTGTCGAAGAGAAGCAGAATCAATTCTGCATGCAATAAAGGAATGGGTGTGCAAGCCACAAATCACGGGTTTTGGATGTCAAATTTACAGGAATGGTTGAATACCAATGGGAAGATGAGTAATAGCTTCCTTGTTGGTAAACCTCCTTGGAAAAGATTTTTCATTTTGCTATTTGGAATATTTAGGGTATGTTTGGTAACTGTTTTTTCTCTTTATTTTTTGTTTTTAAAAACAATTTTCCATTTTTGAGACTCGAAAACTTGTTTGGCAACTCAAAATAGATAGAAAACAAATTTTGTTCTCAAAACACAAAGTGTGAAGGAAACTAAAAACATGCAAAATATAGTTTTCAATTTCTACTTTTCAAAAGTCAATAAAAACACGCATTAAATTTAATGAATCTATCTTATTTAATGAGTTAGCATTAGAGTTCAAATCCTAGTAACAACGTATTTTAGTATTTTCTTTTTTTTCTTCTTCAAAAAACTATCTTTTTAATTTTTACTAACCAAACATGATTTTGATTTCAAAAATAAAAGAAAATTGTTTTTTCGTTATATTCCCAAAAACAAGTTTTTGAACATAACCTTAGAAGGGCAGGAATAGTTTTGTCTTCAATATGAAGAACCAAAACCCAAGATTGGCATCAAATATATCAATTAAACGATGGAGTTCATATACTGTGTATATTCGCCTAGAGGTCTGGCACGCAATATCATGAGAAGAGTTCAATGGGAGAGACCACCATGAGGCTAGGCAAAACTGAATATGGATGGGGCTTCCATTGGCAATCCGGGTTAGCAGGTTGTGGGGGTGTTGTGAGGGATGAACATGGTAACTGGCTTGTTGAGTTTTCCAAGAGTATTGGGATAATTAGCAGCTTTGTGGCTGAGTTTTGGGGTCTTAGCGATGGGCTATTGTTATGCTATAATCTAAATATCTAGTCTCTTGTTGTTGAACTTGATGCTAAAGTGATTGTTGATATCTTTCATAACCCAAACTAAGAGAATAATGTAATCTCTCATATTTTGGATGATTGTAGGCAAATGGTGTCCCAGTTTCGCTAGATCCAATTTAAGCATTGCTACCGCCAAGCTAATTGCTGTGCAGATGTGCTTGCTAGGATGGGTACTAATCAGGACCTTAATTTTATTTCTTTTGATTTTCCGCCTGTGGACATAGGAGTATTTTGGAGGAAGATCTCACTGGTATGTTATTTAACAGGCTTTGTCTTGAACTTGATGCAACTTATTTGTTTTTTTTAATGAATCGTCTGTTAACCAAAAAAAAGATTTAACATATATATATATATATATATATATATATAAAATCAAGAATATGAACATATTACTCGAGTGAATTGATAAATATATAGTTATTTCTATCAATTTAAATGCACAGTATATTCTTTTTATATTCTTTATTGCATGTGTTATTTGTACATCTTTTGACTTTTTTTTTAGTAGTTTAATAGTTGGAGTGAAGGGATTTGAACGCCATATGTTTTTGCTATAAATGCCAGAAGATGTCAACAATTGAGCTACAAGACTTGTTTTAACGTAAATTGATTGCAAGTTGAAAATGACTGGGACTAAATTGATTGATATCAAGATGTATAGACCAAATTGACAGTTATCCTAAAATATAGGGGGCTAAAATGGTATTTTTCACCTTATTTTAGTTGTTTGCAAAGACAACTAAATGTGAGCAATAAATTATATTATAAATTATTTTGAAATAAATAATTAGTACACAGCCTATAGAGTGGTAGATGATAAATAAGCTGAAATGTAAATTGTACCTTCTAAATTTGCTTGAAATTCATTTTAATTTTCTAACTTTACTTTCATTCAATTGAGTCATCTAAATTTTCAAATTTAGTAAATTTAGGTCTTCTGTCAAATTTTATAAAAAATTGCCATTAAAAAAAAGTTTTTCACACATGAAAATAACTTTAATATTAATGAAAATATGTTTATAGATTTTTTATGAGAGATTTTTTTTTTCATTTTTTTTCCTAATAGTTAATTGTATACTTAATGGAAATTTTTTAATTGAATTTGACAAAAAACCCGAATTGAATAAATTTAAAAATTTAGAGGACTCAATTGAACAAAAGTAAAATTAAAGGATTTAAATGAATTTCAATCAAATTTAGCTCACACAATTGCATTTTAGCCTAATAAATACATGAAGATATATGAATTTTTGTCATTATTACATGTCCATAAATTAATATTTTTGACACAAATGCAATATATATATATATTATATATATATATATTATATATATATATATAATCTCATTAATAATATATATTTATATATATATATAATATATATATATATATATATATATTGATACAAGATAAAAATTATATTCTAACCTAATCTAAGTGTATATGTGTGTAAATATCCATTTTGGAGACTTGAACCCTGACCTTTACCCCTCCCATGCTCCAAAAGAACTTTGTACTTGTAGAGTGACCATCATGCTAATGGTGCACGGTGTTATAAATACTATATATATTAAGTTGGAAGTCTACAGCCTATAGATAATAAATGCAATTTGTGTCATTATTACATGTCAATAAATTAATATTTTTGACACAAATGCAATATATATATATATAGGCGAAAACAAAATTTCAACCCTTACATTTTGGGGTCATAGTTATTTTGGTCCTTAGATTTTGGTAATAGTCAATTTAGTCCCTAATATTTCCAACTTGAAATCAATTTGGTCCTTACTATTAACTCATTAATGAAAAATGTTTATGTGGCTAACAGATTGCATAGTTGGCACACTTCAGTCTTATGTGGCTACTAAAATAATAATATAATATTCTAATTGGTATTTTTAAAAGCAACGTTTGGATCCAAAAAAATTAGAAACAGAAAAAAAAAAATCATATTAGAGAAATAAAACAAAAAAATTTTGAAAAGGAGGAGCTTTAATAAATTTCCTAGTTTTAACCAATAAATCATCCCTATAATTAAATCTCACCCAATACACCCCACCTTGTTGTATTTTTTTTTTTTTTGGTTCCAAAATGTAACTTACATTTATGTTTTCATCTAATAAATTCATCTTACTTATTGTTCTTTACTTCAGAATTTAAGTGCAAGATATTATGCCAAAGGAGGTTTACTATAAAGAAGCAAAACAATAGAGACCCATTTAAGTTCTTAGTTCTCTTAAGTTAGTTTTTATTTTATATTTTTTTATATTCTCAATTTTTGAACTCTTTTGTGTATGTTTTGATTATTGTATTTAATTTGTGAGTGCGTTGATTTTTTCAATTAGATTATCACTAGGAGAAAATCAGTATTAAGAAACTATTTTGTTTACTATTGTTTTGTGCTGGTTATGGCATAGATTAAACATTACCCAAATAAGAATGATCAAACTCATTTCATATCTCATATAAGAAATTAACACAAGACACAAAGAGAATTTTTTTTTTTTTTTTTTTGAGAAGGAAGAGAATTTTAAAATATGAAAATAGATAAACATGATAAAGTCTAAACTCTAAAAATCAGATCTAAAATAAAATTTTTATTAAAATCATTAACTTATTTTATAATTTAATATTACTATTTATTTAATAATTTATTTTTAATTATTTTAAACTTTTTGAGCTTACATATGAATCTTCATTAAACTGTGTATGGCACGGGAATTAGGAATGGCAACGAGTCGGGTTTGGGCCGGGTTTCTTTATGCCCAAACCCGACCCACGGGCCTAAACCCATTACCCGAACCTGCCCCATTTAATAAATATGTTTTTTTTTTTCCCAACCCCAAACCCTCCCCGCTGGGCTCCACGAGCCCCGTCCCGTCATGCCCAGCCCCAAATCACAACACAAACGCAGATATCAAAAACACAAGTTTCAGATATATGAATTTCCCTTTCAAAATCACAAATACAAACATAAATCCTAACACAAATACAAACATAGATTTCATAAACACAAAAATTTCAGATTTTTCTTTTCAAAATTACAGATCCTAACACAAACATAAACACAAGTTTCACAAACACAAAATTTTCAGATTTTCCCTTTCAAAATCACAAACACAAACACAGAAATCCTAATACAAATACAAACACAGAAATCACAAATACAAAAATTTCAAATTTATGATTTTCATTTTCAAAATAAAAAACACAAAACACAAACAAAGAAAAAATAATGAAAGATGAAATAAACCAAAAAAGAAAAAAGAAAAATCATGGGCGTGAGGCTGAACAAACAGAGATGTGAGGTTGAATGAGGCCATGGGGTCGTGAGGTTGAGCGAGGCCGTGAGAGAGTAGTTGAGTGAGGTCGTGAAAGGGGGCTGGTGGCAGTGCGTGACAGCTTGACAGAGAGTGAAAGAGGGGGGGGGGGGCTGAGTGAGAGGAGTGTTAGAGATTTTAGTAATATATAGGTAGTGTTTGATATAAGTGACATATATATAGGTAGGTATTTTAGTAATTTTACTTTAAGTTTAAGCGGGTTGGGTCGGGTTTGGGTTCGGGCCGAGTTTTTACCCAAAACTTGGACTCGACTAGTACTCGCTTCAGGTTTTTTTCTTAACCCAAACTCGGCCCTATTCTTTATTGGGTCGGGCCGAGCTGGGTACTCGCAGGTCGAGCTGAAATTGTCATCCCTAACAGGAATAATACTAGTATAGGAGTATTTTAGAACTTTTAGTAAAAATTCATTAAATCTAATTTCATTTCTTCAAATTTCTCTCAATTTTGAAGGAATGAAAATTTGAGATTACGAGAGAATAAAGAAAAATGACTAATAAGAGTTCACTCCTAATTTTACTCTCTCTATTAAATCTCTCAAATAAAGAAAAAATAAATCTAAAATTATCCCTTCAATAACTTTTCCTAATTCCAAATGAAGAATATTCTTATGTACTTTAAGAGTATCTCACATTTATAGTGAATCTCACTATAAATTCAATTAAAGATTGTGATTAAAAAAAAAAAAAAATTCATGCCTGGAATCTAAGAATTACTCCCCAAAACAAAACTAGTAAAAGACAAAATAAGTTAATTGGCAACAACAAATCTTTGCCATATCTGTGATGGTCCATTAATGTTTGACCCTTTGAAGTCTCAACAACCGAGTTGTCGAAAATGAATGGTGTAAGTCTATTCCCTCAGACATTTCTATAAGATAGTGAGTTGAAGTGGTTACGTAATTTCATTACTCACGAGTTAAAAGCAAAATTATGACAAAAGTTGTTGAAAAATTTGTGGTACTAAAAATATCACCAATGATTGATTTCTCTTCAACTCTCTCAATAAGGAGGGCCCCACACAGTCTGAGAAAGCATCCACTTCAATTGGCTAGATCACATCAGGCAGTGCAAACTCTTATCCTACACCGCGAAACACCAAACCCTTAACCTTTTCTCCCTACATATATATAGCATGTGATTTCTCTGCTTCTTCTTATAAAGAGCTGGAACGGAACTGCTGTTAACTATTGACCGCTTTCTTATTTTAACGTCTCTCTCTCTCTCTCTCTCTCACTTTCACAATCTTCCGTTGCTCAATCAATTTCCAATGGCCGCAGTCGACACCGAATCAGGTCAGAGAGTTTCAAATTACAAAACAAACATAGTAAAAAATAAAAAATAAAACTATGTCTTTGTTTGAATAATTGAGTTGAATTTTGATTTTGAATTGGTTTTGGCAGTGATGGAGTTTCTGAGCTGTGTCCCGTTGCTACAGAGGCTACCAGGCTCGTCTCTCAAGAAAATCGCTGAAGTTGTCTTTGTCAAACGCTACGGTATATTACAATTCCATTTCTCATTATTATTATTATTATTATTATTACTATTACTACTAGTAGGTAATTGTTGTTTTAGATTGAAACGTTTGTTTATCTATTTTATAATGAATTAGTAAGTTTTCTTAGCTACTAAACAGTGAAAACATTCAGAGTTTGTTCATTTCAGTGCCAATTTATGAAATTTTTAATGCTTTCTAACAAGGGATTAAACTAATACCACAATGGAGGTTCTTGATTGAGTTTCTCTTTTGAAATTTTTGACATGTTGAGTTTTTTGTAGTTAGATATTATTTTTTCGTGTGAGATTGTATAAGGATTGATGAAAAATTCTTATTCGATAATGTGGGTGTGTCTCTGTGATAAACTTATACCTTTATTCGCATTTTATGAGATAGTTTTGAAAGTTCCAATTTCATGAATATTTGAATTTTATTGGTGGGTTTTGAATATTTATACAAATGATTAATAAATTTTATTAAAATTTGGGCGGAGTGGCAACCCCGTTATCCCCGCACCTAGTTCCACCCATGCCCTGTTTGGAATTTTCTTTACTGAGCGGGGTTAGCAATGATTTTTTGTTTGTTTAATGTGTTGGGTTGTAGATCCTGGAGAGCATGTTGTTCGTGAGGGTGAAAGTGGCGATGAAGTTTACTTTGTATGGGATGGAGAGGTAAGCTTACCTGAGATAATCTCTTTCTTAGAGTGATGAATATAGTTTTTTTATCCCAAAAAAAAAAAAAAATTCCTTGGAAGGATGATAAATTTAAAAGGCTGAAAGTTTAATCTCCTGGTTTACAGGCTGAGGCTGTCGGATCTGTTGCTGCTGATGAAGAAAATCGTACAGAGTTCCAATTGAAGCGATATGATTATTTTGGTTATGGTTAGAAATTGTATTCTGTTTTTGTTTTAATTTGTGAGCTATTTATTGTTGTCATGCAGCCAAATATGATAATGTTGGTAATTTAGTTTATTATTGTTATCATCTACAGAGTTATGTTGACCGGTTCATTTTTGAAGAGTTTATATTTTATATATGGGTTTTGGTGCAATGGAGGGTGTTATTATTTCCAAAGTATCTCTATATATGACATGTTTCTCACAGAAGGGTGCATAAAGTTGTTTGTTATTTGCTATATTGGTACCTTATTTATGACAAATTGGTGGCATTGATGGTCAAAGTGGCCTTTACTCTAGTTTATCAAAAAAAGTGGCCATATATTTATGTTGCCTCTTGTGTTATTTGCATCTCTGTATATATGCCTAAAATGTTGTCAAAAAATTATGGGAATAATGTGAACTTTTTGTTGCAGGCATGTCTACACTTGTTAATGAGGCAAATGTAATTGCTTTGACTAAGGTAGCTGCAAAATAAATACACTCACATGTATATCATTTATCTTTGGCTTTTGCTTTCCCATAACATATACATCATGCAGACTGCTCAGGCTTATTGAGATTTATCTCCAGAAGCTGTTTTTGTGCATGACTGTAGTGAGTTTCTAATGTTTTGTTTGTCATGGCAGCTGACATGCTTGGTGCTACCCCGTGAACATTGTAGATTGCTGCAGACAAAATCAATCTGGAATGCAGAAAAAGCCCTCGAGACATGCTCACTTGTGGAGAGTATATTACACTTGGAGCCAATAGAAGTGTGTTTTTTAACTGTTGTTTGACAATCTTCTGTTTTGATTTTGAGTGTGTACGCTTCTGCATAGAGCTTTTTCATATTGATTTTTCTTGCTAGCATATTTTGTTCAAGCTTTCTACAAGTACAACTATTCTTATTGTGTTTTTGTTATTGTATTCCTGATTACTTCTGGGTATTTTGTTTTTATGTTCACATGCTAAGCATTACAAATGAATTTTTCCTTATGAAATTATTTTATGAAAGCTCATACATTTTCATGTAAATCATATTATACTTGTCAGGTCAAATACAAAGAATTGTGGATGTGTAGTTTTAAGAGGATTAAAAGAAGAAATTCATAAGCCTATTGTGCAAATTTGGAAATAGTGAAAAATTGTCCCAACTGGCAGACAAATGCTTTGGAGCCTCATTTCCAAGCATGGGGAGTTGAGCTGCACGACTCCTTTCTTGTCATTCCTCATGGCTAATGCCACATCCTTCTTTTTATTCTTTGCTAATGTGTACATCCCTCTGCCTTCACCACCTGTTGGACCTTCTTCTTATTCTAGGGATAATGAATTTCCTTTTCGTAATAATTTGATCTAGCATTTTCTGTACAAAGTTTATTAGACTATCCATGAGTTTCTCGTGTATCACCTTATCCATTTTGTTTTTTTGTTCTGGGAAATGTTTGCCATATGCTTATACAGAAAAACTCTGAACTTTAGGTTTATGCTAAAGATGCAACTTTGTTTTTCCCTTTTAAGGTAAACATATTCCGGGGGATCACCTTACCAGATGCGCCAAAGTTTGGAAAGGTTTTTGGAGGACAATTTATTGGACAGGCAAGATTAAGCTGCTCTCTGTCTCTCTTTCCTACTGGCATGTTTTGTAAAACAAGTTTCCAGTAAAAACAAGTAATAGATAATTGCATATTGTAATAGCCTGTACTAGGGCAGAAGCTTTGAACTAGGACATATTAGAGAACTTGTATACATGTGCTTGTGGTGGGTCAACGTTTGGGAAGATTTGCCAATGATAGTTATGAACCTTTTAGAAGAAGGTTTAGGGTTCAAAATAGAAAATATTTGTTTTATGAATGAAAAGAGAAGAAGAAAAGGAAAAGGAAATTTTCAAATCTGCAAGCAGTGGCCATGAACATTACCTGTGAATAATATTGTGAACAGTACCACAAGAATGAAAAGAAGAAAATAAAAAAGAGAAATGGAGGAAAAAGAATACTAAGACCAATGTGCTTCAATACTCAAAATAATCAATATTTTATTGATCAACTCTAACTTCTTTGAGTACAGTTATATAGATCCTAACTTTTAACTTCTCTTAGTAGAACTAGGACTGTTACTTTGACTACTAAACTAAACCCTAATTGAGTTGAACCAAAGCCAATACATAAAGTCCCGTAGGCGAAGTAAGACTTACTTTTTAATAGAAGAAAACCCAAGGCCCATAATAGTGGCCCATACCCAACAATTGTAAAATCACTAAGATACCCTTGACTCTAGAATGGCTAAATAATAATTAAATTATAAAATCTAATTAGCTACCATGGACACGTACTCTTGGGCTTTGTCTTAAACTTCAACTTCCAAAGAGGATATTGTTTCTGTAATCATGCTATGGTTGCACTATCTATCTTCCTCTTATTCATCTGCATGTATGATCTATACAAATCTAATCACTTGCAAATTCACTACATCATTTGTTTGTGGAAGTTGAAAAACGATTACTTTCTTGGAGTGTAGTCTTTAAAGTTGAATGTTGAACATGGCAATGTATGGTTTAATGTTTGCTGTTTTTTTCAATGTCAATATGTCACTTGATCTCTAGACTATCTTTTGAGAACTTTCAAGACACTTATGTCATTAGATTATAGAGTGACTTACACTTCTTTAAACAATTGTCTATATTGCTTTCATATACTTTTTTAATTACCGATTCTCCCAAAAATTTAAGCTATTAGGAAGTGAAAATTTTAATTACTTAACCATAATTGTAACACTCCCCCTCTTTTGTGAGCCTAAACTCTACTTAATGAGTGAGTTCCAACACATGGGATTTTGAACGATTAAAATGGGAGGTAAAATGGAGACTGGGAATAAACTCAAAAACCTCTTGTTCTGATACTATGTTAAATTACCGATTCTCCCAAAAGCTTAAACTATTAGGAAATGATGAATTTAATCACTACCACAGCATCTGGATTTCTCTGTGCATGAATTTAAGTTAAGTTCAATTTGAATATTTATTACTGTCAACATTTATTAGTAATTTTTTGTAGTTGCTATAAGAATACTCATCCTTTTTTTCCAGTGTATTACATTTTGGGATAACCCGTGCAGCTCAAACAAGTATATTATATTAT